>CAJHQQ010000138.1:0-341880 GCA_905132885.1 Moricandia moricandioides
ACAGTTCTTCCAACGACCCACGGGTTCAAAAGTTAGGGATGCTCAGATGTTGCTTCGATCGAAAGTAGGTTGCATAGGTTCAAGTTCTATTTTTTTAGGATGTTGTTGTGTCACAATGATGGTTAAATAGATTTTGAAGAAAATCATGTGGCTCAATGATTCCTCTTTCAAATTGAATGAAAATGTGCATAGATCATTCATATACAACTTTGAATGGATCATACTCTTCATTTGTGATCTATGAGACTATGAACACGTGTTTTGTCTTTGGAATCTTTGTGATGAACATTAAATTGGTCGGAGAATGTTAATGTCTATATTAGAAATTGGAACACTTTCGACTCTCCTTGTCTCTCCTTTCATCATGCAGATATAATTCATAATACATATTAACTCCATTGTTCTTCACAACTGTTCTTATAAGCAACTGCAACATTCTAGTTTTTCATCACTTTGGCTACATTTCAAATGTAACAAAAAAAACAATTACTAATAATCAAAATCAAACCAAACTGAAATTCAATAATCTATGAGGTTTATACTGATACAACACTGAAAATCACTTCAAGGAAACATGAAAAACAAAATCTTCTGAATCACATTGACAGGCACATTACTTAATTGAAAAGATTTTGGTTTAGGTGGTGAGCTCCATGATGGCAGAGACAATATCTCCATCAGCAGCTTTAAGCGCCTTCACAGCCCTTGGCCTAGGCACTCCTGCTTGGGTCATCACCAACTCAATGTCCTTTGAGTCAACACCATCCTCGTCAATCTCCTCCTCATCATCTTGCACCACTGCAGCACTGGAAGATGATTCACCTTGTGAGACCACGTTGTTGAGATCCGGAGCCTTGAACTGCTCAGCAGCCTGAGACTGGAGTTGAGAGCTCAAATCCTCAATCTTAGCCTCTCCAAAGATCACATATGTGTCTGATGCCGGACTTTTGAACACATCAGGTTTTGATATGACAAACATGATCTGTAATGTTTAGAAAATAAAATTAATATATTTGAATCAGTAAAATCTATGGGGATCAAAGTATAAATGTCTATAAGAAAATACCAACATTTTTGCTCTTTTTGACAGTAACACGGCTGACACCAGTGATAGGTTTCATCCCAAGCTTCAGCATTGCTTTGCGACTCTTCTTCTCACTTCTGCTTTGTTTTGACTTACCTCCTTCAGCATCTTGTCCTGTGTCACCAATCACGACTCAATAATGACACAAACTAGAATAAAATAACACTAACATGTAGTTCCACAAACAAGAAACATATGATTCAGACAGTACAAGGTATGTTCCGTAATAAAGACGAGTACATTAATTCATTTCAAGATTTCTTTAATCAACATATCTATCTTAGATATACTCAAAGCATAAACCAATGTAAGCTAACAAAATAAAAGGATCTGAATCAACAAGTAGCAAAGGCAAAAAGACTTACCCTCCACATCATCATCATCTTCGGAGTCATCCTCATCGTTGTCATCAGCGTCCTCAACCTCAGGCTTATCAAGCTACAATCATAACAAAGCAGTCAACAAAACTAAATCAATTCAGACATATGCTAAGCTTAAGTTTCAGATCTAAAAACACTAAGATCTGAGCGGGAATCAAAAAACCGTAATTGAGTCTAGTTATGTTCCAAGTAAAGAGAAGATAATCAAATTACATCGATCTTTTGTTCTTCCAATTTGGCGGCGAGGATCTCTTTCTCTTCGGTGGTCATGATGATACGTGTACTGAAGTTAAGATTCGTGAAAGGGTGCGGAAACTTTAAAACCCTAGAAAAGTGACTATGGAGGTGAAGTGAATGTTTTTATTGCAAGGAAAACTAGAAAGGCCCAACACTTATGTACATTATCCGTTGGGCTTAGTTTTGCGATTCAATTTTTTAAAATAAAGGTAAATGAGAACGCCGTATGTGGGCCACGTAGTTCGATATTTGGGCTTTGGCCCCAATTAAATACTTTCGACATGTCTGTTGGTATCTTCTTCTCTCCTCACCGGAGCACTAGGCGGGCGAATTACTTATACGGAAGCAGACGACGGCGACTGAGGCTAACGAGAAGGTCTCAAAAGCATGCCGTTAGCTTCGAGGACACGTAGGCAGACTGATTACAACCTCTTTCCACCTTCGGTTCCCATTGTTATCGATAATGGTGCCTCTTACTTCCGGATCGGGTACCTTATCCCATAAACCCTAGCTTTCATTCCATCTCAGTTTACTTCAGATTCTGTTAAAGTTTGAAACTTTCTCAGGTGGGCAGGAGAAACTGAGCCTCGTGTTGTTTTTCGCAATATCGTGCAGAGACCACGCCACAAAGCTACAGGTCCAGATTATATGTGTTTAGTGCTTCTTAGATTACAAGTGTTAGAGTTTCTCTTAAGTTGATTGAAACTCTAGCTTGGGTTTAGAGATTATATGATTATGCTTAAAGTTATTCCTAGCTGCATATTCTTATCTGTTTGTTAATGATGGTTTGATTTTCTTGTACAGGAGAAACTCTTACCATTGTTGGCGACCAGGATCCTGCGATGATGAAGTTCTTTGATTGCACTCGCTCAGGACCACGTTCGGCTTTTGACAGCAATGTTGTTTATCAATTTGAGATCATGGAATATGTATGGATTCTTAACCCTTTTAGTTTCAGCAACGAGTTATATTCTTAAGCATAATTTGTCAGTGAATTTTCCTGCTCACATCATGTCTTACACCATTTTTGTATTTGGTTTGGCTGGTATAAGTGTTATCTTTTATTCCTCAAGTTCTCTGATGTTTCTGTTCTGATTTCTTAGATCCTTTTGTAGGATCAAACTTAAAACTATGACTCTTGAGATATTTCCTCCTGCATTTTTGATCATTAGTTTATGCAATCACTGACGAAACCTGTGGTACTTATCTATTTCATTTTCCTCTGTTTTTAGATCCTTGACTTCGCCTTTGATCGTTTGGGGGCTAGTGGATCATCGGTATGTCTAAGATGTTTTTTTCTGTCATCTTGATTTTGTGTTACTTATATTTCTTGACAGAATTTTGTTTCTCGATTTAACGCCATTTGATGGCAGGGCAGATTGATCATCCAATTCTAATTACAGAATGCGTTTACAACCCAGTTTATTCCCGTAGCAAAATGGCAGAACTGCTATTTGAGACTTATGGAGTGCCTGCAGTTGGTACGAATCTAGGTTTTGTGTTTGGTTTCTTCTGAACTTTATAGTCAAATGTTTGATATAACTCTCCTGTTAATACAGCATTTGGAGTGGATGCTGCTTTCAGCTACAAGTACAATCAACGACATGGGAAATGTCAAAAAGATGGAATTGTTATCTGTCCTGGCTTCACTACAACACACAGCATTCCGGTATGTATCTGTGACTACTTATCCATTGGTCCGATAACTATATGTTTTCGTTTTGATCTGGTACATGGTTTAACTGGTTACAGTTTGTAGACGGAGAACCTGTATATAAAGGATCCTGCCGAACTAACATTGGTGGATATCATGTCACTGATTATTTAAAGCAGCTTCTGTCACTTAAGTACCCTTTTCATTCGTGAGTACTTTCACTGGATCTATCTATCTCAATGTAGTTCTCCCACGCTTCAAGATTTGATATTCTGTTGTCTCTATGTTCTTCTTCACAATAGGTCTAGGTTTACATGGGAGAAGGCAGAAGAGTTGAAACTGGAACACTGTTATATCGCTCCTGATTATGTTTCTGAAGTTAGGAAATTCCAGGTAAATTTGATTATTGGTTTCTCTTGTTTCTTTCCTTAGGTAGTTTCTGAAACTACTAGTAAACTAAAACCACATGATCTTCATTGATCAGGAAGGAACAAAGGAAGCTGAAGAGAAAACTAGGTATTGGCAACTTCCATGGATACCTCCTCCCGTTGAAGCTCCTCCATCAGAAGAAGAGATTGCGAGGAAGGCAGCTATAAGAGAAAAACAAGGTCAAAGGCTACGAGAAATGGCTGAAGCAAAGAGATCGTCCAAGATAAATGAAATGGAAAACGAATTGCACAGCTTGCATTTCCTTGTGAAGCAACTTGACCAGGTTGAAGAAGATGATATTCCATCCTTTTTGTCAGACACGGGTTATGCGTCCAGGCAAGAGCTAGAATCTACTGTTTCGAAAGTGACACAGGCGCTTCGAAAAGCAAGGGGTGAGCCGAAGGATGAACCGGATGAGTTCGAAGAGAACACTGATTCTGTTAATAACGAAAAGTATCCTCTTATAAATGTCCCCGACAATATGCTTACACCTGAGCAGGTTTGTCTCCATAATAATGTGAATTAACGCATATGATGATTTGGTTTAATCATTTGTTGCTTGCAGCTTAAGGACAAGAAGAAACAGCTATTTCTTAAAACAACAACAGAGGGACGGCTACGAGCTAGACAAAAGCGTAATGAGGAGGAACTGGAGAAAGAGAGAAGAAATCAATTAGAGGAGGAAAGACGTCGGTATGTAATCCAACTCAATAAAATGAGAGGAAAGAGTAATCATCATTTTCATGTTGTCATCTTCTTCTGGTTGTAGTGAGAACCCAGAGTTCTACTTAGAGGAGATGCGAGCTCAGTACAAGGACGTGTTGGAGAGAGTTGAGCAAAAGAAACGTCTGAAAACAAATGGATCAAATACAAATGGGAATCAAACATCTGGAAACGTTGGGCGAGGCGAACGTCTAAGCGCTGCAAAGAGAGAAAGAATGCGTCTGCTAACAACAGCTGCCTTTGATAGAGGCAAAGGAGAGGATACGTTTGGTGCTAAAGATGAAGACTGGCAGCTCTACAAACTCATGAGCAAGGATCATGACGATGACGACGAACGACCTGACTCAGACGAGGCTGAGCTGGCTCGTTTATCATCCAGGCTTCAGGAAATAGACCCAACGTTTGAGCAGAAAGCAGAAGGAGAGATGGGTCAGGCATCAGGGGAGGCTCCACGAGTTCGTCCATTAACAGAGGAAGACTACAAGATAGTGATTGGTGTCGAAAGATTCAGGTGTCCTGAGATCTTGTTCCATCCTAACCTCTTAGGCATTGACCAAGTGGGGTTAGACGAGATGGCTGGTGTATCAATCAGAAGGCTGCCACACGATGATAAAGAGCTAGAGGAGAGGCTAACGAGCTCGATACTGATGACTGGTGGGTGCAGCCTTGTACAGGGGATGAAGGAGCGATTGGAATGTGGGATTAGGATGATCAGACCGTGTGGATCAACCATAAATGTGGTTCAAGCTGAGGATCCAGTGCTAGACGCGTGGCGTGGAGCATCTGCGTTTGCTTCTGATATGAACTTCTTGAGGAATGCATTTACCAAGAAGGATTACTACGAAAAAGGTGAAGAGTGGCTTCGAGGATACCAGATTCGATACAACACTTTGTGATTCCTCCTCTCCTATTGTGGAGCTTTTTAGCTCTCTATTGTTATTTGCATAACTCAATTAAGGATGTTTTAGATTGAATATAAAGTTGTTTGGACAATTTACCAAATATTGTCTTTTTAGATTTGATATAAGGATGGTTCAGGTTCGGTTCGTGAGCTTAATTCGGTTCAGGTAGTTTGGTTCGTAGTTAAAAATAATAATTTGTCATTCGGTTTATGTAAATTCTATCGAATATAATTGAAATTTATGTTTTCGGTGAGGTGTTGATTTAATTTAGTTAAACATTGGATATCTTTCATTAATTTGGTTAGCTCAGTTCTAAATTAATGGTTAATTTGATTTATTTTTTAAAGAAACTTAACTAACTGACTACTGAACCGAATTGATAACCAATTTTAAAATCGAACTGGACCGAAACTAAACCGAAACCAGTGTAAAACCTCTCGGAATCAGAACCCTAGCTTCCTCTCATTTCGCATCTTTCCAGCGATGGCCAGCCTCAGAAGAGCTCTCCTCGTCGCAGGGAAGACGAAGCTCAACCTCCAGAACTGCCATTTCATCACCGGGATCAATTACAACGGCCTCACCGTCAAGCAGCTACAAGAGCTCCGCGGAATCCTCCGTGAAAACAGCAACACGAAGCTCCTCGTGGCCAAGAACACTCTGGTCTTCAAAGCACTAGAAGGAACCAAATGGGAGTCTCTGAAGCCGTGTATGAAAGGTATGAACGCTTGGATCTTCGTCCAAACCGAAGATATCCCCGCCGCTTTGAAGACGTTCATCAGTTTCCAGAAGGAGAAGAAGCTATTCGATAATAACTTGGGCGGTGCTGTCTTTGAGGAGAAGCTGTACGCTCCTCAGGATTATAAGGTTATTGAAACGATGCCGTCTAGGGATGATGTGTATGGGATGATGTTTGGTGCTTTGCATTGGCCGGGGTTGGATCTCGTCAATACGTTGCAGGCACCAGATGCTTCGGAGAATGAGAGTGCTGCTGCATAGAGGAGTTCTCAAGTGGTTCAAGTTTATCAGTGAGATGAAAAGGAATCATCTTTTGTGTTTTTTCTTCCGGATTAAAGATAGTATTTTTGTTAAAAATAAAAAATTGAACTTCTGTTTCAGACCAGTGTTTCTGGTTTTGTTATAATTGGATTGAGATTTCTTGTCTTATTTGTTTGAAGAGAATTGATTGATGGAATGGTTAAATAATAGTTAACTTTGCTGTAGTAGACTTGAAAGATCCTCTTCTGGAGCCAGTCTAAGACTGCTGAATCCAACATGTTCCAGGTAAACTATTCTAGAACCATTGCATCACTAACTTAACTTTCTTGTAATGTATTGTTCACAGAAGTGTTTTTAGATACTTACTAGCTACTTTTACAGTGATTATCACTTCCATGGCTTTGTCTGCGTGTTCTTAAGGTTTATACTTGATGTAGACACAATCTTATTCGGTGGTTGTTTTGCTACTACTTGTGAATAGTTGTGACTTGCTCAAATGAGAATTGCCCTTCTAAATCAAGCCTGCCTTCATTTTTTGTTTTTTTTGTTTGGATCATACGAGGAAGCAGTACACTATTATCCATTCTTTCTATGTGACTTGCCCTGCGACTGCTCCTCTTTCAGTCTAAGTTTGATAGATAGCACTGGCTATGTAGAGAACGGACACAGCTCCTAATCTTGGTTATCAGACCCAAGAGATGATTATATGCTTGGAAGCTGTGCAGCTCAAGTGATCATCAAGAATACAAATGATTCCCCAACCAGAGAACGAACTCCCACTTATCAACACATCCATCCTGATGCTACTCTCTTTGCTTAAATACAATTTGTTAACTGAATTATGGAATAATACGATTTGAGCAGTGTTTACAACGTTGTGACAATTGTGTGTTGCCTATTGATGTTCAGGCTTTATACACAGAATCATCTTGTCTAAAAGCTCTTCACCAAATATATTTACATGATTATTATTATATCTTCATGCATCATCCTTAGATTGCAAAAATAGGATCAACTTCCGAGTTAGAGTAATCTGAATGATGCCACGAGTTGGAACCGCTCCTGCGCGCACTCTTAATCCTCTTCCTCATTGACCTTACCCTCTTCGACTTCACCACGTAGTAAGTCATGGTTCCAAGAACACCAGCCATTATCACACCACCAACCACTGTCACAAGCACAGCCGCCCACTCGTTCTTTCTCCCAACCACTATGTATGACGATGCAAGAAACGCCACTGATGTACACATGGATGCTAACCACATCAGTTTGTTGATCACTTCCACTACCCTCTTCTCAGCTTTTGTCTCTCCTCTCACCAATGTGATCTGGACCACCACGACCGCCAGAGAAGTAAACAGTGCAATAGCGTTGAAGATGAAGAAGATCTTGAACGAAGCTCTGCCCACCACCACCGCTGATCCATCGTTGTTGTCTCCTCCAGGCACTGTGAATATAGCGGCAAAAGCTACGGTTGCAAACAACACAGCCACAACGGTTACCGAGTTGGTTGCGTTGTTGATACCTTCTCTGTGGAGTTTCCTGAGTTCTTTGGAAATGTTGTGAACGTTCTTGTTCGTCCTTTTGGTCTGTTCAAGCTGGATATGAACATCGTTCTTGATTTGTGTGACAGTACTTCTCAGCTCGTCTCTTGGCTGGTTAAGCTCATTAGCTCTAAGAGCCCCACGGCGAGCAAGACACTCTTTTATGTATTCAGATTCTTCTGAGAGTGGAAGTCCTTCTGCAATGTCAAGTGCTGTCTTGCGTTCCCGGGTTAAAGCATTGGCGTTGGTATCAGGCAGTGACAACAACAGTTCTACAATCTGCAAGAACACGCACATATTTTTTAAAATACTGATTATAAACCTAAAATATCAATTACTTTTAGTTTCTAAACAATAAAATATCCTAAAAATACTATTTATAAACTGAAATATCTGAAACCCCAAATTTTTTATCCCAAATATTTAAATTTTCAAATTAACCAAAAAACCAAAAAAAAAACAAAAACCGAACACCCAGGCTAATACATACCTCTGCTCGTTTTTTCCTGGTGGCAACATGTAACGCCGTGTTACAAGACTTGTCAGGCAACATAACAATGGCAGGATCTGCATCAAGCAGCAGTTTCACCACTTCGGAGCTCTGTCCTTTTACAGCCATGTGAAGTGCAGTTTGTCCTTTCTTGTCAACCCTTCTTGCAAGGTGAGTATCCTTGACGAGCAAAGCTTTGATGACGTCCACATGCCCTTGCCTTGCAGCTAGATGCAGTGCATTTTTATGGTTAGACCGAGATATTTCTAGCAGATTCTCAGCTTTGGATAAGAGCTGGTTCACAACTTCTGTATGGCCTCTCATAGCTGCAGACACAAGTGGAGTTGCATTGGATGGTCCAAATGTATGGCTAAGCGTCGCATCATGATCTAGCAAGACCTCAACAATAGCTGCAAGAAACAACCGTATTATTCACATATTCACAACAAATAGCTTGTCCAAGAGGTGAAAAGCATTACCATGATGGCCTTGTATGGCAGCAATATGAAGAGGATCATAACCAGAACGGTTCTTCTTAGCAATACTCTCTCTACTCGAATACTTCAACAGCTCTTTAACAACATCAAGATGACCTTTATCAGCAGCAGTGAAGAGGGCCGTCTCACCTAACTCATTCACCTCATTCACAATCGAAGCCCTGATCTCTGCGACCTCAGCGTCAAACTCTTCCCCACTCAAAGTCCCTTCCATCTGAGAGTTAATATCCTTGAGAATCTGCTGCACAGCTGCTAAATCACCACGCTGAGCAGCTAAATGAAGCTCAGTGTCGTTGTGACGACCCGTGACTTGCTTCACATACTTCTTCTTCCCAGCTTGATCCATCCTCTTGCCTGAGTTAGACAGAACCAAAGCTGGTGCAGTCGCTGTTGCGGACGGTGAAGGTGTTGGTGAAGGATCTAACATAGGGTTTTGAGACTCAGTTGACTGTAGAATCATTCCTCCTTTCTCCATATCTATGTCTCCTGAAAGAATCAACAGAAGAAAACGTCACTACAACGACCTAGTAGATCTTGAATATATACATCTATGTGACATAAATGATTAAAATCAATTTGGATTTAAATAAATTTTAAGACAAGAGTTGATAAGTGAAGAAGCATGTGGGTGGTTCGGTAATTAACAGACAAGAGTTGGGACCAAGAAGATCAGTATGTCTGAAAACGGTTGAATTATTCTCTTCCGACAATCACGCAAATAATCTCAATCAAACTGCCTAACTTCGAAGAGAATAATATTCAAAGGCTGTCTTAAACTGAAGTTTCCAGCTCAACACAAAATAAAGTAGAGATTTTTATTTCAATAAAATTCTAGATCGTAAACGTCTAGAGAGATGTGTGTTACCATCTAGAACGGATGAGGCGGCCATGAGTGAAGCTCGAAGCTATGAGAGATGGAAGAAAGAAAGATGTTTGATGAGATGTAGTAATTGGGGAAAGAAGGAGATGGGAAAGTGAGAAGAAAAGGTTAGATGGAAAAGGAAGACTCATCTCCATGTGGTCAAATCCCACTAGAATATTTGCATATTTTCTCCTTTTATTTAATTTAAATTAATATCAAGCTTTATATATTTTATGAAATTGCCCTTTATTAAGTTATGGGTTCGCAAACTTTCCACGTACTTCATCGTAGGACATACAAAGTTTATTTCCAACTTGTACATTTTAACTACAACTTGTGTGTTGTACATATATAATTGTCATATCCACTCTTAAGCAGACTTTCGTTTTTCCAATTAGCTCCATTGTATTTCTATATTTTTTTAAAAAATAAAAGAATTTAATAGGCAATAACACTAAATACATATAAATAAAGTAACGTTTTAAAAATATAAAATGTTATTATTATCTTTTAAATGTAGAGAAAATAATAATTTTTATTTTAGAATAAAAATATGAGTGATTTAGCTAAAAATAAAGGTGGATTGGACTATATCATTCCTTTTTAATTAAAAATATCAGTTAGATGAAAATATTCTTACTAGTAGTCCACTTATAAAGTCACTCTTAGAGTTTTAATTTTTTCATTATTGTTTAAACTTGGCTTTTGAAACTATTGATGATAATACTATCTATTCAGTTAATTACAGAGTGTAACTACTGAAATATAATACTTTCCTTTGCTTTAGAGGTGGTAAGTGGATGTTCACCAATCACCAGTAACCTATTAAACTTTTCAGGAAAATGAGTACCACTCACTAAAATGTAAGAGCAGGATTAACCGGGGTCTCTTAAAGTGGGGTTCTTAGCTTTTCTAAGAGACGTATCTTAGCTTTTAACTAAAAAAACCTAAGAACCGTCTCTTAAATAAGAACCATAAGAGCCGTCTCTTAGCGGGAAAAATGCAAAAAAAAAAAAAAAAAAATTTAAAAGACAAATTTTACGTTAAGAACCCCACCTTAAGAGACCCGGGTTAATCATGGCCTAAGCACTTGTAAAAAAATATAAAAAAAATCCTTATCCAAAAGGCAAAGGAGGAGAGTGAGAAGAAGGAGACACGAAGCTCTGAAACACACACAAAAATGGCGATAACACCTCTACGTATCACGACCCCTTTCCCATCTCTACACTTTCTCCCAACCGCAAAGCCACACACTTTAAAGCTCTTCACCGTCCGCGCCACCGACGTCGAATCAACGGAAGACACACAACCCGACTCAGACACAACCCAAACCGAAAACTCCGACGAGTTCGAGTCACGTCTCTCGAACATCCGACTCAGATACCGAAGCGGGACGGGGAAGAAAGCAGAGGCGAGAAAGTCTAAGAAAGGGTCAGCTGGGCCTGCGTCGAAAAGCTCGGGACTTTACTTGCCTCCGGTGAGTCTGAAGGAGCCGGTGTCTGGTGGGTTGAAAGTGGAGTTAGGGTTTAGCCCTTACACCGAGCGGCTTAACGGGAGGATGGCTGGGTTAGGGCTTGTGGCTTTGCTTCTGGTGGAGTTGGCTACGGGGAAGAGTGTTTTGAATTATCATACGCCTTCTGTGGTGTTTCTTCAGGTTTATTTTATGGCGGCTGTTTCTGCTATGTTTGTTAAGATTGAGAAGGAGAAGGTTAGTGTCTGGCCTAAGGATTAAAACAAAGGTCTTGACTTGAGATATTACTATCATCAGATGTGTAAACGTTGCTTTTGTGATTGAAAGGTGTATGCTTTTGTAATGTATGTAAAGAATTGAACAATTTAAAGGATCTTACTTTGGAGTGAGTTTGTTCTTGTTGTTCTAAGTAAATGCAATTTTTTTAAAGATGTTGGGTGTTGAGAGAAGAGTTGCATCGAAGTGGTGTTTGTTCTCTTGCTTCGTATTCAATTGAGTTTGAGTTGAGATCAATGAGATGGATGCAACCTCCTAAGACTAGATTGAAAGAAGATGTGATTCATAGTTCTGATTAAGTTGTCTGCCACAAAAGAGAACTATGAATCATCACATCTTACAGAACTAACCCTTTGGATTACTCAGTTAAAGCCAGAGCAGTAAGTTTATGTTTTTCTGAGTTCATGCTGGTTATAATTGAATAAATGTTTCTTAATTATTGAAACATGATGCTCTTTTCCATATCAAGTTTTAGTCTAGTCTAGACCATTAAGCATTGTCACACACTAGTAAAGTAAAAACAAGGAACCAGATTCTTTATAGACAGATCAAAACTGAGGTTTGCAACATTAAGTCATCTATGTACACATACATATATACACATGCGGAAACAAAAGACGTATATAGGAAGATTCAAAGACGAGAATGGTTGATCTTGATCCAACATAAGTTACTGTACTCTTTCTGATAGAGGAAAGTTGCTTATGTTGGATTCCATCTTGTTGAATGTGAGGTTTGCGACGGCTCTATCGACTGAGTTTGTTTCTGATTCAGCCTCTTCTTCTCTACTCATCCTGCAATCAAGTAACTGTCACTCTGATCAGTTTCCTCATAAGAAAACCTAGACTTTGATCCTATAACACAAAGATGATTTCACTTCATGTGTAGATTAGAAAAAAAGAAGACATGATCTATACCTGGTATTATCAACATAACCATATCTGAATGTTTGCATATGGAACTCTTCAGAGTTGGTGTTGACTGAATCCAACTTCTCTTGTGTGTTTCTTGCAAGCCGGTAAAACGTATCCCGGAAACACTTTCTTGTCTCATCAGTTAACTTAAAAGAAGGAAAAAAACAAACCCTTAGTTAATTTTTCTAAAGACCAAATCCAAGTTCAACAAAACAGGTCCAAAACAGGTCCACTGTAAACGGGAACTCACCTTTTCAGAAGCTTTCTGTAGATCCTGCAACACAAGTTCTTCAGAAGACAGTTCATCACTGTACTGTAAATCTAACATGTTCTCCTCAGACATATCCGAGATTGCAAATGGAGCCTCCTCCTATTAAGAGCAAAAAAAAAATGGAGGGATCTTAGGCTTTAAAAACACAATCTCTACCAGCATAGATCAGCTTCAATTTAATAACATGTAAAAAAAGTCAACTTTGTAGACAAAATCTCTTACCTTCAAAGCCATATCATGACAGTGGAACATGTGAACTTCCCTGCCACCATACATAGAGGAAGAGCCAACACTGTTATTGCTGCTGGAAGCACGATGTACATCTCCATCATTCCCTGGAACATCCTCCAAAATTGAACTTCTTCAGTAAAACCGGAAACAGAGAAAACAACAATCACATCGGAAAACATAAGCCTATGCAATTTTTAAACGATTAAAACACTTATGATGATCATGAAAGAAAGAGGCTTTACAAGAATATATCATCCATCTGTTCGATTCCTTCAAAATCATGAAGTGAAGAAGCACCGTAGAAAGCCTTTGATCTCTTGGACTCTTCTTCTTCTTCACTCGTCCTCATACTCATCTGACTATACAACAAACCTTCTCCACTGAAAGCATCGTAATCAAAACACTTCTCTGCAGCTTCAGTGGAGTTCATGCTCCACCCACCCCACATACCATTAGATGGGTATGTCTCTGACGACGACGACTCTTGAAAACTAGGCACAACAAGCTCTTCAAACTTCATTCCCGTATAACAATCCATGATCGATAGATCTGTCAAAAGACCAAACAAAAAGCTAAATAATTTCAGAAACCCATGAGAGAACAAACCTGAATCTAACCAGCGTATTGAATAGAAACAGAGAAAGGAACTCACTTTAAGTGAACCGACGAGAGACTTTTGATCAGACACAAACGCAGAAACTCAAATTAAGAAAGAAGAGAGAGAGAAGCTTTAGCTGCAATTGTCTTCACCTGTTCAGTAAGGAGACCAATGTGTTTCTGTATTGTTTCCACTTCCGAGGAGGTAAGAGAGACAGAAAGACCAAGCAGCAATCAAACGAGCGCGTGGTGTAGAGAGCGCGTGAGGTAGATCTTGTTTTCGTGGCTCAGAACTTATTGACGAGATTTGTGGCTCAGATCTCTCCTCCATCTAAAGCTCTCTTCTCATTGGACCACGTGTACTCCAATTTCTATTCTGTCTTTTTATCATTCCGAAAATGACCTTCTCAAGCAGTGAGCGGATAACGCGGTAGTTAGAGGACAAGTTAGTCATTTTCTGTAGAGAAAGGTGTCTTTGCTTGGCTTATATCTAGCTAACACTTGGCGAACTGTTTGTGGAGCGACTAACACGTGGCATGTGACAAGCGGTAGAATGGCACGTCGGTATGATCCAGGGGAAGGGCATATACTGGAAAAAAATGGTATCTAGCCGCCTTTCAACTTAAAGAGTAGCAGATGGATTAATGGGCCGAGGCCCAAGCCTTAAAACAATTAATCTAGGAGCGACGTTGAGGATGGCCATGTGAAAGCGTTGACATGAATTGTTTATCAATGCTGAATACATCTGTTGTAATCAATGCCATATATCTGCACAGTGCCACTGAGGATGGATAAGGGATGGAGCCAAATACAGCTGAACTTACCTGATCTTACCAGGAGAGCTTATGTGACTGTTTACACTTGAGACCTTGCGAGTTCAGGTTGATGCTAACTGCTGTCTCAGACAAATATATTTTGTTGACAGTCTCTACTCATAAGAGGAGCTCCCTCTGGAGTTCAAGCTCTATCTTCCAGTACAGGTTTGAATCTCAGAGTTTAGTTACTACAATCTTCTTCTTTTTTTGTTGCGGGAAATAAACATTCAAAGCACTTGCAAGCTTCAATTTATTTGCGAGGAACAATGTCATCAAACCGAGAGCGTAATTATTTAATGGATAAACTTCAGATTCATTTATAACATACAGTAGGATATGTTACTGGCCAATGACCCGCTTGGCACCGTCTAAGGTGTTCCTGAGCAGCATTGCCACCGTCATTGGTCCTACACCACCAGGGACCGGTGTTATCCAACCTGCAACATTACAAGCTTCTCCGTAATCCACATCTCCAACCAAACGGTATCCTGATTTCCTGCTCGTGTCGCTCACTGCATTAGTTCCAACATCGATTACCGCAGCCCCTGGCTTAATCCAGTCCCTCTTAATCTGAAATGCAAGACCAAGATTGTTATCTACAAGAACTAGACTTTATTATCTTCTCAAAGACAAAATGAAAAATGTCTGAAACTCACCATGCAGGCTTGTCCGGCTGCAGCAATAACGATGTCAGCTTCCCGTATGATAGACTCAGGATCTTTGGTGTGAGAATGTACAGTTGTAACAGTAGCATCAGCCTTTAGCAATAGAAGTGAAACAGGTAATCCAACAATATTACTCCGACCTACTACTACTGCTCGTTGCCCTTTTATCTTTATGCCACTTCTCTTTAAGAGTTCCAAACATCCCTGCACACAAACAAATCACCTCACTACTAGCAATTTTTTTCTTGGCAATTGTCATTGAAGAGACATATTCTTGAAAGAGACTGGAGTCTGTATGCAAAGAAGGAAGGAGCAGTACCTTTGGGGTGCATGGAAGGAAGAGGGGTTCTCTGCCTTTCATAGCTAGCTTACCAATATTCAGAGGATGAAAGCCATCTACATCTTTATCAATGCTGATTGCACTTAAAACATTCTCCTCATTAATATGTTTCGGCAATGGGAGTTGAACTAATATACCTGCAACATCACTTACCTTCATAGTATAGATTACATGGTAACTGAGGCATAAAAAAACAAGCAATAAAGCTAACCATGGACATCAGGATCCGCATTTAGTTCATGAACTTTGCTGATAAGATCAGCTTCGGAAACATCCTCTGGTAGATCCACATCAACTGATTTGATCCCAACCTCAGCACACGCTTTCCTCTTCATAGTCACATAAGTCTGTGAATCCTTCCGTGCCCCAACTATAACTACCGCTAGTCCTGGGACCTGCTCCAAGATGATAAAACCACACTCGGTTGAAGCATAGTAACAAACAAGTTCAAACCTTTTGTTACATTATCTCTTCCTTTCAGCTTTGTAACAATGACACAAATGTTAAATGCTTTCATGAACAATAACTAGAAGTGACCAACGCAGGCGCAGTTTCAAATGATTCAACTGAATTGAAGATAAACGTTTGAGCTTAGATGTTTCAACAGAAGCCTAACGCTACATAGAACACTAAAACTAACGTAAAGTTTTAATATTTCAATCGTCTTATGATCAGTCAAGGTTCGGTTAGAAGAGAAGAGAGTATTAAACTGACAGAGACACATCTCAACGTTAAGACACTAATTCTATAAAGCAGTAAAAATCGTTTCTTTGGATCCTAAACAGTGCCAAAACTATGAAACTGACTAAAATTGCTATAAAGTGGTCTTACCTTGCCATGTTTCTCAGATAGATCGCGAACTTCCTCGGCGATCTCTAATCGGATGGTATGAGCAATCGCCTTTCCGTCGATTATCTTCGCCGTTTGATCAGATGGTGACGCCATGAGCTTGTCGGGAAAAAAAAAATCAGAGTCTCTAGTTTGGTGTGAGTTTATCCCACTATCCACAGTCAATGATAACGAGCAGACTTTATCACGAGATCCAATAAAACGACGGCGTATTAGGTGGGCCCCCCTCGTAACATTCACGATGCTTTGTCGCGGTCACGAACCCCAGACGGCGTTAGTTTTAACCTCGACGTAACGGCGAATCTTAAAGTTTCAACGCAACAGTAAGTAAGTTTTGGCGGTAAATCGGGGTCAAAGAGGGGTACGTGTCGTTATCTCAGTGGCTGATGGTAATTGTATACGCATGTGTATGTAGACTTGGTAATGTTTTTCCCGCGCAAGGTATATACTTTTTCTAGGGTTTGCCGCATAATCATACGGTACGATTCATACCCCACAGGTCTAGAGAGAGAGAGTCAGGTGAAGATATAGTCAGAAGAGAGGGAAAATTGACGAAGATATCTCCTTTGTCACTGTTTATTCTGTTTCATTCGTCGATTTGAAGAGGAGCTCTTAAAAGTTGGATCTTCTGCGATACAGGAAAAAAATGTAAGATCTTTACCCTTAAGCACATCCCTGGATTTGAATTTTATTTTTGGGTTCTTAATTTTGTTAATGGGTGTTTTCGCTCTTCAATTGCAACTTCCAGACTAGTCTTCTCCTGAAAATAAAAATCGAAACTTTATCGATAGAATTGGGGAAATTTGCTAGTTTTAAGTGTTAGAATAATAGTTCGTGTCAATGGGTTTAATATGGTTCAGTTTCTGTGATCGCATCATATTGCCTTGAAAAAAGTAGTGTCCTTTATTTACTCAATTAGGTTAATTTTTTCATGTTTTCAGCTTAGTTGAGACGACCATGGAAGAAGTTCAGCCTCCAGTAACCCCACCCATTGACCCCAATGGAAAAAGAAGTGAAGTGATTCTCTTGGATTTATGCGAGGTTTTTATTCTATCTTTTGTTATATAATTTGCTTTTTACCAGTGAAGATGATTTGGAAATTAGCTCTAGCTCTAATACCTTGTATTAATTTCTTATTGCAGAAAGTTCTGTCTCTTGAAGGGAGCATTTGCGAAGAAGCTTTGAAGCTGTTTACTGAAACCAAACGGATTTTGTCAGCAAACATGGCTAACATTGGAAGTGGAACGGTGAAATACAATTTTTTTCTGTTTGTTTCTAATCTTTTATTAGTTAAGAGTTTGGTTCACTATGACTGATTCTTTGTTATTGATCTTATTAGCGGGAGGAAGTAGAGAGGTTCTGGTTTGCGTTTATTCTCTACTCAGTGAAGATGCTTACTGTTAGAAAAGAAGTGGACGGTCAGTCAGTTTCTGGTGCTAATGGGTTTAACCTCTGTCAGATACTTAGGGCTCTAAAGCTCAAGTTCGTTATTTCCAGCTCGTCTCTTCCTTTGAACTTTCTTTCAATACGTTTTTTATTGATGTTTCTCTTTGTTTCTGTTTCAGTATTGTGGATTTCTTTAAAGAATTACCTCAGTTTGTGGTCAAGGCTGGTCCTGTGCTATGTGAACTTTATGGTGCAGACTGGGAGAACAGACTTCAGGTTCTGCCTAAGCTTTTTATATAGTTGTATCTTAGCCCATCATTGCTAAGTTTTACTTCTCTTAACCTGTGTTACCTTTTGCTTATATTTACTTACTAGGCAAAGGAGTTGCAAGCCAACTTTGTGCATCTTAGCCTTCTCAGCAAGTGAGTTTAGTTCCCTCCTATGTTTCGCTTTGTCATTTTTTCTTGTTCTGTGGCATGATAGTGGTTGACATAGATACACTCTCTAATACCTGAATCTAAGAAGCAGACTTATTCGCTATGCAATAATGCAAACTTGTTCCTCAGAATTTCCATATTATCACAATTTAGAATTCCAAATTTTGGTCTTCGTGTGAATATGCACTTGTGAAATGTCTTGTATGTCTAACGTTTTTTGGTATCCATTCTCGGTAACAGATACTACAAACGTGGGTACCGGGAGTTCTTCTTGACATACGATGCAAACGCAGAAAGGACCTCAGCGAACTCTGCAAGTTATTTGCCAGATAGTTACCGTTTTGGGTGGTTACTCTTTTTGGCACTCCGAAACCATGCTTTTAGTCGATTTAAAGATCTTGTGACATGCACCAATGGCCTAGTTTCTATATTGGTTAGTGACTACCTTTCCGCTATTCATTTGTCTTGTTATACTCTACTACTCGACAGAAACTTCATACTTAAAATGTATATATGTGTAGGCTAATTTCTGTTTTCTATACCAGGCTATTTTGATCATACACGTCCCTTGTCGGTTTAGAAATTTCAGCATCCAAGACTCTTCACGTTTTGGTAAGTGTTTGTTTTCTCCTATTCAGGTAACCATGGCGGCGTCAAATATATATTCTCTATTCTCATTTCTGTGTTTAATTTCAGTTAAGAAAGGTGGCAACGATGTCGACTTAGTTGCATCCCTTTGCAAGATATATGACGCCTCAGAAGATGAGTTGAGGAAAACAATGGACAAGGCAAATAATTTGATAGAAACAATACTGAAGAAGAAGCCATCTTCAGCATCCATGTGCAAAATTGACAAGCTAGATAATATTAACCCAGGTTAGTGTAAGAACATTTTCCTTTCACAAAGCCATATGAGTTGATTGAAACCTTACCTTATAAAAACGTTTCATTTTCAGATGGCTTGACCTACTTTGAGGATTTACTGGATGAGACATCCATCTCAACTAGCTTGATCACACTAGAAAAAGATTACGATGATGCAGTCTGCAATAAAGGCGAACTGGATGAGAGGGTGTTCATCAATGAAGAGGATAGCTTACTTGGATCTGGAAGCTTATCTGCAGGAGCTGTAAATATTACTGGTGGTAAGAGGAAAATTGATTCTTTGAGCTCACCTGCGAGGACATTTATAAGTCCACTCTCTCCTCATAAGTCACCTGCTGCGAAGACAAATGTTATTAGCGGTGCCATCAAGTTGACAGCAACACCAGTAAGCACAGCAATGACAACTGCCAAATGGCTCAGGACTGTTATATGTCCGCTTCTGCCAAAACCTTCTCCTGGGTTGGAACATTTCCTCAAATCCTGTGATAGGGATATAACAACGGATATCACACGGAGAGCACATGTAATATTGACAGCTATTTTTCCTAATAGCTCCCTTGGGGACCGGTGTGCAGGCGGAAGCTTACAGCCTGTTAACCTGATGGATGACATATGGGCAGAACAGCGACGATTAGAAGCTGTGAAGTTATACTACAGAGTTCTTGAGGCAATGTGTAAAGCAGAAGCTCAGATCTTGCATGCAATTAACTTAAACTCTTTATTGACAAATGAGAGGTTCCATAGATGCATGCTGGCTTGTTCAGCTGAACTGGTTCTCGCTACACACAAATCCATAACAATGTTGTTCCCGGCAGTTCTGGAGAGAACTGGGATTACAGCCTTTGATCTCTGCAAGGTTATAGAGAGTTTTATCAGACACGAGGATTCTCTACCAAGAGAGTTGAGACGGCATTTGAACTCACTGGAGGAACGGCTTCTCGAGAGTATGGTATGGGAGAAAGGCTCTTCAATGTACAACTTTCTGATTGTTGCCAGGCCATTGCTTGCATTGGAGATCAACCGGCTCGGATTACTGGCTGAACCGATGCCATCTCTGGATGCAATTGCAGCTCTTATTAACTTTTCTGAAGGATTAAATCATGCATCATCCATCCAAAAGCGTGAAACATGTCCAGGTAATTTAAGTCTGCTCAGTTGAAACGCCCTTTGCGAACCTCTTAATGGTGTGATTTTCTTACTAAAGAGTTCAAATTTACTGCTACACAGGACAAAATGGGGATATTAAATCGCCCAAAAGACAGTGTACAGATTACCGCAGCATTCTAGTTGAACGCAATTCCTTTACATCACCAGTAAAGGACCGTCTGTTGGCCTTTGGCAACGTTAAATCCAAGATGCTGCCACCTCCGTTACAGTCTGCATTTGCTAGGTACATTTTTCATCTGAAGTCTGCGAAGTTTGTTTGCTTTTCCTTAATTTATCCATGTACTTGTTAAGTTTACCTTTTCGAATATTTGTGTACAGTCCAACACGGCCAAACCCAGGAGGCGGTGGAGAAACTTGTGCAGAAACTGGTATCAACATTTTCTTCACTAAGGTAGGTCAATGCAATCTTTGGTCTAATACACTAGAACTTATGATTAATCGTTGGGTTGGACTTGGATGTAACAAACGTGATAGTACTGATTAGGCTGGCTAATGTCTTAATGTCATATTCACTCCATGATGGTGTTCCCCAGATTAATAAACTGGCTGCTGTTAGAATCAATGGAATGGTGGAAAGGTTACAACTGTCGCAGCAAATAAGGGAGAGTGTATATCGTCTATTCCAACATGTACTTGCTCAGCGGACTTCTCTTTTCTTTAACCGACATATTGACCAGATCATTCTCTGTTGTTTTTACGGAGTGGCCAAGGTGAGCAGCGTTATTCCTGGTCTTACCTTTATGTTCTCTTGTTCATATTGGCTTCTCTTCGGCTAACACTTTTTTTTCCATGAAACTCCCTCTAGATATCCCAAATGAGCCTAACTTTCAGGGAAATCATATACAACTATAGGAAGCAACCACAGTGTAAACCACTAGTTTTCCGCAGCGTTTATGTGGATTCGTATCAGTGTCGCCGTCAAGGTCAAGGGGTAATTTAATATATATATATATACACTGGTTAACTTTAAGTTGAACAGGTCTCATTTGTCTGTTAAGAAGACTAAAACTTGTGACGATAACATGTGTAACAGAGAGTGGGGCCAGATCATGTAGACATCATCACATTCTACAACGAAATATTTATTCCTGCCGTAAAGCCGTTGCTGGTGGAGATAATTCCTGAGAAAAACGACCAGGCTATGGAGGAGGCCGATAATAAACATGAAGGTAGTTAAGAAATGCTATATTATTGTTAGACGTGAGCTTTATTCATGAATGAAGTACCTAAGTTAATTGACTGTCTTATATTTGGAATCACAGGTCATTGTCCTGGATCAGCAAAGGTGTCGGTGTTTCCAAGTGTTCCAGACATGTCCCCTAAAAAAGTATCTGCTGTGCACAATGTTTATGTTTCTCCACTTCGGGGATCAAAGGTACGATAGCCTAGTATTTAAGACCTTTATCATAATATGACAAAGCCATGAGGGGAGGTTGGTGACAAGATTGTTTTGGCTGACCTTTGGTGTGTTTACAGATGGATGCTCTTATTTCACACACCTCAAAAAGTTACTATGCTTGTGTTGGAGAGAGCACACGTGCTTACCAGAGCCCTTCAAAAGACCTATCTGCCATCAACAACCGCTTGAACAAGTAAGTTTGAAAGCACATTTCTCTGCAGCTTCTTTCTTTTTTAGCATAATGCATAAGAGACAAGATCAGCCTAAATATAAATCTCATTTTGTGGCATAGCAGCTGCAGCACCAACCGCAAGAGGACGCTTAAATTTGACGTAGAAGCAGGATTGGTAAGCGATTCCATGGTAACAAGCAGCCTTTACCTCCAAAACCAAAACCAAAACCAAAATGGAAGCGATGCATCATCTTCAGGTGGTGCACCCTCCCTTAAAACCGAGCCAGTAGACTCATCATAGATTATATTTGCAACGTCAACTTCTCTTCAACTAGGCCATCATCTGTAAATCCTTTTCCTAGAGAGTTTGTCCTTTTATGTTAAGCTTTCTAGTGATCACCTCAGGCTATGAGCGAATGATTCCCTTTTATTTTCTCTTTTTTATTTATCAAAATAAAGTTTGTCCTAATAAGGTTAATAGATAGTTTCTTTCTTACAGTGAGTACTTAACTTGCCGCTAAAACAAAATTTAGTCTACTAAAATTACTGTGTGATACGTTTAATATAAATGTGACAACAGATGCAAATCTAAATCATTTCCAAACTTAGAAATCTTACCAATTTGATTAATGAAAAGATCTTGAGAAAAATGGATGTTAATCCTCATTCTTGTTGTAGATCAAAAATGCAGAAAATGAGTCTCACAAGTGGTTACAATCGCGTTCATAGATTAAATATCTGAACTGGCCAACGACGCTTCTGACCCTTTGAACTCACCCCTGTAGTCTCTAATGAGACGTCAATGCTGCGATGCTCAGACGCTCGTGCAACACTCACACGCAGGTGGATGCTTGAGGCAGGACATTCTTCCGTTCCAATGGCTCCTCTTCTCTCATCACCAGACAAAACCGTGGCCGGTGCCACTGAGATTGGTTCTTGAAAAGTCAAGACCGTTTGTGCCCAATGTGTTGGGGGTGTGTAGGGTGATGTGGATAGTACGGTTGGGTTTTCCTTGCAAAACCTATCCGTGAAACCTGTGTCGAACCACAACACAACACCGTGGCACAACCTAGATTCTGTTTCTGTCTCTGTGAGTTCCAGTGTTGCGGTTGCTGTGAAATCTACTTCATCCGGTTTCATGGTAGCCAGGTCAAATGTCTACAAAACAAAGAAACATAAAACATTCAAGTAACTTGTCTTTTTTTTTTTGTTGGTAGAAACAAATAAAGCTAGAGCTTCCAAACCTGGAGAAGGGCAGGCTGTGTCACTAAATTACGCTCCTCTACAACGTCAACAATGGGAATTCGAGCTGTATCTTCAAGAATTTCCTTGCCAATTGAAGACATGTCAAAGCCATAGACATCTTCCCAGAAAGGAAGACTTGTGGCGCCTTTTCCAAATCCAGCAACAAACTGATCCCAATGAAAACTCAACAATTCGATTTCAGAAGAATAAACAGCATCAGCAGAGGAAATATAAAAAAAAAAATTGACCATTGTGGCTGTGTCAGGGAGGATGGCACCTCCAGGCTTCAACCACCGATCTCTTGCATAGAGCACAGAACTGAGCATTGACTCATAAAGAAGACAGTATCCCATCCATTCGCTGACTAACACATCAACACTTTGAGGTTGAATCTTTATGGACTTATCTAGCTCTTCTACCATTGAGTTTGCAACTTCAAGTAACCCATTGTGCTCGTTATCATTAAACACTTTGTTATCCTTGGCAATCTGTTAAGAAAAAAGACACAATTTCAAACGGGAGAAGAATGAACACATGAGAAACTGAAAAATAATGAAAAAAACTTTTAAAAACTAGAAAGTAGAGAAAACTAACCTTCGTTGCAACTTTGGCCATCTTCTCACTAGCTTCAACTGCAACTACCCTTGAAGCTCCAGCTTGAGCGGCAAAGAGACTGCATGCAAAAGGAAAATTTGTAAAAGAAATGTTTATTATTCCTTTTCAATTAGGATATTGCATGCATATCCCAAATAAGAAGCGCCAAAGAAGAAGCATATAGCATGGTAAGTAAAGAAGGCCTTCAAAATGCGAAATAAATAGGCAAATAGAGCCACCAGACAAGAAGACGCATGTTAAAACTTAAATTACATGTTCAGTAGTCAGTCTTAAAACCTAGATGCAATAACTAAGAATGAGTGAGATGATCACTGAAGAGAATGAGGTGGCCAATATAGAGCGAGAAAATAAGCAACTAACTCACCTTAATATTCCAGTTCCACAACCAACATCCATTACAACAGAGCCAGACATGAGACTAGGATTATTCAAAAGTGCATCCCGGTAAGCTTCTGTTCTAACCTGTGAAGGAGTTAAACCAAAATGAACACATCCAACAGTTGAGAAACAGACTCACACATTTGCAAGTGAGTTCGTATTGACATGATTCCAGAATTACAAAATGCATTTACCTTATCACTTATCATCTCCCTGTGAATGCCAAACGAACTATAAGATCCAAAATAGTTTTCATCCACCTTCCTGATGTTCCTACCAACTAGCCTCCCATCACAAACTCTTGGCTCTTTATCTTTCCCATTGACTAACAAACCATCAACTGAACTTTGTTTCAGGTCATCGCTGTTTGAGATACTACTAACTTCCTTGCATTTGCCATTGTTTGACACTGAGCTTTCCCCTACAGCTTCATCAACAATGCTCAAATCCCCAAGTTTCCGCAAATCCTCAATCAAATCCTCTCTGTCTAACCCCTCTTCTTCATCTTCCTCCTCATCATCTGCAAAGCTGTACAAAAGTGAATCCTCCTGCAAAAAGGGCTTCAGATACTTCTCTTCATCCCAAGGAAAGTTCACATCTTTGGCTTCGAGTTGACTCTTCTGCAAAGCTTCCCAGCTCCAACATTTGTTCTCAGCCACCTTATTTCATTAAAGGAACCAACTTTATCAAAAAAAAGTAAAAAACTTTGCATAAACAGAGCACAAGAAACAGAGAGATTCACCAACCTGCGAACGAATATAGTTGATGAGCTTAAACGAAGCGTAGAAATCCAGCTTCAGTTCCTTTCTAGCTCCATGGAAATCAAACCCGTGGCTTAGACGACAGTGCTCGAATAGTGAATCACATGAAACGAAGCGTGAATCACAAAACAAACAAACGAAATCAGATTCGAAGCCGTCGTCGTCCTTATCAGCTGCTTCCCAATCTCCCCAGTCTCCATCTTCTGAGAAGTTCTCTTCTTCATCATTATCGCTGTAGTTGAGAACCACGTCCTCCTTCACCATCTTTTTTTCCGCCGCCATGAGAATTTTGAGAGTGATAAACCAGAACGGCGCCAAGCCCTGAAGAGAGGTTTAAGAGGCTAAGAGGAAATGACCATTTTACCCTTCTTTAAGAAAACCAATTGGTTCAATCAACTTTGATTTAAACCTAACCGAAACCTGAAGTAACACGACCGGTTCTATTTACTAAATATTTATCCTCAGATTTCATTTCATCGATTAGGCCCGGCCCATTATCCAGAAAATCGATTAAACCCATTTTGCTACTCTTCTTAAAACGACGTCGATCTAGATAATGAGCTTTTTACCCATCTTCAGAAAACCAATTGGTTCAATCAAATACGATTCAAACCAGAGAGTAAACCGAAACCTGAAAACTCAATGGACGTCGTAAGCGATTCAGATGTGTACTCTGTTTTATCTCAGGAAGAGAAAGACTCTCTCTTTAACGATTCACCAACGTAGATCAGATGGCAGCACCTTTCACGTTGAGGAAAATCGGAGTTCCGCCGAACTCAGCGAACCTTACGGAGGCTCGCCGCCGTGTTTTCGATTTCTTCAGAGCAGCATGTAGATCCATCCCCACCGTCATGGACATTTACAATCTACAAGATGTCGTCGCGCCTTCTCAGCTCCGCTTTGCAATCTCTGCTCAAATTCGTAATAACGCTCATATCACCGATCCTAAGGCACTTCCCCTAATCTCACTCTGATTGGTTAGGACATTGACATTGTTTTCTGTTAATCTAATTGCTTCATCGATGTTCAAGTGATTGTCTTTGCGTTTTATTGCACTTGTATTTTTTGAAAGTTGAAAGCTTTGGGGACTTGATCTTCTGGGTAGTCTAATCTTATGGGTTGGGTGATGGGTGGAGATTAAAGGTGGAAGCTTTACACCGTTACTTAATGTTAAAGCTGTGCTACCTTGTGGTTCCTTCTGTATGTGACATTAGACACTTTCTTCTGTATGGAAGCAGAAGACAACAGTATATTACTTCAAAGCATAAATGGAATTTTTGTGTTTGGTAGTACCTATGTTAAGATTTGCTTGTGTGGCGATTTGTTTGAGTTTTGAACCATAATTGAAGGCAGCTTCTTGTGTGATTTGGATGCAGTGTTTTTGAGTTCTGTTGGCTCTCGTTTTGGGTGTTTTTAGAATGCAGTTTTACTTGTTTTCTGATGATAGTGTTGCTTCTGCAGGTGATTGATCTTCTTCTGTTCAAGGGAATGGAAGAGCTGACTGACATTGTGGATCACGCAAAGCAGCGTCATCACATTATTGGTCAGTACGTGGTGGGTGAAGGGCTCGTGCAGAATACTGGAAGCAAGGATCAAGGGAAGTCTGATTTTCTCAAGAATTTCTACACCAGCAACTACTTTTGAACATGGTGATGCTACTAAGTTCCGCATAACTCTTTTCCAGTATTGTATCTCCAACTTTAGGAAGAAGTCTTCTTCCAAAGAATAATTAGACATTTTCAAACCTCTGGAGTTTTATCTGTGACAGTGTTTGCTGTGCAAATATTGTTTATGATTTGAAGATGCATAATCAGCTCCCTCTTTTCCTTAAGTCTTTATGTAAACTGACCTGTGATCATCATACAATCAAGTTTCTGAAAATACCCCTTCAGTTTACTACGACCTTGCACTGATGATCTATTTGCTTTCAATATTCAAAGATTATATTCATTCACTCTCTAGAAACTACACAACCTGAATGACTAAAGATTACAACACACACAACAATCTACGTCTTTGGAATCTCGGGAAACCATTACAAAATCTGCAGTCTTCTTTCCCAAAATATTGCTTTTGGTAAGAATCTGAGAAGGCCTTGCTTTGTGATCTCTCTCCTGGAAGGAGTGTCCCTACAGATTTGAGTTGATTATGTACAGAGCTGAGCAACGCAATATTCTCGTGTTTTTCACTCTCTTGGCCTGGCAAGCCACAAGGAACTAAGAGCACGTAGTCGAGATGAATAATCATGTATGGCAAGAAGAGCACGAGCTGACTGACGCGTTGTTAACACTCTAATCATCTGTTGCAGTGTTTGCAGCCTCAAGTTATCAGCCTGTCACCAAGAAATGCCCTATGAACTCCATAACAGACAGATTTCTATGTATAAGATTTATCTCTTTTCATTATAGGATATATATATCTAACGATAACATTCACATTTCAACATGTACCTGGCGGATAAAGCCTTCAAGGGTGCCTAATTGCCCCATTGCCATAGCCATCTGACCCATGTAGCTCGCAACATTATCAGATGAACTTGAACCAAGAGTTCCACTAGATAAAGTATCAGCCAACGATTGCTGTAAACTCTCCATCCCTTGAGATAACGCATCTTCAGCTTGCTGGGACGTCTGCTGCAAGCTGTTAATGCCTAACACCTGTCGTTCTGTCATTGGCTGCAGCTGATTCGCAAGAAGCTGTTGTAAAAAGCTTGGACCCGTTAGAGTTTGTTTGTTTTTGTTCATCATAATGTCTCTGTGAACTTGTAGCTCACCTTGAGAAGTTCGGATGAACGGAACCCACCAAGCCACAAGAAACATCTCTCAGCTGGCGTTTTCCACATTCCAGATAGTATATGGAAGACATCGTTCTTAGCTGCATTGCTCTTAATCCTGAAAAGCTCCTCATAGTGAGCCATCACTCCATCCACAATGGTCCGCAGCTCAGAATCACCAGCGTGAGCATTCAGAGCAGATCTCAGCTCGTTCATTTGCCTGTTCTTTTCTTCAATCCACCGTGAATATTCGGCATCAAATGCCAAAGCCCCTGCAAAAAGACAAGTATACAAGATTAAGAACAAACTCATGATACTTACACCTGTCAAACCTAAGCCTACACCAGCTTGAACTATACCATAACGTTAACTTCCCATCCAGATGTTCACTGACGCTTGAAACTATGAACTCTAAACAAGCCTTAGCATGTCACCATGAAATGACTTATGTAATCACCAATCCATCAACAAACATCAAGCCACTAGCCAATAGAGCATATGCAATTATCTTTCCTATAAGTTCCAAGCCAAAGGATTAATCTGAAAACTAATGGAGAAGAAAGAAAACAACAAACCATTTCCACCCGTAGAATGGGCTTGGTCTCCAGAGCTTGAGATGAAAACTCCCTACAATGGTGGAAGTAAGAAATATTAGTATGTATGCAGAAGCCTTACTTAAAAGAATCAAACCAAATAAGAAAAAAAAAAGTTGAACCTGCTGTCTTGCTCTTTGCAGCTCTTGCTCAAGTTGAGTCAGCTTCAATCGGCTGTTCTCCAGCTGCTGAACATACGCCTATGGAGGAAACAATAACATGTTGCTAGAAAATTAGGAGGAATACATAAGAACAAAAGCAAGACATACCTTCTTCCTCAGTCTACTTTTCCTTGCTGCCTCTCGATTTTGAGCAAGCCTACGAAGGGTCTATGGATAAATTAAAAAAAGGTTAAGCAATATAAACAGACAGTTGTTGATCTGCAGAGATGAATAAATCACCTTTTGATCCAACTTATCCTTTGAACGATCACTGGAATCAGAAGCACCAGCAAGCATCATTTGCCCTCTCTCAGACTGCATGTAATGAACATCAAGAGTTAGTCCTGTGGATTTGGCTCTACCGGTAGAATGTCCCAAGTTTTAACAAGGGAGTCCCGGATCAAGCCTCCCACGAGGGACACTGTATTGAAAATAAATAGGAGAAATAATAAGAGTTAGATTACGAGCTAACCCCCAGATCTCTAGGATCTGTGTCGCCATCAGTTGAGGCATCAGTCCTTGAACTGGTATCAGCCATATTGATTTATGTACTAATACTTGATGCAGAGACAAATATCCACGTGGTGCTACCTCTGGTATAACACTATAGGGTGAAAAGACTGCAACGAAGAAGAAGAAAATATGAAGGGGTAAGGAAATTAACAGATAGCAGAGAAGGAAAACATGACAAAGCTAAAGCACCTCACCAAAACAACCAATATGAATAGATAAGGAACAAGCAGTGAATCATTGACTGAGCTGAATGAAAAAAAAAATACTAAACAGTTTTAAGTAGTTTCTTTTTTGCTACAATATTTTTACATAATCCAGACAAGGGGTATATACTTTGGTGGTTGGTTCTGTTTCATCCAAGTCAGAAAAGAATGCCAAGGGGTCCTCATTACTCAACACAAAGAAGAGCTACACCAAATGAAAAATCAATAATACTATATGATGTAACAGAAAAGACCAAAAAGGTACATGTGTAGTAGAGTTAAAAGACTAGTAGATGAATCTAGTGATGACTAAACAACGCGATAAAACACTAAGCATGCTTAAAACTAAAATCAAAGACATTACCAAAGCAGCTACTAAGGCACCGAGAACTAAGTAAAACTAATATAGTTCTGCCCAACCAAACAAGTAGTTTCTGCAACGCCTCTTAGCCAGCAGATCAAAGTTAACGTCAGTTGAACCAATGAAAACTCGACGGTAGAAAATGTTTAGGCACACGCACAAGAGATCAAGATATTGGTTCAGTCAAATCGGCTTAAGTAGCTTAACTACTTTGACTCTCTTAATTAGGAAACAGATTCAGAACAAAGACAACGGTTTATGTTCTAACATCGACTGAAACTAAACCGAGGATTTCAAATCTATCACAAGCGAGGAGAACTAAGCGTTAAGCATCAGTTCATCACTAAAAACCAATAACTCACCACCCGAGGATTCAGAATCTGCTCTTTTAACAGCATTCAACAGAAGAATGAAACTCAAATCATCTTAAAATTTGAAACCCATGATCTCCTGAAAACGTTTTGGTTGCTGAAAACGTTATCAAATGAACAAAAGCTTGAAACTTTATGAGCTTCTGAAAGTCAACTACGTCACAGTTTCCAAGGCAAAACACAAAGAGAAAAGTAACCTTTCTAATGACTAAAGCAGAACAGAGGAAACTCCAAAAAAAAGGAAACAAACAAAGTAAAGCTAAAGAGTTTTTGAGTTAAGGTAAGAAGCTGACCTGAAAAAAAAAAAAAAAAATCTTCTGTCCGAGTAAAAAGGTTGTCTGAAATCCGGATTGAAAGAAGACGCAGAGACACGATCCGTTGTTTCAATCTCCGAGACGTCGTTTTGTCTACAATCCCCGATCAACTTAATGGAAATTTGCAAAATAATCCCCAGGTACTATTCTAATTAGCTCCAGAGAGCTTTATGTTTTAAAAATTACAAAACCACCCACACATAGTTGACAAAAATTAATGTCTTTGATCAGCCTCTGGCTCCCATGTGCGTACTGCAAAGCACTTTACACACGACTTTGTCTGTTTCTACGTGCATGCTCGCTCACGTGCACAACTTTTCGTTTCAGAGGTGCTTTCTTGTAAACATTTGATTTTGATTGCATAGAACTTAAGGAGAAAGCAAAGATCTAAAGATATATAGAAATAGTAATGAGCAACTGAAAGAGAAGATTATCCTTCAACCCCCTACCTACTCGGTTAAGGAGTAACTCGTTTTTTTCGGGTTTAGATATGGCTATTGCTCGGTTTATATGGTTAAACCGATACCTAACTGATAAGATTCCATCCTTATTGGGGCAATTCCTCTGTTTTTGAGTGTAAAGATGTTTTATCATAAGTCATAACACTTAAAAACTCCACAAAAGCATGAAGAAAATGGATTCTTGGATTATCAATTTGCTGCAGCTTCTTGTGTTGATTCAGGTTCTATCCTTCCTGGTTTTGAAGGCCCTCTTCCTTTTTGAGCTTGAAACCCAGGTTTTGTTGCTCTTTATCTTCTTCTTAGTGTTTTTCTTATGAGGTATGGCTCTTTGTTCTCAGTTATGGAGTTAAATCATTTCAAGTACATTGGTATTGGTGAGGAGGAGGAAGATCAACTGTTCTACTACTTCATTAATTTTGTGTTTGAGACCAAAACACTTAGTGACAATGGATAGGTATAGTATAGTTATTACTACTAGAGTAGAGGAGCTCTTGCAGAGACATTCACGGTAGATCTTAAAATGGATAGACTGCGAATTAGAAAAGGAAGGTATCAAACAAGGGGAGTGACATATCCGTGATAATCTTCGTCCAGATTATGAAAAAAGAGCCGATGATAAATGAATATACTACAACAGGGGTCAGGGGTTTTAAGTGGTTACTCCTTAACGTTTTCTTTTCTTCCCCGATGAGCTCTTCTCGACTGGCTTTGACTTAGAACGCACAGTACAGCTCCATATAGCTCTCTCAACATCTGAAGGTCCACCCCACTCTCCTTCCAACTTTAGTTCCTACAATCCATAATCATTATTTAAGGCAAGGTCCAGTCCAAAATTTAGTATAATGCCTCTTTAACATTTTAAAGAATCTGAAAACCCTTTTCCTACTAGACGAGAAACAAGACAGCCAAGATCATCATACGCAGGGTTGAGATTTTATTTATAAGATGATTCAGTGCATATGTAAGACTCTAACTAAGTAGAATCACCATGCACTGAAGCAACAGTAAGGAAAGATATAATGTAAAAACACAGGAAAGTTCCTACCACAGTATCAATGAAGATTCTAGAGTAGACAAGTGTGAGTAGCAGGGACAAAAGTGAAAACACACATTAATAACACTTTGTCTTAGAGAAAGAGACAGAGAGGCTAACCTTTGCTTTGTCCTGTAACTTGGTGACAAACAACAAGTATTGCTTCAAAGAGTAATCCTTTGAGTTCCCAAGAGCCACATCCATTGCCTTTACTTTTTCATATTAGAATGTTAAGAGAGAAAAGATGTTCCTTTGCTGCTCTCTGCTTGTTAACACGAAGAAGAAACGTACCTCATCGGACATAAACGGAGCAATGTCGGGGGCGTAAGCAGCCAAAACAGCGGAAGCTGTGGCGGGACCCACACCTTTAAGCACAGTGAGCTCGTTTACAGCTTTGGAGATGTCAGGGAGAGATTTGAACGCCTTTTCTGAAGCAGACTTCACAACGGAATCATCTAAAGACGACACGAAATCGAGAAGACGCGGTCTTGGAGCAAAGGGAGAAGAAGTAAACAAACACTGAAGAAATCACGCACGGACAATCTACGAGTGTTCAGAGAGAGAGAGAGAGAGTACCGCCACTTTCCGCGAGAGAGCTTCCATTTCATGAGTTGAGAAAGCTCGGAGGTGGTGAGGTAAGGGTTAGGGTCTCGGTCGTGAAGAAGACGAGGGAGTTCGACGCGGTAATATTGGTCGAGAGAGACGAGGTCTGGTTTGTCCAGAGACTCGATTCGTGATTCGTAGGAAGACAGAGCCTTCTTCCAAGCTTCAACATCCTTACACTCGAAGTCCAGTTCCATCGCTAACATACAGACAGGTCGTGTTCACGTTTACGACCTAACTACTCCGCCGCCAAAATTAACCTGTCTGAGTGAGTTAAAACGCGCGAATTGAGTCAAGAGGACTCGAATAAGGCCCATTAAAGCCCATATATTTCTTAATCAAGGCCCATTTTGTATTAAAGCTCAGGGTTCTTACTTCTTGTGACCACTGAGCTTCTCTTAAATTTTAGTTGTAGCAATGTTAGCAATAAATAATACAGATGGGTAATGTTTGTAGGTTATTTTATTTATTAGAAGATCAACCATATGGATATAGGTCTCACATATGGTCGCTGGGTAAGTTAAAGAGTTTATATCCCAATATGTATAAGACTTCAAGTAACTGATAAAGAATCACATTTATTTATGCTGCTTTGTTCAGGTTGCTGTATGTATGAGATTACATCACAGGTGAGCCTTGCCTTAGCTTTTATCTCTTAATGTTTACATGTGACTATATGAAACTTAAGTTGAGAGGAAAACTCAAAGGATAAGGATGGACTCATCAACAAAATAAACAGATCCTTGTTGTCTCCTCTTCCCATTGTCTAATCTTTTAACTTGTAAGTTTCTTCTTCTTTCAAGTGACAGAACCATCCAATTGCCATAAACAGTACGAGACGAGTTGCAACTATGTCATATATTACAGGAAACAAAAATGATAAAGCTTATGCTTAGGAAGAAGCCGGAACATAGGCCAACAGTAAGTTATCGACTTAGATCTTTCTTGTCTGTACAGCAGTGAACGTTTGATTTAACAATACTAGTGCAATTCATTCATTGTTCTTACAGGCTAGTGAGTTGCTAAGGAACCCGTGTCTACAGCCATACCTCCTTCAATGCCAAAACCTGTCTCCTATTTATTGTCCTGTTTTCCCAACAAACAGTCCAAAGGATAAGACAAAAAGAAGTTCACTGTGTTTGGGCGAATGCTGAGACTGGATCTAGCAGCTCATGGCAACCCGCATCATCCACAAATGGACACAGAGGAGAAACTTGAAACAAAAAGAGTTGATATAAGCTGCAACACACTGAGCTATAAGTCAGATCATGAGACTGCAAGCTACTCACTAGGATTTCAGTTACGTGATGTTGATGTCATGGTTGTGTGCGCAGAAGAAGCTGAAACTCAGGAGGCAGTTCTGGAACCAAGGGGTGAGAGAAAGCTGTCTGAAGTTGTAGCAGAGTTTGTCTAAAAGCGTTGAGGTTGATGAAGCAAAGACGGTGAAATGTCTTCTGTACTGAGTAGTAAGCTCACAAAACTGGATTCACCGCAGAGTAAAGAAAGAGCAGATGCATTGGAGTGTTTGTTAGAGAAATGTGCAGAGCTTGTGAAGCAAGAGAAATTTGAACAACTTGCTGGTTTGCTTACACCATTTGGGGAAGAAGGTGTTTCAGCTAGGCTACACTGCCATTTAATTCGCAAAGACGCTCGTTTTCTGACAAAAACTCAACCAGAGAAACTGATCTAGTTTGAGAACAGACATCTTCTTTACTTGTCACATATGTAATAAAACAAAAAAAAACTCTTCTCATTAGTTTTAAATTTAGTTTGTGAACACTCTGTTATCCTTGTGTGATATATCATATAAGACCAACTCAATTATCTCCAAGAATTTGAATCATGAGTAAATCCCTAAGTGACTAATTCTAAAGCAGGGATGTAAAACAAGCGTCACAACATTCTACAGCAAAGACAATAAATAGTACGTTCAAAGCTGAGCGATCAAAACAAATGAAGTAGATCATCATCCTCAGTGAAGCTATAGACCGCTGAGAGAGTGAGTCTGTACAAAAAAAACGTGTTGTGGAATCAGTAACTTTCATAGTAGAAGAATCAAACAGAGAGAATATTCAAGAAGAGAGAGAGAGAGTCCAAAGTTGTCATTATTATTACCTAAAGACAACCATGATGAAGAGAAAGATGTAGAACCCGAGCTTGGTAAACCGTAGCTTCTTTTCAAAACTAAGACCACGGAACACTTCAGTCACATCGATGAGATGTCTTCGCTCTTTGTATCTTTAGTAAAGGTTTTCAGACCGTGTATGTTAGTTTCCACACATGTCAATCAAGAAACAATAATATGGATAGGGAAAGAGAGAGACTTACAACATTGCGTGATAGCATGTTACAGGGAGAGCCACAAGGAAAAAGACCCAATGCCATGTGAGGAGAAAGAGAATGCAGAGTGAGCCTTGGAGGATAAACTCAGGTAGTATCAAACGGTTGATACGTGTTGATGTTTCAAAAGGGTTCAAGTAATCAGCTTCTAAATCCGTTAAACATATAACCTAAAACAAAAAAAGTCACACCATGTCAATAGAAGAAGGAGCCTGAGAGTATCCTTATATCTCATTCCATCACTTTCTCTCCCTATAACTTGCAAACTCAACAACACTAAGGAAGAATCATCTTAGTACAGACTCAACAGATGCCAAACTAATCTTGAAGACAACTAAAATCACAATAAACATTCATGACTTTGAACAGTGAAACCGTTAGGACAGATCTCGATTCAAGAATCGCACTTGTTGACTGAAAGTAAGGGGAGAGAAAGGAGGGTTGACCTGATAGAAGACGGAAGCGACGAGGGCTAAGCTGACGAAGAAGGAGAGAATCCATAAGAACAAGTCCCAAGTCATTGTTTCTTCAAGGAATCGAGACCAACTCGGCTTCTCAATATGCGACTCTTGCTTGCTTCCTTTACTTTGCTTATATTTTACTTTTCTCAGTTCTACTTTACTTATGTTCCCAAAAGTCAGTTCTATTCGAAACTAAATACTTTCCTTTTCTTGTCGGAATACTTCCATTTATATTCCTTTTTTGGCGTCAATTGCGTTTTGATAAAAAAAAATAGTTTGGTAATGTTGCAGAAATTAGTTTTGGTTAGAAAATCTCTAACTCATTACTATTTATACATTCATAATAGCATTTAAAAATTAAACTACTCCAATCCATAAGTTATAGTAGTTTCTGTAATCTCCCAGACCCGAAACTATAATTTGTAATATCAGTTTCGTCTCAAACTATGATACAATGGTAGATCCTTTCCAGTTGCAATAATCCAGTACCTCTACACAATGTGTAATCCCTACATTATCTGAATCTCTCAGGCATGGCTGTCTTGATCGATCAAAAAGTGATCCTTTTGAATTAGAATTACGGTGGAGATTCACACTGTAGCATAAATTTAACCTTAGGAAAATAAAAATGTGATCAAAAGATTCTGCAAACTTTCTTGTCCATCACAAACACAAAACCTATAGATCACACACTACATCTTCTTACTTTGCTTGAAAACCCCCTCTTCCTCCCTCCAAAAGCTTTACTTTTTTCTTGGCTTCTTCGATGATGATGATGATCTCCCGCTTTCAAGTTTTCTCTTGGCGGCTTCAAATTCTTCTTCGTTTGGCTCTGAGTCAGCATTTCCACCATACCTGGAGACAAGTGACGAGAACATTGTGTCGAACTGCTCTTTCCTCGAATCTCTTCGCTGTGAAATTAAAGCGTAAAGATCTGTTTCTGCGCTCCTCTTTGCTCTACAAGTAGAAAATATTCGAAACATGTCACAAGAAAGTTCTTACTTTAAGAGAAAAAAGACAGAGAAGTTTACTTTCGTCTAGTCTTTGGGGGACTCGTGGGTGGTTTTATTTCTGAAATTTCCTTTGCCCATTTCTTGTAAGCTTTTGTTGCCTTTACTTCTCCTGCACAAGTGAAACAATGGTTTCATATTCCACAAGCAGATTACACGAGTTGGCATGTGTTTTATTACACAGAGTCACTGCAAAAGAGACAAGCCTACCTGCTGCAATCGCCTCATCAATAATATCTTTGAAACGGTGTGAGTCAAGCTTGGGGTTTGAGCAAAGCATTGAGCAGAAAAGCCTGGAAGAAATGTAGTACCAACAATGTTCATATAAACTTCCAAGTTCATAAACATTTATTAAAACGAATGAAAACAAGGTGGATGATAATAAATTACCTGCTCATTTTACCCTTAAACTTGGTGTAAAGCTCAATCAAATCTTTCTTCTCAGACTCAGAACCCCTGTAGTTGGCCTCAAACTCTTCAATATCGTCCTCAGTGACCTGTTTACCCAAGAATCAGCAAGTGAAGGAAACAGAACAAAGAGTGGTGTGGAAAGTCAAAACAAGAATCAAACTCTGTACGGTGCTAGTTACCTTCTTATACATAGCCTTGAAGAAGTCCCTCAAGTTGTCAACCACATCACCCGAAAGATCCTAATGAGATAGAAAAAAAACAAGTTTGTAACACCATTCTTACCCAAAACCGAGAGCTTTTTCTTTCACCAATACTTATGTAAAGAAACTGGATATAAGTAATCTACAAACTACCATCAATTCTGAAACTCAAATCAGGAAGACAAAGAAAACAAAAGAAGGCGACTTACAGCATCATCAACAGAGCCAGTTTGATCATAGACAGCTCTTTTCTCTTCATCACCGAGAATCGATATCACCTTCTGCAGCTGCTGAAATTTCTCTTTAGCTTCCTGTTTAAACCACCAAGAGTTCAAACTTACATCTTACATACAAAACAATAATTCAAAACTCATCCCAAAGAAAGAGAAAGGGGGTTTAGGTTAACCTCATCGTCCTTGTTTTTATCAGGATGAAGCCTCAAAGCCAGCTTATGGTATGCTTTCCTTATCTCCTGTTGAGTTGCTGTCGCTCCGACACCAAGAACCTGTAATAGAAGCCGACTAAGATTGAACTTTATCTTCTTAATCATACAATTAACCACCAACAAAACAAGGGGATGACAGATAGATAGATCGATAGATTCTCAAAGTATAGACATTGAATCATACAATTCAGACACGGAACATCACTAAGCGATAGTTAAAACACATGCAAATGAGACAAAGCGAACCGATGCCCAAACGGTGAGTATAAGAACAATACAACTCAAAAAACGTTTCGAAGTAGGAAAGAGAGACGATTCCGAAGAGGATTAAAGGGAGAGATACCTCGTATAGGCTTTTCTCGCTACATCTCCCACCCTTCTCCATCTTCAACCTTTGTCGTTTTACTCTTTCAGCGAACACAGCAGGAGAGGGGAATCGAAGCGATCGAGTTATAAATATATGCTTCTTCAGAGAAGATTTGTGGCGCCAATACTTTCTGACGTTGCCGCCTATTTTGTGATGATAATTTTTCTGATCGTCTCTTGACCTAATCTGATCAAGTAAAAATAAAAGGGGCTAAGAACACATAATTTATATATTTTAAGGGGGTCACTTCGTTATTTTGGTAAACCGAAATTACTTTGCTTGTTAATTTCTTCGAATTTTAACCAATCGGTTTAGAATTAAATTGGTTAGGCAATTTAACTAGCTGTGGGCAAAAAACTCAAACAAAACCAAACTGACCTAACGTAACCAAAATTAAGTCAAACCAAATCAAATAGTTCTTTATATAACCTAATTAGTTTATGTTTTATTCAGTTCAAATAGTTTAGTTTGGTTTAGTTTTAAACCGACCAAACCGATAATCTAATATGTTTTTATCTATTATAAATTATAAATATATATATATAATAACATATTATGAATATTTTAGTTTATGTTCTTTTTTCTTAATTTCTATGATTTATAAGTTATGATACAAATAATATTCTTATATATGTATTCTCTAGTTCTAATTTTAATATGTAATAATTAAAGATTGTATCAACACAGAAATTAAAAATTATTAATTATCTCAAGTCTTGACGTTGTTTTGTCTCGTAAAATTTTTCATGTTCTATTGTCTAAAGGTAATATTATCTAATATAAATTCTTCTAGGATCAATAAAGTAGATCGATGTAAAAATAGTCTTTTATAAGATAATTATTTTTATAATCAAATTAATACCAAAATATTTAATGATTAAACCAAATTACACTGAACCAAACCATAATAAAATGAACCAAACTAAAATCAAACTAAACCGATCTAAACTAAATCCAAACCAAATCCAAATCCAAGCTATTTTGGTTTTGGTTTAGGGTAAAATGTGATCCGAGCCACAGAGGAATATTGCCCGGAGTAACAGGGTCCCGCATCGGCCGTTAATCCGCCCTTTCTCCCCAATTGGCTAACACTTTGGCTTGTTTCTAACCACCATTCGTGATCGCACTTTCTCGTTCTTCTTCTGTGAATATTTGCACGCTCATGGTAGGATTCGACTGATTAGAATCCTAGACATTTCACGTTGATCTTTTTCAGAATCCGTGATCTGGAATATCATCTAAAGATGTCTAATTTGCAAGGAGATTACAACCAAAAGATCGATTATGTGTTTAAAGTGGTGTTGATCGGTGATTCCGCGGTTGGCAAAACTCAGCTACTTGCTCGGTTCGCTAGGAACGAGTTCAGCGTCGACTCTAAAGCCACCATCGGTGTCGAGTTCCAGACTAAAACGCTCGTCATTGACAACAAAACCGTCAAAGCTCAGATTTGGGATACCGCTGGCCAAGAAAGGTTTGCACTTTCTTTTGTTTTGAGACTGTGATGACATGTACGTTTATAGAAAATGTGATGACATGTAGCATCATGCATGATCAAGTTTATGCAGAAATAGATTTGTGGAATCAGTATATATTCTATTGAGAAAGTACTGGTGAATAGAGTGGCAACAATATTCAAAGATGCATGCATGCATGGGGGTTTATTGCAAGATAACCTAAGATCTATTGCCATGGCTTGCCTGAGCTAAAGCTTACCAAACAGCAGTCATAATTATATAAGTGTACTGGTTTACTAACAAATTTTATAGCTAACTATTATAAGACCAGGTCTGTCTATTGGTTTGCATGCACATTAGTGAACAAGATAGCTCCACATTGCTCTTGTTACTCTATGCCACTTAATTTATGTAGATCAATTTTCTGCTTTTTTTTTTGAATTACTAGGAGATTCGGGCTGAAGCCCTAATCCCTCTAGACCTGAAACAACAATATGTAATATTAGTTTCGTCTCATTTGTCATTGGAACTGGGAAACTCTAACACAATGGTTGGGATCTTACTCATAATTGTTCATGTGTACCCATTTAAGAAACTAAATGTCCCAGTGACTGATATAGTTTTCTTTTTGGGATCAAAACTGATATAGTTTAAATATGGCAACATGACTATGTGATGTTTGATCATTACGTTTTGCACAATCAATCGTCCATCTTAATTAGTCATATGTATACTTCATTATTTTGCTGTCCCTCTCTTTTTTTTTCAGATACAGGGCGGTGACAAGCGCATACTACCGTGGAGCTGTTGGGGCGATGTTGGTCTATGACATGACCAAACGTCAATCATTTGATCACATGGCTAAATGGCTGGAGGAGTTAAGAGGGCATGCGGACAAAAACATAGTGATCATGCTGATCGGAAACAAATGTGATCTTGGAAGCCTAAGAGCAGTGCCAACAGAAGACGCACAAGAGTTTGCACAAAGAGAGAACTTGTTCTTCATGGAAACCTCTGCTCTGGAGGCTACCAATGTCGAAACCGCGTTTTTGACCATCTTAACAGAGATTTATCGTATAATCGGCAAGAAATCACTAACCGCTGATGATGATGACGCAGATGGGAACTCAAGTCTTTTAAAGGGGACTAGGATTATCATTCCGAGTGAGCAGGAGACTGGGAAAAGAGGTGGGTGTTGTGGCAAATCGTAACTCTAGAAGCAAAAAGACAATACATGACTGTATTTTTTATTTTATTTTGTTGGTTCTTGTTGTTGTTTTTGTTTTGTTCAGCCTTAACCATTCGTTCTTGAAACGAAACAATAAGCAGAGGCTTACTATAGAAAGAGTTAAGCTGAAACCGAGAGCCCCCATATCTTGTATGCCACTTAGCATTTTCAGATTGTGACTGTTTGATTTTTGGAGAAACTGAAAGTAGTAGGTGAATGAATATTGTTGTTTTGTTTCACGTATGTCCACAATACATATATTTTCTATTTCCCAAAGTTTAAATATTCACAACTAGAAAAACCTCTTTTTTTTAGTGGTGCACACGTTTTTCATTCGTTGTGTGGTTATTAGTATGTTCACAATGACAATTAATTAACAACCTGATGTATTAATAATGGTGTAAAGGTAAACTAAAATGCTTCTTGACCTAGTATGGGCGATTGAAAGTATGGCTTTTCATAAGCTTAATAAAGTGATCTTTGAAGTCGAAGCTCCAGAGTTGGTGGGTGTGATCAGGAGACCAAGGGCAACGCCTTCCTTTAGGGGCTTTCGTGCTTGGTGTGCTGCGGAGATTGGGTGAGTGGGAGGTGCAGCTATATCAAGAGGCGCAAATAAATGTCACGAGGGAGCAGCGTTTACAGTCTTATGTTACACACCGGGAACGGGAATGGCTGAGAAGGTGTCTTGCTGAAGAAAGCGAAAGGATGTGACGGGTTAAGCGGAGTGGCTCATGCTGGGATTAGATAGGTGCAGGGTTTTAAGAATGGCACTGTGATTTTGGCTGTGGAATGAAGAGGATGCAGATCTTTTATGGATGAGTTTTAGGCTCTGCTTATGTCTCTGTGTTTTACTGAGCTTTGTGTTTTGCTGCTGTTGTTGGTTTTGGTTTCTCACGATACTATGGTTCTCAGAGTTAAAAAGAAAAAAGAGTATTGTTTCTCAAATCAACTGTGAGTAATTTGAATATGCGGCTTAAAGTTATACCAATTGGTGTATACTCTACAGAAAGCAAATTATACAACACATAAATTTTATATTTTGTAATTCATCGTATAAGAAATCCTTCATTTACTAGAACATTTTTTTAAATAATAAAAAAAAATAAACCATACCATTTATTTTGTTACCTGTACTAAAAGAACAGACAACCAGTAAACAGAGGCCCAGCAGATTCCAAATAATGTCAGTGGGCTTCAAAATAATAAATATTTATTGGTCAAATTTTTCAAATACTTTTTTAAAATATTTTTGTTACAAAAATAAATTTCAAAGAAAATAAAAAAAAAATTAGAATTTTTTATTTATTTTAAACTTAACCTTCAAAACTTAATCTTATAATGTTAAATTCTAAATCTAGATTAGTTAATCCAAAAGATATAAATATATATTTACTTTATTTAATAACGTCTATTTTAATTATTTTTCTTTAAAATTTATTTTAATGATAATTTTTTTTTTGTAGATCTAGGGTAATTCTAATATTTATTTTGAAATTATATACTCCTATTAACCTATTTGGATGGATAAATGATTCTCGCCAAAAAGGACCAACCCCAAACAATGGGGACCCACATAATGACAGCGTGGCAACACATGATATAATTAGTCATGAAGCCCATCTCTCTTTTCTGGTTTTCCTATTCCCATCGTCTCCCTCTCTGCGGTTTCGTCACGCTTCTCTGACCTATCGATCTCTCACAACATTAACCTTTGCTTTCGATTATTTAATCTCGAATCCCAAGTCAAATCACATCTCCGATTCTTTCTTCGCTTCGACAATTAGCAGAAGATATTTGCTTTTTCGTCTTTCTCATCAGATCTAAAACACCGATTCCAAATCCACATTCAATTCACCCTCTCAGTTAACAATGGTGACAGGCAGATTGGGAATGCTCCACTACGTTATCGACCATGTCTACGGAGCTTTCATGCACCGCACGAGGATTACGCCTCCCTTCTTCTCCCGAGGATGGGGCGGTCCCAAGCTCGAGCTCCTCGAGCGGATGGCTAAACAGCTCTTCCCTATGTACGTCGAAGGTCATAATTGGCCACCGCCATTGGTCCGTCCTGCGTGGAGGACCGTCTGGGAGACGAAGACCGCTCGTCTCAGAGAAGGCGTTTTCCAGACTCCCTGTGATGACGAGCTTACCGCTGCTTTGCCTCCTGAGTCTCGCACCGCCAGAGTCGCTTGGCTTGTTCCTAAAAACGTTCCTCCCCAGAAGATGTCATGTGTTGTTCATCTTGCAGGTAACGCCGTGGAAACAGAAGATTCCATTTGCATTGCGTTGTGGTGTAATGGCTTGTTTAGTTGTTGATATGATCTTGATTCGTGCACACAAGTTGTGGCTTCTTGGTTGCTTGTGATTGAGATATATGCAATGCTCGAGAAATCGTTAAGGTTAGCTAGGCGTTTTATATGGGATTATGGAGACCGATTTTGAGTGCCTAAACCGATTTTTAGAACACTTGATATACGACAGTTGCTCTTAAATTTGTAAAGATCGTATATTTTTGATTATGGTTTGCGTTGTTGTAGGCACAGGAGATCATACATATGACAGGAGATTGCGTTTGGGTGGACCGTTGGTGAAGCAAAACATTGCAACTATGGTGCTGGAAAGGTAAATCTTAGAGAGACTATTTCTCTCCTGTGATGAAAGTTTTGTGCTTTGGCCGCTTTTGAAGCTTTTGCCATGTTTTTGATCAAACATAGATAATGAATGCCACTGCAGCCCTTTATATGGCCGAAGGCGTCCGTTTCTACAACGTGGAGCGAGGCTCCTTTGTGTTAGTGATCTACTTTTACTTGGGAGGGCAACGATTGACGAGTCCCGCAGTCTTCTTCACTGGCTAGACACAGAGGAAGGCTTTGGAAAGATGGGTGTTTGTGGGCTTAGTATGGGTAAGTTTTGAACAACTTTTTAGCTATTGACACTTGTGTGTTATGGATTTTTCTAGAACTAGCCATCTTGTTGTAATAAGTATTAGCGTAGTTTCTCCTCAATAAGCTACTCAAACTCATGTGCACCCTTAGATTTAGGTTCAAGTACTAGGATTAGACTGTTAATTGTTTTGTATGTGTTAAAGAGAACCATGGTTACAAATTGCATCCATAGAGAGATCTATGTGATTGCATCTCCTTGTATTGGTTGACTTTTTCCTTGCTTTTACTGAAATCTGAAAAGTCTTGTGAATATATGAAGGAGGAGTACATGCTTCGATGGTTGGATCGCTTCATCCAACACCAGTTGCAACACTTCCGTTCTTATCTCCGCACTCTGCCGTTGTTGCATTCTGTGAAGGAATACTAAAGTATGGAACCGCTTGGGAGGCACTAAGGGATGAACTTGAAGCGCAGAAGATCACAATGACTCTTGATGAAGTGAGAGAGAGAATGAGAACTGTTCTCTCCCTCACAGATGTCACTCGCTTCCCTATCCCCAAAAACCCTGATGCTGTCATCTTTGTCGCTGCAACTGTAAGTAGAGTAATCATTCTATAACTCACGACACATTTCTGCTGAATCAGATCTTATATGCTTTGTATAGGATGATGGATACATACCGAAGCACTCTGTGTTGGAGCTTCAAAAGGCGTGGCCTGGTTCAGAAGTGAGATGGGTTACAGGTGGACACGTCTCCTCCTTTATTCTGCACAATGATGCGTTTCGCAGGGCAATCGTGGACGGTCTCGATAGAGTGGACTGGAAGGAGTCATGGTGACCCAACACAACACAACTCCGTTGTAATACAAAGAGAATAGGGCTTCATGTAAATGTCTTACATCTCCTCTTGTTGTTGTATCATTTGTTCTTTTTAACATTCTTTTCGCTTTCAAAAAGTGGTGAGGATCTCTAATATCCACTTGTTTGGCCATTGTATTGTTTCTGTCTCAACACACAGCAACAGTTTCAGGGAACTTCACTCATTACATTCATTTATTAACTCATCTACATGGTTCTCTCTCTGTAATTTAAAGAGGTTTTAGGTCTCTTTTTCCTTGCTTTCACTGTAATCTAGAAAGTCTTGTGAATATAGTAAGGATTGGTTCATCCGACACCACCTGCTGCAGTTGCTGCATTTTGTGAAGAAATACTAATGTATGAAACCGCTTGGGAGGCACTAATAGTTAGAAGATCACAATGTGTCTTGTTGAAGTGAGAGAGAAGTGAGAGAGAGAAGATGAGAACTGTTCAAAAGACACAGACAGGCTCCAGAAGTGAGATGGGTTACATCACGTGTCCTCATTTCTCCTGCACAATGATGGAATAGGTCAGAGTGGGAGGAGGCATGGTAACTTAACAAGAACACAGAGGAGGGGAGTAATGATGCGACGGTGGAGTTTGAAAGAAAACATTGAACCGAACCGGAGGACTTCTAATTGTACCAAGATTCTGAATCAGAGATATATATATAGTAGACGACTAAGTCTCTCTGCTCTTTTATTTAAGTTCATGTTTTACAAATAAGAGGAGAAGAAGTGGTCTTCCTTGTGTTTAGGAACCAAACAAAACTCTGTTATAATAGTTAGCTTCACTGTGTCAGAACAACCACTCACATCACACAATGAAGCTCCTTCTTTGTCTCTCTATCTTCTTCTTCATCTCTTATCTCCCATCCTCTTACAGCTGCAACTCAAAAGACAAAAACACCCTCCTTCAAATCAAGAAACATTTTAAAAACCCGCCAATTCTCACCTCATGGGATCCTAAAACCGACTGTTGTACTACCTGGAAAGGCATCGAGTGTACTAACGGCCGCGTCACATTATTCTCTATGTCCAAAGACAACAACCTCTTCGGTAAGATCCCGGACCAGATCGGCGACCTCCTTGAACTGCGTGCACTCGAAATGAGTTACATGAATCTAACCGGAAACATACCACGCACCATCACCAAACTCAAGCACCTCGACTTCCTCTTCTTAAAGTGGAACAGACTATCCGGTCCAATCCCTGATTACATCAGCGAGCTCAAAAACGTAACGTTCTTGGACCTCTCCTATAACAAGTTCACCGGTCATCTTCCTGGTTGGCTTACTCAGATGCCGAAGCTTCAAACCTTTCAGATCGACAACAATTCTCTAACCGGTTCTGTACCGGAATCTTTCGGTTCCTTTAAGGGCAACGTCCCTAATCTTTTCTTGTCTAACAACAAGCTCTCAGGTATACCAATATTTTTTTAATTATCCTATTTCATAATACAAGTGGTTCAGGAATTTTAAAAAAAAAATCAAATTATAATTAGTTTTTGACATTTTGTTGTACTTTTTACATTTATGTGACCAATTATACAAACTTTTTCATGATTAGTTATGAAAAGATTAAATATATGAAATTATATTAAATATTATTTTGTTAAAAGTAATACTTTTTTAATCAGTATGCTTTTCACTAAAACACTTTGTATTTTGAAACATATGAGATGAAGTATTTAAGTTTAATTGTTGGATCTAAAGATACACTAATTTGAGATTCTTAAAATATTAATTATTGTTTGAAGATCATATCCTTAATTATTTACAACATCTAAAAAAGTTTTTGTCTCCAAAATAGCATTAAAAAAAAATGATCAAAATAAATTTTATTAAAGGGTTGTAAATATATATTTATAATCCTTGAGTTAATTAATCTAAATTTAGGGTTTAGAATTATTGAGTTAATTAATCTAAATTTAGGGTTTAGAATTATGAGGTTTATAATTAAATAAAAATTAAAAGATATTAAAAATTTTAAATTAAAAAGTCTATTTTGATTTTTTTTAGTGTTATTTTTGTGATAAAAAATTCAAAAAATTGTATTTGAGAGATTTGACCAAATTATTATTATTTTTAATAATTTAATAATTCATATCCAATAACATTTTCCTGTCAGGAAAAATACCGAAGTCGTTGTCGAAGATCGACTTTCAAGGAATAGATCTGTCGGGAAACGATTTCACAGGAGATGGCTCGATGTTTTTTGGAGGGAACAAAAGAACAGTACAAGTGAAGCTGTCGAAAAACAAGTTCGAGTTCGATCTCTCCAAGGTTAAGTTCGGTAAGAGCATGGCTTTGTTGGATCTGAGTTATAACCGAATCTTCGGGACGCTTCCTATGGAGCTGACCCAACTACATCTTCAACGTTTCAACTTTAGTTACAATCGCCTCTGCGGAAAAATTCCAAGTGGTGGTGTCCTCCAGTCCTTTGAAGAATATGAATTCTCTCACAACCGATGTCTGTGTGGGCCTCCACTTAAGAACGCTTGTTCAAATTGATTGGTTTTAATGGCGTGACAACAAATAATTACGTCTTATTTCCTCCGTTTTACAATACAGGATGTTTTGCTTTGATATATAAAAATTAAGAATTTTTTTTTTATATAAAAAATAACTTTATAAATATAATTTAAATATCATTCTACCAATTACAAAAATGATTACAAAATTTAACTGGTTATACAATTTTCAATAAAGTTAAAAATAATATTAAAATATCATAACATGATTTTTTTAACATTTATGATGAAATGAAATGAGTATTTTGTACAGTGATGATGTGTTAATTATTTATCACTGCATATCAAATGATTTTTTTCCCTTTGAGAAATTAATGTTGTTGTATCATTTGTTCTTTATGGGAGGTCGCTGAGTGGACGTAGAACCGGTTCGGTAATGTAGAAGCTGGGACCAATGCGAACCACTGGTCGAAAACTGAAAGCTCTGTGTGTAAACCGGCAAAACCTCCGGCTTGAATCCACTCATCACGGTTTTTGCCGTTCCACGTTGTTTTGTCTCTGCTTGCTAAGCGAACCTGTTCATTTTTGGGTCACCGGTAATGTCGTCCGACCCAAATATATGTTCCTATGATCGCCTAAAAAAATGGGCCGGATCCATGTCAATTTAAATGGTGTCGTCTGAGACGGGTCGGATACGTTGAGAGTGTTGGACTCTTTGCCCGTTAACCCATTGATCTTGGGTCGGGTTGATTTTAGCAAACTAAGGATATGGTCGAACGATTAGTTCTCCATAACTACAACGACCATGGTCTTGATCTGACCATCAATATCGTGGCGTTTCAGTAAATTTTCGATATCAAAAGACTGAGACGAAACCACTAAGACCATGATTAACCATGAATCCCTTTTAGGAGTTTTTATTTTTATTTTTATTTTATGTTTTTGATTTTTTTAAAAAGAAATAAAAAAAATAAAAACGAACCAATTGCGGGCCGTCACATGTCAATGGAACCCGCAAACAGTGCAAGCAACCAAAGAAAAAAGGTGCTTATTTTAGCATTTTAAGAGTTGGTGCTTAAGTTTGTGTGGGACCCACTTAATATTTTAATTTTTTTTTTGTTAAACACCTTTCATAAGCAACTTGGTTAATCATACTCTAAGTAGCTCATGATAAATAGAATAGTGACGGAGTATCGTCGGGATGCCATTTTCAGATGATAAAGATTCATGGTTAACTTTCAAGACCAGTTGGGTTAACTTTCAAGACCAGTTGAGAGGAATAATGTATCAATGAGAACTCCAAATTGTTTTTCACACAAAATATTCATATATTAATTAAAAATAATACTTTAAATGATAAAAATGATTTCCAATTACAAGTGCGTTGTTGATAAAAAAATTACAAGTGTGTTGTTGACAAAAAAAGATTACAAGTGTGTTATACTATTTTCGACCACTTTTTTTTGAAAGCTATTTTCAAGGTAAATCAATTATATTATTATATAATATCAAATATTATTACATATGATAATTAATGTGATAGTACCGTACAATTTATGTGATAGTACTGAACAATTTCAGAGATAATGATTCAACGATGAATCTTCTTCCCAAACACTTTGATCCATAAACAGTTATGCATATACAACATCTTTGATAGATTGTTCAATTCGCGACATACGACCACAATAAACATATATGAATATAGTACTCGAAATTTCCGATAAGCTTTGCGTCTTATAATCTGTAAGAAATTGTATTTTCTGCGTTTTGAATTCTAGCTTTAAACTTTGACAAATAGGCCACTTTGTTTCCATTAATCTATTTTAATTACAATAAGTATTTTAAACATGATATTCGAAAATATATTTGTAAGCTCGTACAATGTAGATTCCCGCCAGGTAAGAAAACTAACGTTTATTATCTTTAATAATAATAAGTAGATGATTAATTGGCAGCTTAGGGCTATAATCAAGATCTTATTCACATTAGCAGATTCATTGATATTAGAGGAACGACGCACTACACGCCAAGTTGTTCACATTATTTAATAACATGATATAAAAATTCTTCACATTCTAAGTAATCTTTTTGGCTAATTAACATGAGATATGTAATACTCTTCATATCATGCACACAAAAAATGAGATATGAACATTGCATTATACTTGGTACTAAAATAAATCATACGAGGGAGACGGGGACATTGAACCGAACCGGAGGACTTCTAACCGTACCAAAAATCCGAACCGACGATATATGTAGCAGACGACCAAGTCTTTGCTCTTTTATTTAAGAGTAGAGTTTGCTCAAAAGAAAAGGAGAAGAAGTGGTCTTCCTTGTGTTTAGGAACCAAACAAAACTCTGTTATAATAGTTAGCTTCACTCTGTCAAAACAACCACTCACATCACACAATGAAGCTCCATCTTTGTCTCTCTGTCTTCTTCTTCTTCATCTCTTATCTCCCATCCTCTTACAGCTGCTACTCAAAAGAGAAAAACACACTCCTTCAAATCAAGAAACACTTTAAAAACCGGCCACTCTTCTCCACATGGGATCCTCAAACCGACTGTTGTACAGGCTGGATAGGCATCGAGTGCACTAACGGCCACGTCACATTACTCTCTATCTCCGTAGACGACAGCCTCTTCGGTCAGATCCCCGACCAGGTCGGCGACCTCCCTGAACTCCGCACACTCGAAATGAGTCACTTGAATCTAACCGGAAACATACCACGCGCCATCACAAAACTGAAGCACCTTGTCTTCCTCTTCTTAATGTGGAACAGACTCTCCGGTCCAATCCCTGATTACATCAGCGAGCTCAAAAAAGTAACGTTTTTGGACCTCTCCTATAACAAGTTTACCGGTCCTCTTCCTGATTGGCTTACTCAGATGCCGGAGCTTCAGACCTTTCAGTTGAAAAACAATTCGCTAACCGGTTCTGTACCGGAATCTTTCGGTTCCTTTAAGGGCAACGTCCCTAATCTCTTCTTGTCTAACAATAAGCTCTCAGGTATTCCAACATTTTTTAAAAAAATGTATAACTTTTAGGTTAAATTTTGGGATTTATAACCCATAACAAAGATACACTAATCTGAGATTTCATATAAATCTTCATTACTACTCCCTCCGTTTTTTTATAATTGACGTTTTAGGGAAAAAAATTTGTTCCAAATTATTTGAGGTTTTCAATTTTTATGTAAAATTTATTAGTAATTAATGTTAGATGACCAATGATATTATAGCTTCTATTTTACTATTGGTTGAATTGTGGTTAGGTAAACAATTAATGATGTTTTTGTTTAGAAAATGATAAAAAATTAAATGTTTCTTAATCTGTGTGTATAATCCTAGAACGTCAAATATAAAAAAACGGAGGGAGTATTAATTATTTTAAGCACCAAATTATTATTATTTGATACTTTTTTTTTAAGTGTTAATATAAATGGTGTTCAAAGTTTTTTCAGACCGATTAAAAATTAACTAGTAATTTTCTTTATTTATTTCGTTTACATAAATAAATTCAACTATTTAAAAAATATAAAGCAGAATATAAATAGTTACAAACCCCCAAATAATATTAGTTTATTGCATACAAACTTGAAATATTATTTATTGCAAAACAAAAAAAACTTGAAAATATTATTTATTTGTAATGAATGTAGTAACCGGTAACATTTTTCCTTGGTAGGAAAAATACCGCAGTCATTGTCAAAGACCGATTTTCAAGGAATAGATTTGTCGGGAAACGATTTCACAGGAGATGGTTCGTTGTTTTTCGGAGGAAACAAAAGAACAGTACAAGTGTATCTGTCGAGAAACAAGTTCGAGTTCGATCTGTCCAAGGTTAAGTTCGGTAAGAGCATGGCTATGTTGGATCTGAGCCATAACCGAATCTTTGGGAAGCTTCCTAGGGAGCTGACCGAGCTACCTCTCGAGCGTTTCAACGTTAGTTACAACCGTCTCTGCGGAAAAATTCCTCGTGGTGGTGCCCTTCTAAACTTTAGATCATATGAGTTCGCTCAGAATCGTTGTCTTTGTGGGCCCCCACTTCAGAAGGCTTGTTAAATAGATTGGTTTAATGACGTGACAACTGACAACAAATAATTACGTACGATTTGAGGAATTAATGCTGTTGTATCATTTGTTCTTATATTTTTTTTAAGAATATCATTCCTTTTGCTTTTAAAAGTGGTGGGTATACAGCCATACAGGTGGTTCATTAGTTGAGTTCAAAATGACTAACAATTATATTAGAGATCCTCAATTGTAGTGACTGCTCAGATGAAATTGTTAGAGATTCTAATGCGGAAGTATGTTAAACCGAAAACATACCTTAACCCGATTTAGCGATTAACACTATTTGATACAATCGGACAAGAGTCGGAGATGAAATCACATATGGAAATCAATCACTTGCCACAGTTCAAATGTCTTTCTAGTTAATTCATTAAAGCTTTCTCTCTCTAAAATATTTCTCTCTCTCTAGATTTATTCTTCTTCTTATTTAGATTGTCCTCTTTTCTTTGCAATGTATTTTATTTATAGACAACAAGGAATACATTGTGAACAGTCTCATATGTTCAAAGAAAGAGACACATCTCTTCAATGAAGAAACACATACATTCAAAGAAGAGTTACATATGTTTATTTAAGGAATTTAACCATAATTACCGGTTAACCAAACCGGTTCAGTACATTGCCTAATCATGGACGTAAACCAACTATAAACTAATAGAAATTAATATAACATAAAGTGATAATAGATTTTGATCCCAAACTTTATATTAGAAAAAACATTAGTGAATATCTCAAGTATCCACTTGTTTGGCCGGTGTATTGTTTTTTTTTTTGAATTATACAGAGGTATCCTGGCCCCACAGAAGTGGGTCCAGACTAGCCCCGCCGAAGCGGGTCCTCTGTCGCCGGTGATGCCCAAATTTTAATCCCCCGGTGGCCAGCGCGGATCGAACCCGGGACCGTATCGAGGCTGGAGCTCCCTCAAGTACCACTAGGCCGTCCTCGCTTGGTGTATTGTTTCTATCTCGACACACATCAAAGTTTTAGGGAAATTCATCCATTACACTCAACTATTAACTTAGATTTTCGCACTGTTTTCTTTGGAAAGTAAGTCATGCATTTTGTAGAGTTAAAAATAATAACATCATATGTACTATCATCTACATTGGTAAGAGCATCCTCCATCGGAAATTCTCCAAATAAAATTCTAATAATTATAAAATACTCATAATTAAATAATAATATTTACATATACATACATATATGTTAAGAGTCATTTCGAACTCAACGAATGAACCATATATTAAAGTCATTTCTAACATATGTTAAGAGTCATTTCGAACTCAACTAAATTGATGGGTATACCGTACGTTGTTATATCATAAACATAGATTTTAACACGATTTTATTTTATTTTTAGAAGTCTCATGTAGTATTTTCTTAGACTAGGTTATTAGAGCACCATCAACGGTGGTTTTTAAGGGGTGCTTATCTAATAAAAAAATTAAAAAAATTAGTGAGACCCACAGAAAAAAAAAAAGTCGCTGCTTGAAACGCCAAAATAGGAAGCACTGTTCTCTTAGTTTTACAACTGTTCGCGGGCCCCACTGACACGTGGTGGCCCGTGATTAGTTATTTTTTTTAAAAAATCAAAAAAAAAAAATTTTAAAAAAGAAGAAAATAAGTCCCCATTGCGTTAATGGTGCTCTTAGTCGCCTAACATCTTTCCATTACCTATAATACTGTTTAAATATTTTTGTTTGTACTCTTTTAGCTGCATGTATATGAAATGATTGCAGCATGGCAAGTCGTATGATTGTACTCGCCATGCCACACACACACATGATACATTAGGTTCATAGAGTGACCAATGCACGTACGGATAAATGATTAAATCGAGGATCAAAACAGTTTCAACCACATACATAACTTTCAAATCTCAAAATCATAGATGCATTTACTGGGCTTGCCTAGTTTTACAACATTTGTAGAAAAGAATAATGTACTTTGGGACTCGTGTACAACCCTAACTGTACAAATACAGAAACATTACACAGCTGTGTTCCACTGAAAATCTCTGTTATATAGTTAGCTTTACTGCATCAAAGTAACCACTCAAATCACAATGAAGCCCCTTCTTCGTCTCTCTATCTTCTTCTTCTTCATCTTCATCTCTTATCTCCCATCCTCTTACAGCTGCACCTCAAAAGACAAAAACACCCTCCTTCAAATCATGAAATCTCTTAACAACCCATCACTCCTCTCCTCATGGAACCCTCAAACCGATTGTTGCACTACCTGGACCGGCGTCACGTGCACTAACGGCCGCGTCACAGAGCTCGATATCTCCTCCAGCAAAATCTCAGGTCAGATCCCGGACCAAATCGGCGACCTTCTTGACCTCCGTTCCCTTGAAATGAGTTACGTGCCACATCTCACCGGAAACATACCACGTACAATCACCAAACTCAAGAACCTTGATATCCTCATGTTAAGGCGGAACAATCTCTCCGGTCCAATTCCTGGTTACATCAGCGAGCTCAAAACGTAACGTTCCTGGACCTCTCCCATAATCAGTTTACCGGTTCTATTCCCGGTTCGCTTTCTCAGATGCCGAAGCTCGAGGCCATTAAGATCAACGACAATAAGCTAACCGGTTCTGTACCGGACTCTTTTGGTTCCTTTGTAGGCAACTCCCTAATCTCTACTTATGGAACAATAAGCTCCCAGGTAAACATTATTTATCATTTAATTTTTAACTATAACTGTTTATGTTAGTTTTTTTAAAGATAACTACTATTTTAAAGTATTCAGATTTGTAGTTTCTTAAGAGATAAGATTAAATAGAAAAATGAAAATAGGAAAAGATTGAGAATGTACCTGAGTATTTACCAACATCAATTGTTAATCTTATTTTAATATTAAAATCTGGCCTTAAAATCTTGTTCAATAGGGTTTTTCACTTTTCACTAATGTTGATCATATTAATAAAAGCTAGCACCAATTCTTTGTTGTTTTTTTTGATAATCTAGTTCAATAACTTTGTTTTGTAGGGAAAATACCAGAATCCTTGTCAAAATACGACTTCAATGCAGTGGATCTGTCTGGAAACAGTTTTGAAGGAGATGATTCAATGTTTTTCCGACGGAACAAAACAACAATAGAAGTGGATCTGTCAGGGAACATGTTTGAGTTCGATCTCTCCAAGGTTAAGTTCGCTAGGAGCATAGTTACGTTGGATCTGAGCCAAAACCGAATCTTTGGGAAGCTTCCTAGGGAGCTGACTAAGAGGTTGATTGTTTGTGGTTTTTAAAACAGTTTTTGGTTTTTGTTTTTCTAAAAACTATTTTTCTGCCATTCAAGATTTTTAGAAAAGAGATTCCCTAAAAGTTCGGGAAACTAGATTTTGAAAATAACTACCTTTTCTTTACAAAAACTAAAATCTAGGTTTTCTTGGTTTTTCAATTGTACGTGACTTTTTGTTTTCTTTTGGTTAAAATTTTCTTATAATACTGCACTTATATAACAAAATAAATAAATAAATCAAAGTGATGAAACAATAACTAATCCAATTCGTTAGAGTTGAATCGAAACAATTTATTTGACATCTAAAATTTAATTAAAAAATATAATAATTTTGTTTAAACTTTAGAGATTTGTTTAGGTAAATTATTTAATAATTTCCTAACTAATATTTTACTATAGAATTTAATTATAGAAAATTTAATTAAATTTGTTACATATTGAGTTGCAAGAGCTATATATTTACTAGACTATTATATTTAAATTTTAAGTTTTCAGCTATTAAGTTTTATAAATTTGTTGGGGTCAAAACTTTTATAATATTTTAATTAACATAAACTTATACACTTATCCTAATCTTGGAATGTATTTAAAATTTGTTTAGTTTGTTTAAATAAAAGTCTAACTAGTTTATGTTGTAATATTTTGTATTATTTATTAAATTTAGAAAAAATAATAACTTATATATAATCCATTTGCATATTTAAATTCTTCACAGAGAATTAAATTTTTGTAGTTAACCATTAATGAATATATATAGATTATAGTTATGGTAAAATTTATTAAAAATGATGTCTACACATTTTACTTAAATTTTTACATATACGGATTTATACATAAATTATATGTACAAGCTTATAAAATAAAGTATATATATATATATAGATATACATATAAAATTTTATGTTTAAACATGAATTAAATTTCAAGTTTATGTTTAAACATAGAATTATATTATTTTGTGTTTGTTTTTTTTAATTTTAAAATAAGCTTATGTATGTTTTGGTAATGATATTTTATTATTTCCAGAATAAATATTTTAATTTTAATAATATTCTAATTATTATTTTAAAAGAAAAAAACAAAAACTAAAAACCAAAATTTAAAACTACCATTCTTGTTTTTCAGAAAACTAAAATCTATTGCAAAATCAAAAACCAAAAATCAAAATCTAAAATCTAAAAACCACAAACTAAAAACCAAAAATCAAAAACCAAAATCTAGAAACTAAACAAACAATCATCACCTAAGTTACGTCTCGAGCGTTTCAACGTTAGTTACAATCATCTCTGTGGAAAAATCCCACGTGGTGGTCTCCTTCAGACCTTTGAACCATCAGCTTTCTCACACAACTTGTGTCTTTGTGGAACCCCACTTAAGGCTTGTTAAATGGTGTCTGAGAAAAATAGTTGTCTTATGTGTATGATGATGATGTGTTAATTATTATCACACACATACCTCCTTTTTGCAATCATCTTTGATCTGGAATGTTGATGACATTGATTCCCTGGCCCATGGCCTGGCTTAAGATTCAACACCAGTTCCTACGAGATTTGAAGGCATTCAGATTGCAGACATAATAATAACACATGAGCCAAAGACCAAACGAGGAAATCTAAAGCATAACATATGTAAAAATTTAAAACATACCTGGTGAATGATTTAGACTAACCCCTGTGCTTCCATCATACCTGGAGACAAAGATCTAAAAGAAGAAGAGGAGGAGAAGGAAAGATTGCTTGACTCCTTTTTTTTTTCTTTTTCCTTTTTTTAATTGCTGGAAAGAATGGAAATATTCTAGAATTTAATCAAAAATTAAATCATATGCTAAATTTGATCAAAAAAAATCCTATGATATTAAATTAATAATAATGAGAAATCTTTTTTTTTTACACAATAGATTTGCACTAATCTCCTACTAGATCATCATCCTTTAGCAAGTTCGCAGCTCCTTCTGAATCATCTTCCCCTCTCTCTCCCTCTCAAAACCAAACAATGCAATTTAACTTCAACCATATAGAAGTTGTCCCCATCGGCAACGAGTTCTTCGATCATCTCACCACCCTTTCCCGCGTCTCCTCCTCAGGTTTCAAACTCAACCGTCTCCGTAAACTCCACACCCGCCAAGTCACCACCACACAACTCACCTTCTGTTACAAACTCTCCACCATCCTCAACGACTTCCCTCGCCTCCACGTTATCCACCCTCTCTACATCGACCTTCTCCGCTTTGTTTTCGATAAAAAACGTTATAACTTCTCTCTAGGTCAAGTCAATACCGCGAGGCACATGATCACAACCATCGGTCATGAGTACGTGAACCTTCTCGAGTTCAGTGGATCAGTGAAAGAGTGTAAGGCCTTGAAAGCGAGTGCTGTTTCTGAGATGTTTAGTGTTGTTAACGAGATTACTCCTAGTTTAGCTTATCTTGAGCAGTTGAGACAACACATGGTGAAGCTTCCTTTGGTTGATCCGTACGTTCCGACAATCTTGGTCTCTGGGTATCCTCATGTGGACAAGAGTTGTTTTGTGAATAGAATCGTTGATTTTAGTGTAAAGTCTGTGGCTTTTGATGTGGGTTTTGCTGATTATGATGGGTTGATGAGGTGTCAGGTGATTGATGCGCCTGGGGTTTTGGATAAGCCTGTGTTTGGAGAGTGTAATGTTGTTATCGATGCTTTGGCTTGTCATCTTCGTGATGCTATTGTGTTGTTCTTTTTGGATGTTTCTGGTTCGTGTGGTTACAGTGTTGCGGATCAGGTTGTGTTTTTCTGTAGCGTGAAGGATATGTTTGTGGACAGACCTCTGTTAATTGTCTGTGACGAGAGTGATTTGATGCAAGTGTCTGAAGAAGATTGGAGACTGATTGAAGAGATGAATGGTGGTGGAGTGGGAGAAGAAGTGGGGTTGAAGATTAGTGATCTGAGGAGTGAAGAGGGTGTTATCTCTGTGAAGAGTGTTGCGTGCGAGAGGCTATTAGAGCAAAGAGTGAGACTGAGTTGCATAGCTCTGGAAGAAGCTAGGATATTGAGGGACAAATACAGCATGGCTCATCAAGAGCATGATGATGATCATGAAGTTTCAGACTTGTTTGTTGATTCAGTCGACGTTTTGTTTAGGCTTGAGGAGCTGGAACATGAAGAAGAAGAAGAAGAAGATGATTTTGTGATGGCAGAGGAAGATTTTAAAGAGGAGCACAAGGATCAAGTTGTTGCCATTCGCAAGATTCAACCCATGCGGATATTAATAGCCTTTGGTTTTTGTATCCTTGTAGGGAATACTTATGGAGCTGTTCAACAATGTCTCTCAACTTTAAGTTTCTAGTGGAATAACTTGGCGTATTGTTCATTTTCTTAAATATTTATTTCTGTGTTATGTGACGTTCTTGGCTCTTTTTCCAGGACACATATGCTTTTTCTTATTAGAAAAATTAAATTAAATAAATAAATACTAATATTTTAAATTAATATATACTATTAAAAAACTAGTTTACTTGCAATTGGAGATAATTTCAACCTTCTGTATTTGTTTTTCTTGTTCTTGTTCAGGAATCACATGCTTCTAAAAATAGTTTAAATAATATGAAGTTATTTTATTTTTGTTCATTTTTGTTATCAAAGTAAATAAAATAATACTAAAAATATGTTTAAACTCAATACATAAAACATTGATTATTTCTCTATCTTATACATAACATTAGAATATGATTAATTAAAATAAAATAATATTAATGCAAACAAAAACTGTGCGTAGCATGAGATGATAAAACTAGTTTCCTGATTAATTTCTGATCAATCAACAATATTTTGGTAATTCACTAATACCGATCTCGCGTCTAGTACAATTTCGAACATGGATAAAAGATAAAAACATTGCTTGTGTGTCTTCTCCGTATCGAAAATAGATACCTGAAGCCGAATTTAGTAGACCGGTACAAGATTTATTTGGCTTACGTCATAAGATGTCGAATAAGGAAAAAGCGACGTCACTATACACGTTAACCGTATCAAAGAAATCGCAACAGCCTCATCTTGCGAATCCGGTTTATCTTTTATCCTTTTTCAGGACATTCCGGTTTACCTTTTTCTTTGTTCAATACGCCACTCCGGTTTAAATTTCGAATTAGAAAAAAATCGGAAAGAGTTAGGAAATAAAAAAGAGGAAAATCTCATCTTCGCGTCGACGACAACCACCTTTTAGTTAGGGTTAAAGTTTATTTTTATCTTCTTCTTATTATTATTATTATTCTCTCTACTCGTTCCGATTTCGATTTGTCTTCTCCGATTCGCTCTCTAGAAACACAGTAGGGTTTCTATTTCGGATCTGTTACTTTTCCCATGGATGCTCGTAAGAGAGGACGGCCTGAAGCTGGCTCATTCAACTCCAATGGCGGCGGATTCAAGAAGTCTAAACCAGGTTTAGCTCTTTCACTCTTCTTCTTCTTTAACTATTATCTTCCGTCGCTTAAGAGACTGTTTTAGTTGTTACAGTTCTGTTTTGCTTCACTGGCTCTGTTAAAGGTTGAAACTTTTAGATCTTTTTTTGTGTCAATTGGATTTGGGTAGCGCTAGTTTCTGCAATTCGAGCTTCTTAGTATTTTAAGTAAGGAAAAGTAGGGTTTTTTTTTGTTTGCTAGTCATGTGATTTAATATGATTCAAGTTTAGATCTTTTATGTTTTCGTGAAGTCTTCTTTTTTCCTTGTCACTTATATGGCTAAGTTGCGAGAAAGCTGCAATCTGATGCAGTTCTTTGTTCCATTGATTGTTCAGTTTAGTGATGGTAGAGTTAAGGGCTGTTTCTCTGCGTCTCTTGAGTTTTAGTATTGCTTTAGTTTAATCCCTCTTGTATTAGCTAGTAACATCTTTCCACCATGCCCAAAACTCGAGTTTGCTTGTTTGAATTAGCCTTTTCATGTGTTAGCTATTCATGTGTCTAGTTGTTGGTAAACAATCCTGAAGATTTACAGAATATCATGCCGCTTTGAATTTAAGTCTTGGGTTTTATAAACATGAATCTATGAATGATATGTATGATTCTAAAAGCAATATTATTGAACATCAGAACTAAAGAAATACACTTAATCTTTGGAACAGAGATGGAATCTGGTTTAGGAAGCAAATCGAAGCCATGCACTAAATTTTTCAGGTTATAATCCCTTTTTCTTAAGTTCTTAACTGGATTAACATTCAAATTGTTATTTATCTTCAAGTATGATCTTCAAATTAACAAGTAAAACTGTATGCTTAATGAAGTGGTTAGTTGTTGTTACAGGTATGTATCATCACTCATGCTTAACAGGTTTTTAAAAAGTTTCACTATAACCAATATGATAAACGTATCTGGATTATAATTTTAGAAACATTTAGCTCAACTGGTGATTATAGCATAGAAAATCAATTCAGATTTTTCTTTTGTTTGAGCTGTGACAGTAGTTGAGAATGGTGGTGTAATATTTTTCTATTTGGTGGTAAGGTATTAGTGATTTTCTGTTTGTATCATGAATCATATATCGTCAAGTAAGGTTCTTGCATTACTGGTGAACATGTCCGTCATAGTCAAGCAGAACAGGAAAAGTGTTTTCTCTCTTTAGAATTGCATCTTCCCTGAAAATGAAATACTTGTGTATAGCAATTAACCTTGATGTTATGTGTCAGTTCTTCTGTGTTTCAACTGTTTGTTCTCTTGTGTCATCTTAATGCCAATGGTTTTTAACTCTGATGTATTTACTGTGCTTATGTTGCAGCACTTCTGGCTGTCCTTTTGGTGAGAACTGCCATTTCTTGCATTATGTTCCCGGGGGATACAATCCTATGGCACAGATGACAAACATGGGATCACCCATGTCTCAAGTTTCCAGAAACATGCAAGGGTCCGGTGGTGGTGGGGGGCGGTTTTCAGGGAGAGGAGAGTCTGGGCCTGGCCATGTCTCTAGCTTTGGTGCCTCAGCCACAGCCAAAATCAGTGTGGATGCTTCCTTGGCAGGCGCAATCATTGGAAAAGGTGGAGTCAGTTCTAAACAGATATGTCGTCAAACAGGAGCAAAGTTATCGATCCAAGATCACGACAGAGATCCGAACCTGAAGAACATTGAGCTTGAAGGAACATTTGAGCAGATAAACGAAGCAAGCGCAATGGTTAGAGAGCTGATTGGGAGGCTTAATTCAGCATCTAGAAGACCACCTGGTGGTGGTGGTGGTGGTCTGGGAGGTGGTGGCATTGGTTCAGAAGGGAAACCGCATCCAGGGAGCAACTTCAAGACAAAGATGTGTGAGAGATTCTCGAAAGGAAACTGTACATTTGGTGATAGATGTCACTTTGCACACGGGGAAGCAGAGCTACGCAGGTCATGAATGGCGCCTAGTTGGTGCTGCTGTTAGAGAAGTTTGGCTGGCGAAACAAGTCTTCTTTCATATGTGGTGGTGATTCCTAATATCATCTTTTCATCTACTTGTTTTTTTTAGTTGTCTTTGTTCATGAGGATACAATGTTTAGTTTTCATTGTCATTTTAAGTTTTCCCTATTTGGTTGTTTTTAGAATCTAGTTTGATTTGAGAGATGAATGATTGGCAAACCAGTGGTTTAGGATGATTTGTATGCTGTCTTTACTATAATATTTCATGTTTTTTTCTCTGCTTTTTTTTTGTTTTAGTCATCTGAATGTCATTAAGTTGAAGAGGACAGCAGATTACAAACTTAAAAACAACATAGCAACAAAGTACATGTGTTTCTGAGTATGCTGGACTATATAACTATACATTCTCGATGTTATTGCTCTCTTATAATGTATGATAGGACTATATAACTAAAGTTTCATCGTAATAAAAGCCGTCGCTGATAGTAACAGCTGAAAAAATGAAGTAAAATCATGGTAGGTGATGATGATCTTTAAAAAATGTTGAAAATAATGTGCGTCGTTATAACTTAAAATTTATAAGAGTGAGAGAGAGAGAGAGACCTAATAGAAGTACTTAAAATTTATTGGTAGTCGGCAGTCGCTGCCAACTTGAGTACCACCTAATCTAATTTATTATTATAAATACGAATCTCCAAAGTACATCACGTGACCGCAACCACAATATGTCTGTAGATATTTCTATTTTATAAAGTTTTTTTTTATTTCACATAGGAGAAGAAGAAGAAGCCAAGCACGATCCTCCATTTTCTACTTTTAGGATTTATTTTATTTTTTCTTTTCCCGCCACCACTAACTTCTACTTGTAAGTCACCCAGGGACGTTTCCTTATTTTTTAAAGTAAAGACAGCAAATACCATAGTCTTTAATCCTAATTAACGTAACTCAAGAATTCTATAAGAACTCATTCTAAACATATATAATCTCCGTGAATATTTGGTCCAGTGGGTCAACCAATATTTACGTTTTTAAAATTAAATCCAAAAAGTAACGTGAAAAACTTTTAAATGAACCGTAAATAAATAAATATATACAGATATGTTCACTGCATCTTAGTTCAATTTTCCGTAAATACATAAGTACCGTAAATATTCAGATATTTTAGAATAGAAAAGTAATAGGAAAGAAATATGAGGTGAGGAAAGAAAGAGGGGCCCATTTGTAAAAATAAAAAAAAGGAGAGATGCTACTCATTCCTCTCTCCACGGGCCGTCAATTTATACGGCCTGCCTTCTGCCCATTTGCATCTGACCAGAAACACAAAGATTCATTACCATAGACAGAGAGAGATAGGAGAGAGAGAGAGAAGAGATAGAGAGAGAGAGTTTGCGGAGGAGCTTCTCCGTAGGGTTCATCGTTATTAACGTTAAATCTTCATCTCCCCCCTACGTCAGCTCAAGGTCCCCTTCTTCTTCGTCTTCCATTTCTTCTCATTTTACGTTGTTCTCAATCTTGTGAAACTTTTTGGTTTGTGTTTTTTTCGTATCCATCTTCTATTCTAGCTATCATTTAGCATTTTCATTATAGATCTGCCATTATCTATTGCATTTAGCTATAGATCTGGTCTCGATTCTCTGTTTCTGTCTGAGAAAATCTGATGCTGTCTTTACCATTACTATGATTATTGTCTCTGTTTCATGTTCTTTTGTTCAAATACCAAGTGTTTGACTATCTATTTTGATCTTTATTTTTTAATTATATAATTTTGATGGGTTGGTGGAGTTGAAAAAAATCACCAACAATTTGCATTAGCAGCCTCACGTCAATTTATTTATTTAGATCTGGACATGACTATGTATCAAATTGTATTCTTATCAATTCTCTGTGTGAAATTTGCTCCTATTTGTTGAATCTTTGTAGATTTGACCGATTCCTATTGGCTCTTGGCTCTGTAATTACGTAATACATAAATAACATGTTTCCTTGGCTTATGCTAAAACTTAAAACGTATGCTCATATACTTTTTTTTTTATTTTTAACAAAATAAATCGGATTTAGGGTAGGTAAATTCAGGATCAGATGCCCATTTATAGATTCAGATGAAAATAGAGTTGCATGAACAAAATAATAGGATTCATGACAGTGAAAAGATTGTACTTTTGTCTGTTTGTTTCTGTTTAGAAGTCTATATAGGATGACAATAACATTGGTTGCTCTCAAATGTTTCATTTATCTTTTTTTTTGTCAAGTTGCTATGCAATAGGAATTGTGATTATGACTGATGCTGTCTTTAACGTATTTTAGTAAAAGATGAAATAGATTGATATCCACAAGAAAGAGATTTGAGCTGTGTCGTATCAAATCTCATTCATTACTAGTCGTAGTCTCGACGCTATCGTTTATTTGTTTATTTTGGTTTGCCGCTTCTCTCCTCTTTTGTTCCACGTACAATCCATTTTTGTGGTTATCCATTTTTTGAAACTTAAGAAGACCTTAACTCTGAGTCTTCTGTCTGAAGAATAATTTGTTGGTTTAGTTTGCTTTGACTATTGAGTTTGAGTCTTTGCTTTTTGTTTTGTCTTGTAGAAACATGGGTGCAGGTGGAAGAATGCAAGTTTCTCCTTCTCCCAAGAAGTCTGAAACCGATTCCCTTAAGCGTGTTCCCTGCGAGACACCTCCCTTCTCGGTCGGAGAACTTAAAAAAGCAATCCCACCGCATTGTTTCAAACGCTCAATCCCTCGCTCTTTCTCCTACCTTATCTGGGACATCATTATAGCCTCCTGCTTCTACTACGTCGCCACCAGTTACTTCTCTCTCCTCCCTAACCCTCTCTCTTACTTGGCTTGGCCTCTCTACTGGGTCTGCCAAGGATGTGTCCTAACTGGCATTTGGGTCATAGCTCATGAATGTGGCCACCATGCTTTTAGCGACTACCAATGGCTAGACGACACCGTTGGTCTTATCTTCCATTCCTTCCTCCTCGTCCCTTACTTCTCCTGGAAGTACAGTCATCGCCGTCACCATTCCAACACTGGTTCATTGGAAAGAGATGAAGTGTTTGTCCCCAAGAAGAAATCAGACATCAAGTGGTACGGCAAGTACCTCAACAACCCTCTTGGACGCACTGTGATGTTAACCGTTCAGTTCACTCTTGGCTGGCCCTTGTACTTAGCCTTCAACGTCTCAGGCAGACCTTACGACGGCTTCGCTTGCCATTTCCACCCTAACGCTCCCATCTACAACGACCGTGAACGTCTTCAGATATACATCTCTGATGCTGGTATCCTCGCCGTTTGTTACGGTCTCTACCTTTACGCTGCTGCACAAGGAGTGGCCTCGATGATCTGCGTCTACGGAGTTCCGCTTCTGATAGTCAACGGGTTTCTAGTCTTGATCACTTACTTGCAGCACACTCATCCTTCATTGCCTCACTACGATTCATCTGAGTGGGATTGGTTAAGGGGAGCTTTGGCTACTGTAGACAGAGACTATGGAATCTTGAACAAGGTCTTCCACAACATCACGGACACGCATGTAGCTCATCATCTGTTCTCCACGATGCCGCATTATCACGCCATGGAAGCTACAAAGGCGATAAAGCCGATACTAGGGGATTATTACCAGTTCGATGGAACACCAGTGTTTAAGGCGATGTGGAGGGAAGCGAAGGAGTGTATCTATGTAGAACCGGACAGGCAAGGTGAGAAGAAAGGTGTCTTCTGGTACAACAATAAGTTATGAGGATGATGGTTTAAGAACAAAGAAGATATTGTCCTCTCATCTGGTCGTCTTTGTTTAAGAAGCTATGTTTTCGTTTCAATAATCTAAATTGTCTATTTTGTTGTGGTTCCGACATTTTGGCTAAAGTTATATGATATGGGAAGTTAGCGTCTAAAATGTCTTGTGTCTGTATTGCTCTTCTCATCGCTGTTATGTTTGGGATGTAGTAATGTGACTTTCGGACAACTAAACTCTTGTTCTCGAACTATCTTAATGTGGCATCCTTATAATTGTAATGGCTTATCTTCCTCTGAAGCTACTACTATGATCTATTGAATCTTGACATCAACCAACTTGTCTTTTTAAGACCTAGCAATGCTATAAGAAGGTTCGTGGACAAATGTTTTACACACCTGAAGTGAACACATTGTAAGATATTCTATTGCCAATGTATTCCACACACTGAACCGCGCCTTATGTATGACCATGTCAATCACTTAACAATGAATCTAATCTCTGGTGTCTTCATCTTTCTTTGTTTTCAGATTTGAGAGTGAACTAAAGAAGAATGGAAGAACAACAAATCTCTTTTTCCATTAATGGCAGAAACACAAAGAGAGTGATAACAAGAAACACATGTAGCGAAGAAAAACCAAAGAAAAAGAATATTCTGTAACCAAGTCGTTGAACATATATTTCATCCAAAGGCGAGCGTAATCTAGAAGCATTTCCTGTGGACTATCGATGGCCCTGCCTCATCATACTCAGCCTTTGCTATCCACATCTGCAACACCAACATTGTGTATCATAGTCAGCTTCAAAACGAGTAACAACCAGAAAAAAAGAGGGATAAAATCAACGATTTTACCTGTTGGAAGGTACTGAGTGATGCTAGAATGGATCCTCCAATCCACACACTGTACTTCCTCTCCGGTGGGGCAACCACCTTAATCTTCATGCTACTTGGAGCCAAAGCAGTGATCTCTTTACTCATCCTATCAGCAATTCCAGGGAACATTGTGGTTCCACCACTGAGCACAATGTTTCCATACAAATCCTTTCTAATATCAACATCACACTTCATGATCGAATTATAAGTCGTCTCGTGGATACCAGCAGCTTCCATTCCGACCAAAGACGGTTGGAAAAGAACCTCAGGACATCTGAATCTCTCCCCACCAATGGTGATCACCTGTCCATCAGGCAACTCGTAACTCTTGTCAACTGATGAGCTCGTGTTTGCCGTCTCCATCTCTTGCTCGTAGTCAAGTGCTATGTAAGCGAGTTTCTCTTTCACGTCTCTCACGATCTCTCGCTCTGCTGTGGTGGTGAATGAGTAACCACGCTCGGTTAAGATCTTCATGAGGTAATCAGTGAGGTCACGACCTGCAAGGTCAAGACGCAGAATGGCGTGTGGAAGAGCATACCCTTCATAGATTGGAACAGTGTGACTCACACCATCTCCAGAGTCCAACACAATACCTGAAACAATGATTCCACATTAAAAAAAACGTTTGATTCTCTCACAAGCAAAGATGAACATCATAAATCAATGTTCTTACCAGTTGTACGACCACTGGCGTAGAGGGACAAAACAGCTTGGATAGCGACATACATAGCAGGAGCGTTAAACGTTTCAAACATAATCTGAGTCATCTTCTCACGATTAGCCTTAGGGTTGAGAGGAGCCTCGGTCAAAAGAACAGGATGCTCCTCAGGTGCAACACGGAGCTCGTTGTAGAAAGTGTGATGCCAAATCTTCTCCATGTCATCCCAGTTGCTGACAATACCATGCTCAATAGGGTACTTAAGAGTCAATATACCTCTCTTTGACTGAGCCTCGTCACCAACGTAAGCATCTTTTTGTCCCATACCAACCATCACACCTGTGTGACGTGGTCTACCAACAATGCTTGGGAACACAGCTCTTGGCGCATCGTCTCCAGCAAACCCAGCCTTGGGTAGAGATTAGGACATAACAAATATTAAAAGATTTTCAGACAGCATTTTTATGAAACAAAGTTGTCACATTTATTATTTTACCTTAACCATTCCTGTTCCATTGTCACAAACAAGTGGCTGAATGTCCTCTCCATCTGCCATTTTCTATTGATGTCTGAAACTATATATATGTCAATGATTCAATTGTTAATAGAGTTAAAAACAAAAACACAATAACATTCTTGAAAACAATAAAAAAAACATGAAAATCTCAAACAAAGATCGATAATTTATTTTTACAATTTTACTTGATAGTTTTCAGAGGGGAAAAAATAAATAGCAGAAGAGAAGAGCCAATGAAGAAGAAGAATATAAAGGAGGAGCCTTTATGAGAAAACAAGTTTTTTTTTTTTAGGAACTAAACGCAATATTAGGTTAGAGACGATCTGAGCCGTTCAAAATCTGAAGATCTGAACGAAGGAGGACCCCACGACGAGTCATGCTGATGGTGGATGCAGCTGTCTTATAAAGAGTAACGACACTCTATTTATTAAATTTTTATTTATTTTTCGAAATTTGGTAACGTAACTGAAAGTCTCTTCTCTGTAAAGTATTTTAATGGGCTGGAGAAAGTTCGTCATGGGACAAATCCAAACCAAAAAAATAATTATTATTAATATTAACGGGCTGAAAAATGCTTGAGTGTGATATGTTAACCGACTAATAATTTTAATAAAATTGATTTTATTAAACTGTATTTTTGTTGTTACATAACATGGGCCTCGCGAGCCGCGTTTAATGCGGTCAACGCTTCTTGACTTGAGGTCTTATATGGGCTTACAGTAGTGGCCCATTAAGGTCAGTGTACTACTTTTAAAAGTACTGTTAATGATGGACATTTACACATTTGAAGATCAAAGAGAAAGCTAAAGTATGGAGAGATCCGTTTCCTTCGATCTTCGCCGCGATAACGAACTCCCGAATGATCGGAGCAGCGACGTCGGATACACCGCCAATGATCGGAGGCTTGCTTACTCCCGCTCCTTTCACCACTCTCACGGCCCACGAACTCCCGCGGCGGCTAAGCCTTTTCTCGATAGGACGGTCTCCACCATCGACATGCCGCCGGAGATATACTCTGTCGATGGGGATGATGTGTTTTCAGGGGAAGGGAAAGCGGTGGGGATTGGGAAAGTGTCGGCTCTGCGTATGGTTTTGGTGGTTTTTGGGGTGCTGAGGAATGGAAATCGGCAGATGAAGAGGTTGTTTCTGTTGATTTCGCTTAACGTGGCGTATTCTACCACAGAGCTCTTGATTGGGTTATTGACTGGGCGTGTAGGTATGATTTGGTTTCAGGTTTAATATGTTGTTACTTGGTTTTAGTTCCTGGGAGAGACTTGGATTTGTTGGAGAACTTAGACTTCAGGTCGATGGTGTAGTGAGTAGAGATATAGATGAAATGAATCAGCTAAAGCCCTAAGATTTTAATTCCAAGTCTTAATTTGATATGATCTGAATCATGGAACTAAACCACATGGATAGTAGATCTTGTGTGTATCAGAGAACTTGGTTATGCAGCTGTAATTTCTGATTATTTGTTAACTGTGTTACTCTTTTTTGACTCACAGGTTTGGTTTCCGATGCATTCCATCTGACGTTTGGATGTGGACTATTGACGTTTTCTTTATTTGCAATGGCAACTTCAAGGAAAAAGCCTGATCATGCTTACTCATACGGGTAAGAAAGGATGTTAAATTTGATTCGGTTAGTTGTTGATTGTATTTGCTGGAGATATTGCTTGGAATGCATGCTTTGTAGTAGTTAACGTTTGATTGTCATCTTGTTTGATTACTGTTTCTTTTCTTTCTCTGGAATCATTCCTGAAGTACATCCGCTGTTGTTTTCGTAGGTTACGGTTTACCTAATTGCTGAATATGAAAATTTGTCTGTATGATTTCTTTTGCTGCTGATACTGTAATCGACTAATGTAATTAGTTGTAACTTAGAAATCTTTGGCTTTTTTTTTCCCCCAGGTACAAAAGACTTGAAGTTCTTTCTGCTTTCACTAATGCTGTAAGTATGCTCTCAACGTATTTTGGATGTCTTAATTCAGTTTTAGTTTGAGGGTTTAAAGGCTGATGTGCCATGCAATAAAACTGGTTTAGTATCGTGTAGAAAGTAGTGTTGAGAGCTTAACGTAGTGTTAGCACGCTTTCCTTTATTGTTGTTGATAGAATAGAGTAATCGCACAGATCGTTAAAAATTTGGATTATATTTTCATTTTGCATTCACTGTCTCATTCTCTGTATATATTATCTTTTGGCTTTACACATTGATATGTTCAGTATTTGACATATGTGTAGACAGCTGTTTCTTATGTTCATGTCATTCTCCTTGGCTGTGGAAGCTCTTCATGCATTTATACAAGACGAATCTGAGCACAAGTAAGTTTCTTTTCACAAGTGACATGCCTAGGAGCGTGTAGATATTCTTTTGTCCCTTGTTAAGTTTACACTAAGTTCTTTTCATTAGTGTGATTTATTGAAATCTCCTTTATGCAGGCATTATCTGATTGTATCAGCGGTAACAAATCTGCTGGTGAACCTATTAGGTGTTTGGTTCTTCCGGAATTATGCTCGTGTCAATATTGGTATGTATTCTGTGTTATATATTCATGCTTAAGTTCTGGTTAGACTTGAATAAACTGATACTGATACTGGTGATTTATATGATATTAGCCTTGTTTGGCGGCTTTGGTATATTTCATTTGTAAAATTGGCCACACCTGTCAATGTAAAGCCAAAAAGAAAAGGGTTTCTGGTTAAGATAGAATCAGTAGGATGATTAGTTGAAATAGGGAGACTGCATGATAGCAACTAATCTAGCCAATATTATTTCTTTTGCTTCTTTAAAATGTCTGTCCCATTCTGTTCAAATTAAAAAAAAAAAAAAAATTTCTTATATTGATGCAGTGTACAGAAAAGCAGAAGATATGAACTACCACTCAGTTTGCTTGCATGTCATATCAGATTCCATCCGCAGGTGTTATATTCTCGCTCTCTTTCTTTATCTCAAGCAGAGCCGCAGAGAGCTAGATAGAATAGATGTTACTTTTAATGGGGATCATATACATCCAACATGACATATTCGTTGCTGCTGTCTTTTCAGTGCAGGTTTGATACTGGCATCCTGGCTCCTCTCTCTCGGGTAATGCTCGCTTCAGTTTAAAGGAACAAGATGAATAACAGGTGTCTTATTGCTTCACTTCTTACATTTTCCATTTTGCTCCTCCTGTCTTGGATTTTTCAGGGTTGAAAATGCAGAGGTCCTATGTTTGGGCTTGGTATCTGTTACAGTGTTTATGCTTGTTATGCCACTCTTCAAGGCCACTGGTGGTGTCTTGCTTCAGATGGCACCTCCAAACGTTCCTTCTTCCGCATTAAGTAAATGCTTGCGTCAGGTTCGCTCTATTCCATGTAGTGTTTCTTGAACGTGTACATATTTCCCATATATATATATCGATCAACCTGGGTTTCTCCTCAAATCTCTTTCTGTACAGATTACTTCTCGAGAAGATGTCGTGGAGGTATTACAAGCCCGTTTTTGGGAGGTTGTGCCTGGTCACACTGTTGGCTCACTCAGAATCCAGGTACTAACTTCCTTCCTGTTTTAACTCGGTTTAAACATGAATTCACAAAAGGAATGGAATGGAATTGATTTGGGTTGGTTATTTCTGGTATCTGTGTTTAGGTGAAGAGCGGGATAGATGAAAGGCCTTTACTGCAATATGTGTATGATGTATACCATGATTTGGGTGTACAAGACTTGACCCTGCAAACTGATTACATCTGAGCTGCATTTTACTTTTATGTTTTCAAATACTAAGGATTTTGAGATGTATACTAGTAGAGATTATGGTTCTATAGGACGATATCACTTGGTTTCAAGTTTTGCGACTTTCTTGTTACACTCGTGTAGTTTTTTTTTTTTGTTTTTTTTCACATTTGTCTTTTGAACCACACACACAAGGACCACAATCTTTGTAAACACTTTTGTCTTTCGAGTTTGTGTGTCTTTTGGCTCAAATATTGTTTCCTTTAAAACCTTTTTTCCTGTCAAAAAATTATCTGCAAAATGTAGAATCAAAACGGTAGTACGTAAAATTGTCAGCTGACACAAGATTATTATTATTCTTCTTGCTTACACAGTAAAAAAAAAAAAAAGAAGAGAAGTGGAGGAATCAAAGATCATATTGTGCTCATCAACTTACAAAACCTAATATTCTCAAAGTTATGGAGATGGGACAGTACAAGCATCTTAAAAAAAGGAAAATTCATCCGTCCATGTCTATATATTATTCTTTGCTTACCCCCGTTTGCTTCATTGTTCATCGTAAATTTAACATAGTTTACTAATTGACTGCATGCATATGACAATATATATATATATATATATATATATATATATATATATATATATATATGAAAATTATCTCAATTATTTCCCGTAACGAGTCTACAATTTCAGAGTAGAAAATATACCAAATGATATGATCCATTATACAATCCATGATTGCAGTTTTGGACTCTAAGCTAGAAAATGTATATAATAACATGGTATATCATATTTTAATTAAGGCACTACTTGCGGTCTGCTTTATTGTTAACTACAACGAGATAAACGTATAAAATAGAATAATAAACAAGAAACAATTGTCCAAAAAGACACTTTTATTTGAAAAAAAAATACTATTTTTAATGTTATTGTTTGTTTGATTCAAATCAAGAGACTAGAGAATCTGAGCATGAATCATCAAACCATTAACTCTAAACTTTTAGGCTTAAAAAAATTCCCAATTGATAAGAGAGAATCAAAAGCAAAAATAAAAGTAGAGTTAACCAATATAATAACTAAAAAAACAAAGAAGATTGTAAGATAAATCTGATAAAGTTCACATTGCAAGAAGAGAATCTGCTTATTACAAAAGAGAGAGAAGACATTACTGACTCTCTAGTTTCTTCTTGATTACACAACAACTACTACTATGTACAGATTCAGCAACACAGTGATTGGAGTCTTAAACCTCCTCAGCTTACTAGCTTCTATACCAATCATAGGAGCCGGTCTATGGAAGGCAAGAAGCAGCACGACTTGCGAAAACTTCCTCCAGACTCCTCTACTCGTCATAGGTTTCATCATACTCTTAGTATCTCTCGCCGGATTCATAGGAGCTTGTTTCAACGTGGCATGGGCTCTTTGGGTTTACTTAGTGGTCATGATCTTCCTCATCGCGACTCTAATGGGTCTAACTCTGTTTGGTCTTGTGGTGACTAGCCAAGGAGGTGGTGCTGAAGTACCAGGGAGGGTTTATAAAGAGTACAGGCTTGGTGATTATCATCCATGGTTGAGAGAGAGAGTTAGAGATCCTCAGTATTGGATCTCTATTAGAAGCTGTATCTTGAGTTCCAAGACTTGTGCTAAGATTGAGTCTTGGACTACTCTTGATTACTTCCAAAGAGACATGACTTCTGTTCAGGTATCATCCTCAGTGCCTAGAACCCTGTTCAAAAAAATATTGTGTAGATTTTAAAAAGTTAATAACTTCATTTATATATGTTCAACGTTTCTTTGGAAATTATAAACATTAAATTTATAAATATATCTAATTTTTTTAATTAGACTCTAAACCACATATTCCTTCCGTTTATTTTTACATGATGTTTTAGAAGGTTTATATTGTTTCAAAATAGATGATATTTTAAAATTTTAAGGTATGTTTTGAGATTTTAAGACTAACTTTAACTTTATTGGAAACTGTTCAACCAATAAAATTTTACAATATTTTTTATAATTGATTGAATGATTTTAAAATTATAATTTAAAAAAATAATATAAATGTCTTAATCTCCATGTATTAAGTCAAAACATTATGTACAGAAAACCGAGGGAGTAGTTAATTTAAAAAAATTCTTAATTTTAAAAAAAAATTAAAAAGGATCGACCGTTCCATTTGTACATGCGACCATGATCCTCATTAATATTCTTTTGATATTCATTGCCCTATGGTATAAGTTAGCATCTTCATCAGTTTTGTATGTTTGTGTTTGAATGTAGTCGGGGTGTTGTAAGCCACCAACGGCCTGTACATACGAGGCTGGAGTAGTAGAAGGAGGAGAAGACTGCTACAGATGGAACAACGGAGTTGAAATGTTATGCTACGAGTGTGATGCTTGTAAAGCTGGTGTTCTTGAGGAGATCCGCCTTGACTGGAGAAAGTTGTCGGTGGTAAACATTCTGGTCCTTGTCCTCCTCATCGCTGTCTACGCTGCAGGTTGTTGCGCATTCCACAACACTCGCCATGCCGCTCATCCTTATCATCCTTCTGATGATAACCGCATGACCAAAGCCGTCCTCGTTGGGACTATTACTGGTACGTACTACATTGACTCATATTGTACTCTTATAGTATCATATTGTAGATGTACTCATTTCACTTTCTTTTTTTTTGGAAAGAAAAAATGAATATTTCGATTGTTTTTGACAAAGGCAGTTTCGTGTTTCTTTCTTTTTACAGGTGGAGATGGTGGCATGAAAAGAAAGAGCAGCTCTACTAAAAGCCTCATCGCCTGTGCTTTCTATCTTTTCATCATTTTTTCTTTTTACCAACTTGAGATTAAGAAAACATAAACATAAGAAACGTTGTAGTTCTGTTTTCTATAAACCGTCAAGTGGTTAGTATTATCTTGTTTTAATTCTCAGAAAGAAACATACATGGACGATAAATAGTCAGAGACTATATATATATATGTATATATATCGAATTTTGAATACATTATGTCTCGAGAAATACAACACATAATTAAGCAAAATTGACATGACACTATGACCCTTTGGTTGCAAGATTTCTCTCACGTGAAAGACTTGACATTCTCATTGTTCCTCCACCTGCAACATTTTTTTTTTTAAAGTTATACATACAAATATCAAAACAAATTACAAGTTTATGCTATAAAGATAAGTACCTCCTTCATTTTTGTCAGATCTTTTACGGCTACGCCAAAGAAGCCGAATAGGAGTCCCAGCAAATCCTGCATCAGTGCGTAGCTGCTTCTCCATATATCTCCTGTACGTATCCGAGAACAGCTTTGCATCGTTTACAAAGAACACAAACGTTGGTGGCCTTATTGCTGCCTGCATTAATCACATCCATTTCAATACAAGCCCGTGCCTTGACTGCTAGTAGCAAAAAAAAAACATTGGGAGATGTTATTATTATTACTTACCTGAGTGCAATAGTAAACACGGCCTCGTTTGCCTCCTCTGGTTCTTGGAGGGGATTTAAATGCAACAGCTTCTCTTATCACTTGGTTCAATGTAGCGGTACTAAGTCTTCTTGATCTCTCCTTTTGAACCGTCGCAGCAGCAACCACAATACTACATTTTCATCCAACAGAATAAGTAAAGGTCTACTCTAAATCGTTTTTTTGAAAACTTTTGAGGAGACGTACTTGTCAACGCTATGACCAGTTATTGCGGTTGAATAAACAATGGGTGCCCATTTGAGGGAACGGAGCTTCTCCCTAACATCATCCTCGTAATGTGCTGCGGTCTGCTGGTTTTTGTTTGGTATTGTATCCCATTTGTTTACAACTACAAGACATCCTTTCCCTTCTCTCTCTATTCTCTCTGCAATCTTCATGTCCTGTGTTTCCAATACAACAACCACTAAGGAACGAGAAGAAGATATGTATTTGTTTCCCACTTGTTCAAGTGAGATACCTGCTCTGTTATGCATGCCATGGCTTCAATGACAAGAGCAACCACATCAGAACGACGAATTGCTCGGAATGCTCGATTCACTGACATGGCTTCTGTAGTGCTGCCTGATGAAGCCACAGCTGCTTTTTTCCTGATTCCAGCGGTATCTATTAGCCTAAACTTCTGCAACACAGTTCACAATCATATTCAGTGTTATAAGGATGGTTATTTCAGCGAATGCAACCTTTGATCATTTTCATTTCTCATACTCATTGCTCATAGTCAGAGTTCAACTTAGAGAATACTAATCCTCGATGATAGTAGCCAAACCAAACTGACTAAAATGCTAGGAATTAACATGGAAAGCACCTAAAACAAATCCCAATTAGCATAAAGTGAAAAGGCAGGCAACTAAAAAAACACAACAGAGAAAATTGTACTAACCTCCCCATCTGGTCCGGTGAACTCTGCATCAATAGCATCACGGGTAGTACCACTAACAGGGCTAACAATTGTTCTATCCTCTCGGACAAGTGCATTCAAAATGCTGCTCTTGCCAACGTTTGGCCGGCCTATAATTGCAATGGCAGGAATGTAGTTTTCTTCTTCCTCCTCTTCCATGGTCTCCATGATCTAGAAAAAAATCATTGGTTTGATATTCAATTTGTAAACTGAAGGCGGTTGAACATAATCAAAAGTGGCCTAAAGGTATTTGATGACTAATGCATAGAATTTAAGGGTGTATGTAATAATGTAGATACCAAAAAATTCAAAACATTCTGTAACAGTATACTGTGAGACAGAGTGTTCTAGAGATATCATCAAATATTTTCCATTTCACCAAAGTTTTTTTTGAAGAAAGAAACAAACCTCAAGTTTATTTAGTCCAGAACAAACAAGATCAAGCAGCTCTCCTGTTCCAGTTCCCGACAATGCAGAAATAGGGATAGGTGAAAACCTGGAAGTTCCATCTTCATATGCTTGTTAAACTTTTAATGCCACATAATTTGTAAAGGAAAGCATAGAGAAATGCACTGAAGCAGTGACGTCTGTCCATGAATTCTATTTTTGTAGAGAGTTGAAATATCAGTGAAAAGCAATGTTTGTGCACAAACATGATTCTGAGGAAGGATGAAAGTCAAAATTACCCAAGAGACCAAAACTCTGAAGCCTGCATGAGCCCTTTACGTGGTGATTCACATTTGTTCACAGCGAGGATGATATTCTTATGTGAGTAATACTTCCGCAACCAGTCTGCAATTTCCACATCAGCACCTGTAGGCCCTGTCTGCGTATTGATTAAGTACCATACATCAACAACATTGCATCAAGTAAAAGAACTTCACAACATCAACTTAAGATAAGAAGAAAACCTGGCCATCGACAACGAAAACAATAACATCTGATTCTTCCACAGCAGCAGTAGCTTGTTTTTCAATCATGGAAGGCATCCTTGCAACAGCTGCCTCCCTAGAGCTTAGTGGAATACCTTCCATGCCAATGGTGGTCGATACATTGAGCTCTTCCATGACACCAGCTGGTGACTTAGAAACAGTCATAACACCTCCTGTGTCTACCACCGCAAACTCCTGATCACCCCAGTAGGATCTACCGTACAGTCTATCCCTAGTAACTCCAGGTTCATCCACCACAATTGCCTTATTCTCCTGCAATTTTGTATTTAAGGACAAGTTGACACTCTCTACCATGAATGGAAAAAAAGAAAGATTAAATTTTGATGTCAGTAGAAGTTTTACCCCAACGAGACGGTTGAACAAAGCTGATTTGCCGACATTAGGCCTTCCAACGATAGCAACTCTTTGGAGAAGATGCTCTGGTATCTGTGTCTGGTTCTGTATTTTTTTACAGTATAATATCAAGACTCCTCCATAAACCATCACATTAAAATAAAAAATCAAAACTTTCTCTACTTAAAGAAGATCTCAAGCTCAAAGGACGAGCCTTTACTGAATTTGACTAACATTTTTGGCTTGCCTCTTCCCTTTTCTACGTGATTCCTTCCCTTCAACAACATCATCCTCTGGAAACATGAAGCTACAGTCATTGGAAGCATGTATAGCCCAAAGTACACAGTAAGAGAGTAGTGCTTACCGAGTTTGAGCTCGCGAGACAGAGTAGTAGCGTAGTCTCTAACGATATCTCTAGCTTCTTTTTCAAGAATTGATATATCGATGGAGAGGTCCTCTTCATCCGAATCATCAGCGTTGTTGTCTTCTTCTGATTCCTCGAATTCTAGCTCATCTTCAACGGATGGACCATCGAGAGTTGCTGAAACTGGGTAAGGGACGCGAGAATGAGACTGTTGGTGAGAGTAAGAGAGAACGGAAGGAGGAAACAACGATGAAGAAGCAAAGGAAGAAGAAGAAGAAGAGGCTAAGATTCTGGGTATTGAGGGGATAGAGAAGAAGCTTCTGGTTGTGAGTGAGTCGAGTAGACTCGCCATTGTTTTTTTGGCGGACAAGAGAGAAAGCAACTGCGAGAGAGGTTTATCTTCTTCTTCTTCTGGGTTTTATTATACCGAACCGGGTCCGATTCATCCGGTTGAATTTCTGGTTATCTCGCGGGATAAACCGATCTGGTCAATCAAAACAGAAAAAGAACAAAATGTATCATCCATGGCAACAAATTATTTTATTTCATCAGTTGTCAGATGATCGATCAATGGCAACGTACGTATAACACTATTCCCACATGGAAAGTGAAGATTCGCTGATGTAAACAAAAAAAAAAATCAATAAATACAGTAAAAAGAATTAAAAAATGAATTATAAGTTAACATAAAACATTGTATTGTTTGTTTTATATTCACAATGAATTATCTCTTTCTTCTTAATGTTTCAATAATATTTAGTAAAAATTATTTTTAAAATGCATTTAAATTATATGGTACATATTTTATATAAATCAAATAATATAAAATGAAATTTCTAAATTGACAACTCTTTTGAAATTTTTATCATAAAAATAAATCTTAAAAAAAAGATTAAAATAGATCTTTTTATTTTTCAAAAATTTTAATTTTTAAAAATTTTAAATTTCATCTCCAAATACCCACTTCATAACTCTAAATCCTAAGTTTAGATTAGTTAGTCCAATAGATATAAATATATATTTTACATTTTTTAATAAAGTGTATTTTCTATTTTTATTCTTGAGTGATATTTTAGTAACAGAATTTTTCTTATGTCTATTTTAATCATTATTTCTTTCTAAATTTTGATTAATATATATATACACGATAAAATAACTATTTATTTATATAAAACAGAAATTTTTGAAATAGAAATATTTTAATTTTTTTTAATAAATTAATAAAATATTATAGCCGTAACATATTAATTTTTCTGAGTTTTTAACATATATAGGAAAAATATTATAGAGCCTAAATTTTAAAGGAAATCTTGGGATAAAGTGAGAATGGTAAAGTATGCGAGTATAAGGAATTAAGGGATGGTCAACTTTGTCTTTTTTTTTTTTTTGTAACACGGTCAACACTGTCTTTATTTGATAATCTATACTATTAATAAAGAAGCGTGTTAAGTTTATCTCAAATCTGAAAGGCTCATCTCATTTTGCGGTCACCGGAATTCAGAAGAATAAAAGGTTAGATATTGGAAGTTTTTTTGTTGTGATCGTGAACCAGAGCTTTTGTCTTTCTTCGGTGGCTGTGCTGCTATTAAAAGTCTCTGCCTCAGTTGATTGGTCTGAACTTTTTTAGTTTCGCTCTTTTTGTTACTTTATGGTCTTGTGTGGACCATCATTATTTGATTAGGGACTCTTTCTTTCAGTTTCTGTAGCTTCTGAGGTTTGTTTGATAATGAGCAGTATCTGTGACTTGAGTGACGATTTGCTCGTGAAGATACTGTCATTGGTTAGGACAAAAGATGCAGTGGCCACCAGTCTTTTGTCAAAACAATGGCTTTCTCTGTGGAAGCTGGTTCCAAGGCTCGAGTATGTTACTAAAACGTTTGCCACAAGTTTAGATTTGATTGACAATTTTCTGCGCCTAAGCAAGGCTCCAGTTCTAGATACTTTGCATCTCACAATTGGGGCATATTGTGAACCTCGAGATCATGAAAGATGGGTTAATACTGCATTGGCTCGGCATGTGCGTCATCTCGAGCTTCTTCATCACCATTTTCGTCCCAGTCCCATGCCGCTGCCTAAAAGCAGTATAAACCGGGGTCTTTTAAGGTGGGATTCTTAGTTTTTTTAAGAGACATCTCTTGGCTTTTAATTAAAAAAACCTAAGAACCGTTTCTTAAATAAGAACCATAAGAGTCGTCTCTTATCGGGAAAAATGTAAAAAAAAAAAAAAAAATTAATAAGACAAATTTTACGTTAAGAACTCACCTTAAGAGACCCGGGTTAATCATGGCCTAAGAGCTTGTTCACATTCAAAGGCCTTGTGGTTTTAAGCCTCCAACAAGTTGAGATTTATGATATTCCTTCGACAATATTTCTCCAGTCCCTCAAGAAGCTGTCCCTTTTATGTGTCAGATTCTATTCCGGGGGAAAACTTGTTCGTAGTCTTTTATCAGCTTGTCCTATCCTTGAAACACTGGTGGTGCGTCGATGGCTCAAAGACAATGTGATAATCTATACAATCGCGGTCCCATCATTGCAGAGCTTGTACATAATGGAGAGACCAGATAATCATCAAGAAATAGATGACCGCGAGTATGTCATCAATGCTCCTTTGCTAAAGACTTTAAGAGTTTGTGATAAATTTAGTCGGTTCCGTTCATTAGTGAAAATGCCAAAGCTGGTGAAGGCAGAGATCAAGATTAGACAGGAGGACTCTAATGAACTGATGGGATGTCTTACCTCAGCCAAACACCTCTCTTTGTGTCTTACCTCATCCATACCACTATTAACGGAAAAACCTTGTGAGTATCTCTGTCAGCTCCAGTCTCTAGAGATATGTACCCAATGCTCTTCAGACTGGTTATGTCATCTACTCATACACTGCCCTAAACTGCGAGTTCTGAGGCTAAATCATGTAAGTTTACGCTTTGCTCCATCAAATCATATACATGAATTAATAATGCTCCTCGTCGTTTTTTGTTACAGCTTAACTGCGGCATATTCAGAACTTTCGAACATCAGTGGGAGGAACCGACTTGTGTTCCTGAATGTTTTGTGTGGTGTCTCGAAACACTTGAGTGGATTGGGTACAAAGGTAAAAAAGCAGAAACAGAAGCCGCCATTTACATCCTGGACAAGGCAACCCACCTAAAGAACATGACCCTATATCAAGAAATCTTTCATTTGAGAAAAATACCGTACGCTGATAGATTTGTCTATCAGGATGAGGAGCTCTAGTATCAAATCTCAGTTTGAGTTTGTGCGCTTGAAGTAGTAGTAGGATGATTCTAATTTTTTTCTTTTTTTTTTGTTCCCTCTTCTTATGTTGTTTGTGCCAAGTTATTTGAATCTGATGGCAGACAAGGTCGTAGCATGTCTTATACGTTCTGATGGTACTAGAAAGACATATCCTTCATTTTACTCATGCTCTACTATTATAAGTTATAACTAGCACTTGAGTTTTGCACTTTATCCAATCTTATATCAACTTGCTTCATCACCGTTATAGTAGTAGCCTTTTCTTCTTCCAGGTGGGTAAAGCTAAACAAGTTACCTTAAAGAGTGACAACGGGAACTGTTAGAATTTTGTTGTCTTTCATTGCATTTAACAAGAACAGTCTGATGGAACTTACTTTTTAGTGTTGCTCTTTTTTTTTTGGGTTAGATGGTATATAAGAATCCTGTGGAAGAGAGTCTGGTGTGAAGCAAGTTGGGTCTAAATTAGAAGCTGATGATCTGATGGCAACAAGCTCGTAGCTGACAAGTTACAGCATGTTTTGGTAACATTCTGATGGCAGAAGGTACTACTAGAAAGCTATATCCTTCATTTTACTCATGCTCTGCTGTCTTATGTTCACTACAACTAGCACTTGAGTTTTGCCTTTCCTGATTTCTTGTTCTTTGTTGTTTTTTTTTATCAACAGGCTAGAAACAAAGAAAGAGTTTTGATTGAGTCTTTGGTGATGGATCCATCATCTGAGAACTAATGGTGCATACTCCGGATTGACCTCATTAGGCTTGGTAGGGAAGCTCAGTTCTCTTTCTGAAGATGAAGTTGTGTTGTGAGCATGAATCTGTGGTGTGTGTCTACGTACTATTTCTAAACCACTTCAGATATTTTCTTAACTTGTTTTTACCAATCATAAAACTATAAAGCATTTCACTGTGAAGAAACATTGAGACATGAATCTAGAAACATTCAGAAACTCATATGTATTGTTACTTGAAAGACAAGTCAAGCTGCTCTAATATCTCTTTGGTATTTAGAACCAGTCTTCAATGTCTTTAGGCTCTCTGATGGTGCAAAGTTCACAGACTCCTGTAAATCCAAGCGACCTGTTGAATTGAAGGAAAAGATTTAGTCTTCCTCCCACCGCTTGCACAACCTGGAAACCATAAACAATTTTGTAAGTCATATGCAAAATTAGAGTATTTATCATATTAATAATAATCTATTACCGTAAGAGTGGAGGAAAGGTTGAAGAGCTTCCCTTCATTAAACATCTTGTCCAGAGAAGCGTGGACATCAGTGCATGATTTGAACATCTACAATAACAAATAAAAAATACAATTGTTTTAAACATGATTGCTTAAATATAGACAAGTCTGACTTAAGAATACATACAAAAGGTTATCTCTAGCGGTACCCTACATACAAGTAAATAATAACAAAAATATTGTTCATGCATAAAAAAACAAAAAGACTTGTCAATACTATATTATGATAACATAACACAAATAGAAGAAATGAAGCAAAAATTTACTTGAAAAACTTAATTACAAAGCTCAATCAACATCAAATCTTTGTCTTGTGATACAATTACAGAACACAAATAGAAGAAACAAAACGAAATAGAGAAGTAGCTATTTGATTACGATCGTTTTCACAGACTATAACAAATATGAAACACACAAGTTGCTTTGGGTGCAATTTGACTTTGTGCACAAGTTAAGCACAAATGTTAATTTTTTAGTCATTGTAATTAGTTGTAGAAAACATGCACTGTCATTTGATTTCATGTTCACCATTACATTTTTTCATCATCAATTTCAACCTCATAACAAGACAACAAAACAACAATAGAAAGTTATCAATAATATCACAAATGTTAATTTTTTAGTCATTGTAATTAGTTGTAGAAAACATGCACTGTCATTTGATTTCATGTTCACCATTACATTTTTTCATCATCAATTTCAACCTCATAACAAACAACAAAACACCAATAGAAAGTTATCAATAATATTCCAAAATGGCCTTTGTGATTATAAAATATTTTCCATCGAAGCATCTCATTATAATGCAGTATAACTTATTGTTTTCCTAACAAAAAAAATAATAATAGAGACTAGTGCATTTTAAAAGAAACAAAATACATAATTAAACTTTTCCGTTTGAGTTTTTGGTTGTTCTAACAGCATCATGAGACAAACTTTTTTTAAATCAAGATCTAATTCATAGAGATATATATCCACTATGTTTGTTGTTCTTGGTGGGTCTTATTGAGCTTTATCATTATCTATAGTGTACACTAGATTGAGAAATCAAAGCTTGTCAAGTTAATCTTGGATTGTAAGGTTTCTCTCCGATATTGGTTCTAGAGCTCTCATCTTTCTAGAACCTTTTTTGAGTTTCATGTGTAATTTTGAATAAGATATGAACAATTGAGGCATTTCAGATAGACTTGACAATACTGTTGATATCTTTCACACTTACTTTGAAGTTGCATGTAACTAAATTTTATCACTTTAGCTTATGTTACTGTGAAGCACAAGAACTATGTCATTTTAAATCCAACTACAAATGCAGCAGCATCAAATGATTAACTCATTTCTTACATCAAGCCCCTAATTTGATTCTCATCTCTTACTTTCTCTACAACTTCAATGGCAAATCTGAAAAGGGAGCACTAATTCTAAGTGTCCTTTGCTTTTCAACCATTTGAAAAGATATGTATTCATCTAACAAAAAGATTTTGATTTCAACTCCTATACACTTTTAGGTTTCCGCCGCCTGTTGCCATGAAGCTGGTAGAGCTTTACAAGCATCTCAGCATAGAGAATCTCGTTCCAAGAATCAGGCACTCCTGGGAGGCACCAGTGACTACAGTCTTGGTACAACAATGGCGATTTGCTTTCTTCTGCAGATAGCTTCTGTTTCCTATAAACAGAAGGGTGAGCATCCTTCCTGTAATCTGTTAACCTCGTGATGTTGAGATATGTGACCCGCGTTTTCATTCCCTTTAGAACTCTTTCAAGTATTAACATTTTAGAAGGGTAAGGCGTTATGTAAGTCTCGTTTTTGATCGGTTCTGTTTCATCATCACATGCTCCTCCTGCATTCCATTGCCCACCACTGCAACCAAACCAAACCAACTTTTAGAAACAGTGTCATAAAACCACAACTTAAGATCTCTATTTACCTGAAATGTGAAGGTGAATATCCACGGAAGAACACAAGAGATTTATTTGGATTCACATTCTTATCAACCCATTGACCCCAAGTCGTTAATGCTTTCCTAAAAGCTTCATCCACGTCGAGTTTCGGGTAAACATTGCTTCCTTCTTGATAATACTCCTCCCTAATCAAAGCATTTAAACAATGAGTCAAATCCACCAAATCATGGATCAAATTAATTAGCTGATAGAACTCTACCCTTTGGAAGTTTTGTCATGAGTCCACCAATGTCCTGTATTAAAAACAAGAATATCAGCTCCTTTGTACTGCTCTGATGACTTCCCGACCAAATCTAACCTCAAAGTCTCCTTCTTAGTCCCATTCTTGTCCTCAACTTCCCATTCTTGAACCAAGAAAGGCGATGCAAAGAACTCCACAGTGCAATTATAATCCTATCAACCAACACAAATCATCGATTACAAAAGTCTCGAAACAAGTAATGAAATTTGATTTCTAAAAAGAAACTTACTTTGAAAACGAAAGTGTACTCAGCTTCCCAACGAAACTGATGCCTTCCATGAGCTTCAAAGACTTGACTCTCATCTTTCACTGATCCTTTAAGAATACAAACCAAAGACTCCCACATGTTCCTGTTCAGCGAGTCTCCAACAAACACGACCCTTCTTCCTCTAATCATCTCTAGTAACTTGCCTCCATTCAACCTTTTTATATATATATACATGCAACATCAACCATATAAGACAAAGAACTAGACTTTAAAGTGAAGAGTCAAAGCAAAGTTGTATGCTTTACCTTGGTAAAGTGCATTTCTTTGGCTTCCACTTAAGTTTCTGAAAATCAACGTCGGGTCTTCCGTTAGAGACACAAGTAAACTGCTCATCGATCACATTACACGAACCGGGTTTGTAAAGTGGATACGAATCGTCTTTGACCCACTCTCCCTCGTAAAACTCGCAGTTTTTTAAAGACTTGATCTCTCGTCTCATCCACGACTTCCTCCTCTGTTTTCTCTTTGGAGAAGCTGTGACATTAACGGCTAGATCTTTAGAAAGAGAAGCTTCCGCGGGTGGTTGTTTGTCCGAACTTGGAACAGTATCTTCAGTCTTGTTGTCGGGAGACAACAACATGTTTTTCCATGCATGGTCTGTCCTGGACTGTGAAGCAAGTGAGTTAGTTCCACTATCGACGGGAGACTCAAAGGTTAAGTTTTGAGTAGCCGGAATGAGATTTTCCGGCGAGGGTGCTGGCAATGTGGTGGAGGGAGTGACGTTAGGGAGAATATATGAAGGAACTGAATGAGAAACAGAAGGTGTTAAGACTACGAGAACAGTGAAGGCAACAAAGGTTATGACGAAAACGTATACAAAAGTTGAGGCTTTTCTTGGTTTCACGGCGGAGAGAAAGCTTTTGATTTCGACTGATGCGGCGGAGATGAAGCCGTGGATAGAAGTATGCTTGACAGAGTCCGAAGCCATGGTGAGGGGTGGGTGAGAGGAAGGTGATGAGTTCTTTTTTTTATTGGGCGCGTGAAGAGTGTCTGTGTTCTCTTTATCTGACTCTGTATTTGAGTGTAGAGAGAAGAAGACAAAGAGAGAGAGATAAAAATAATAATAATATGAAAATTAAAGACTTTGGGAAAGAGGAAAAGTGAAATGTTGACGGAGATAACACTTTCGTTTTGGGGAAGATAATAAGAGACAGAGGTGTCTCTGTGTTCGGTAAAGTGATAAGTATTTTGCTTAGGAATCGTCGATGAAAGTCTCCGAGTGTTTTCTATGTTAAACGCCACTTCCTCATGGAGAAAACTACGAGAATGCCACTGTCTTGGTGACGCCAGATTTGGAATGTGGAGATTGTGTTTTTATATAAATATATGGAATGTTGAGACTGTGATTCTTAAAAGCATGAAACAAAAAGAATGTAATAAAAAAGAAAAAAAAAACGAATTCGCTTTGAATGACCAAAGTAGTATGTATATGTGGCAGTTAGGTTGAGGGGTGGAATCGTGGAAGCAAGAAACAGACTACACGTAAAAAGATTGGTTACGAGGTCGAGTACCCCACAAGGGAACTTATTAGTAACGATTAAATTAAAGTTTTTTTTTGTTCTTTGTCAATAACTTGTAATAAACGGTTTGGATTTGAATGAAGAAGAAGAAGATAATACAGCAATGATAATAATGCACGTCTTGATCGCTTAATTAACGCTTGATGTGTCATGTTAGAAACAAGGATGCAAGAATATTTATTACACGTTAAATCACTCTCCATGGCATCATGGAACGAGAGTGTTGCGGATCTTTTGAAGGATCCAAAAAAACGAAATGGAGGAAACGAGTTGCGACATTTCCGTTCTAAAAAGAAGGTTACTAGTATTAATTCTCTAACATGAACTACGTGAGATGATATTTAAAACTTCCAGAAATTTTGTACTAGCTAGTAACCGCAATCTTGGATCTGATGTAAGAAAATTAACTCTCCGGTCAACCATATTTACAACTTGTCTTTAATAATTTCCCACACGATTTTTGTTAACTATAGTGAATGGGTGTTTACCGCAATTTTACAGATAATTATATTATATCAAAAAATATATATTATATTTCACAGTTATTGTTTTATATAATAATTAAAAAAATAAAATTTTAAAATTTTAATTTTTAATTTTAAATAGTTAATTCATCAGAAATTTTAGTATATATTTTTAGAAGATAAGTGAAATTTAAAATAGTTCAACAGCATAAATTTTAGTCAATTAAAAAAAAGTTCTTACAGAAAACAATATTATACTTTTCAAATAGTTGGTTGTAGAATTACTTTATATTTTATACATAAAAAAACAAAAATACTTTAACTTTCAAAAGAAAAATAATTTTTTATAGCTCCAATAAAATCAATATAATTAGTGTTTTTATCATGAAGTTCTTTTGAAAACGTTTTTGTGTAAACTTTAAAAACCTTAAAAAAATTCTAATATTTTTTTACCTACAAATCTAACTCATTTATATAAGAACACATAATCATCAAATTTATTTTTATAAAAATGTTAAAGTAATAGATAAAAATAAAAATATTGATCAAATATATATGTTTTTTCTCTAATTCTGCATTTAGTTATCATAAATCATTATTTGTAATATCACTTGTGTTATTTGGTAATTTTTATTAATTAATTCTGGAGTTACCTTTTATTTTTAGAAGTTAACTAACAAAAGTTAACAACCAATCAAATTATAATTATTTTTAAAACTTAACTTATTAACAACACATAAGCAAAAAATACTTAAGTGACTTCTCAGTTAATATATAGTAGAATTTATCTCCTTAAAACTAAACATAAATTTGGTTAAGTTAAACATGAAAACATGCATTAGGAAAATGGTAGTTTAAGTAATTTTTCTCACAATTTTGTCAAATCACAAATCACACTTTCTCACCCATTTTTTATTTAGTGTTTAACATAAAATTCAAATGGGTTAAACAAACAATTTATTCCTTAAATTATCTCCGATCATCACACTATTTTATCAAACACTAATTCATTGAAAAAAAATATTTTTATTAAAACTAAGCATAGTTTAAATATTTTTTAAAAGTATTATTCTCATTTATTTTAAATTACTTTAAAACGTACATATTTTAATTAAATTGGATTAACTAAATATATATAAAATACAAAATAATATTTAAACTTTTAAATAATACAATGTCGTTATTTTAGGCATATGTACTTAATATTAATGTGAAATCCAATGTTAAATAGCTATATAATGTTTTTATTTGTATAGCTTTGTTAATTTTTTATATTGTACATTTTAAAAATTTATTATGCCGCAAAAATACATCTCATTATTTTTTAAATAATATTTTCTTACTTTCAGTTTGCATTATATTTTTCATCTTTGACTTTAAGAATTGTAAAACTGATGCTTTTTATTGATCTACCTTACTGAATTTATCTTAACTTTTTAAAAACACATTAAACTAATTAGTTCACATTTTAGTAACACAAAAGATACATATATTCCGACAAACAAAGAAAAATTAAATCATAAGATAATAAAAGAACCAAGAATACAACAATCATGTTTTATTATTTTCCCTCATGTTTTTATTTTTTTCTCTTTTTTTCCTATTAGAAATAAGCATGCTAATTATATTATAATCAAAGTTATATAAATTATATTAATATAATATTAACTATAGAAAGAGTCTGTGTTTGATTAATATAATTTTAAATGACTTACCATATAATAGTTTTAAATGAATTATCATAAAATAAATAACTTATCATATAATAATTTTAATTCATATGTTTATATTAATAGATTAATTAAATTAAAAAAATTCTTGAATAATATAATTTTAAATGATTTACCATGTAGATTTATGTTTTAAAATATAAAAATAATTTAATCATTTTTAAAAATGATAAATCATCTATGATATCATATTGTCACTGAAAAATAATTGGAGTTTTTTAATATTATATATTTGACTGTGATTATTATGTTTAGATTAATTATTTTTTGAAATCTATAATTTATTGTATTCACTACTAATAGAAATATATTAAAATTGGTTTTATAATTATTTATGTAGTATCATATGTACTTATATGTATACGATCAACTTATATAATGTAATTTATGATATTTAAATTATTCTATACTTAAGAAATTAATTAATTGTTTGTTTGGAAACATAGATTAAATTAGGTAATTCTAGAATTAGTTTCCTTTTATTTTTTTTAATTAAATAAATAAAAAAATAAAAAATCACTAACCAATCAAAATTATAACAATTAATTGGAGAACTCACATATGAGTGACACATTAGCAGAAACCACTGAAGTAACTTCTCAATTAATATTCTAGTATTAGTTTCTTTTTAAAATTTTTAATTAAATAAATAAATAATGAAAAATCATCAACCAATCAATTATAACAATTAATTAGAGAACTCTCCTATAAATGATACATTAGCAGAAAAAGTGATTTCTAATATATAGTAGGATTTAAATTAGTATTTTATGCCTAACATCACTTTAACAAAAAAAATGATAATCTTTACAAAGCTTAATGATAAACACAATGACAGATCCACAAACCATTGTAACTATATATATACCATAACTAAATTGTTAATGTTAATATTACAATCTAATTCAAATGCTGGTCTGTAACATTTTCTAGTTTGTTGATTGAAAGCAGTATCAGAAAGTTTTGTTGTCTTAAAGATGCCATAACTTAGACTAATAGTATGCTTTTGGTTTTGGTTTTGTTTTTGTGGATGTTGGTTTCAAGAAAGTCCTGTTCGTGCCCACGTCCATGCCTCACAAGGCGAGTAAAAACGGTTTGCTAGAGAATAATAATTGATTCATCTGTTGACATTGTGTTTGATAATGTTCCCTCCACATGAATCCAGGCTCTACGCCAAACCCTTTTACATAAACGAACCAAAAGAGCTTTTTATGACGCTGTGCAATGTTTTGGCGAAAGCAGGTTCTGGTAACTGGTTCATTACAACCTGTGGGGTTAGACATTTCGATGATAGTTCCAAAACAACGCGTATTGTTATTAATCAGTCTTTGGACCGTGCTCCTTAGGCAGTCTTGATTTGATTGTGCACTCAATTTCTTTTGAATAGTATTATAGCTAATGATGATAAAATACTTAAAAACAACTTTTTTCTTAAGTGAATAGTTTGTTGTGTGCCATTGATCCAAGCAATGTTAACAAAGACCAAAGAGTTAATGGAAAATGCACGAACTACAAGTGAAAAACAAATTCTGCATCGTTTGCATGTCCTCCTTGTTTAATTGAAATCATAGTCGAACTTATAGATGAAGCAATGCTGATTTTGATTACTTCGATAATCAAAATCACAAATCACATTCCAAACCCGAACACAGCACGGATCCTGTGGAAGATAAGGTCCCTCCATCCTCTCTCCGTGTTTTCCACCACAGTTGCATTCCCGTATCTGCATCAGTCAATGGAAACATCAGAGGATGTAAACAACAGGTGCCACATCAATGGAGTCACATTCAGCAACAGAGTATAGATCAAAAATTGGTTTGTGCCGCATGCATGTGTTGAACGATCTACTCTACACAGGTGCAAGAGCAAGAGAATATAAACAAACAAATTCGTTTCAAATGTGCTTCAGACACTTGGGAAGAATAAGCAAACAAGTTTTCACAAGGAACAAAGAAGCTCTCTATCAGACAGAGTAACCTAAGAGTTACTCAGTGGAAAGGATTAACATAGATAGAAGATACAAAAGACGTGCGGGCCACTGTAAGATTTAGACATGGGACGGTTCTATCAAATACTAACCAATACAGCAAAAACCCAGATTCCAAAAGAATCATTCACTAGAGCGAAGGCTGGATGAGCCCAAGAACTGCATACAGCAAGTTCATCAGTGGCAAGTATTAACGTAGATACTAGAGGTAGCAGTAGTGTGGGTTACTGGGAAATTGAGCTGGCTAAAGGTCGTTCCTCAGGGTTGCGATTCTCTTAGTTCACTGGTTCCAGCTTTGTACATCAATAGTAAAATGTTCTATCTAAAACCAAGCTTTCAGCACTCCAAATACCAGAAGAGTTCATTGCAGACTCAGAATCATAGGACAGACTATAAAACAGCAATTTGATCAGTGACACTAACCTGTCTTCTTCAGGAACGTCAGTGTGAGTAAGATTAACAATGGTGACTCCTGGTTGAGGTTCCTCGAAAGTGATCTTCACCTGAAATGTCAAACCACAAAATACCCAATACATCAACCACAATCACACGCAAACCAGAGTCTTATCCATCGAAGTCACAAAGAAAAAAACAATCACTACAAAACTAACCGTAGAATCAAGACCATCAGGCCAGCTCCCAAACCTCCACTTCTGAACAATCAACTTCCCTTCTTCAAGCTCCACATTCATCCCAGTAACCGACCCATCAAAAACACTAATAGCACCATTCACATCTCTACTAATCTTAGCATTACTCTGCGTAAACCCTTTCCAACGATTCTCATCCATCAAAATCTCATACAAATCCTTAGCTCTACAACTAAACTTCTCAGTCATAGTAATCGTCTTAAACCCTTCCTTCGTCTTCACCTTCTTCTTCTCCTTCACCACCACAGCAGGTAAAGCACTCGTCTTCTTCTCCACCGACACCGACGCAGACTTGGGAGCCACCTTTTTAGACTCCAACTCATCCCTACACGGCCCCCCTTTCGCCATCGCCTCCACAAAAACCCTAACTTTCTCCAAAACAACCCCTTTCCCCTTCCCCACCATCGCCTCCTTCAACGTCTTCCCAATCACCCCTTCATCCTTAACCGAAACCCTAACCTCCGGATCCTCATCGGCATTCTCATCGGAGATATACGGCATATCAACCAACCCTTCCACCTTCACCAGCGTCTTCCCTTCCGAATCCTTCGCCTCGCCTTCCCACGATAAAGAGACGTTGAGCTCGTAGCCAGGGATGATCTTCCCCTTGCGCACATTCACGTACGCCTCGCCTTCGAGCTTCTCAACCTTGTTGATTTTGATGAAGAGGTTGCCTTCGCCGGAGAGGATGACAGCGTTGGAGAATTGGTTGGTGAAGAAGTTGCGAGACCATTCGAGGCAATTGGTCTCGGCCCAGTGCCAGTTGTGGACGTTGGTGCCGTCGGGTCTGTCTTCGACGATCCATCGCTTGTCTCCTTCGCCGAACTTCGCCATGGCTTGTTGATGTGGGGATCGAAGCTTGACCTAGAATGACTGATTGAGTTTTAGCTCGAGGTAAACCTAGAAATATGCAAACGAAGCCTCTAGAAAAGTTTTGTTTTTTTTTTCTATTTTCAACTTAAAAAATGGAAAAATAATTATTAATTGATGCAAAAAAACTAATTAACTTGAAAAGCTTTGGAAGTGTCTAGAGAGTAGAAAGCTCTTATATGGTTTCTATATATAGCTTTATTAGTTATACTTCATGGTTTAAATTTAGTTGTCGTTATAAATTAAAATTTACTTTTTAAAATAAGTATCATTTTATAATTTTAATACAAAAATTTATTAATTTTATATAATATTTTTTATTAATTAAAATGTGATTAGATATATAAGTAATCATTTTTTTATTTTAAAACATATTAAATAAATATTTTTAGTATGTATGCACATACTTAAAATAAATAACACGGTGATTATATTATTTGTGCTCTCTCTATTCCAAAATAGATGATGTTTGAAGATTTTTTTATGTTTCTAGATGATATTTAGATTTTTAATGGTTGGTTAAATTATTTTCAGTTTATATTTTTAATATAATTTTTAAGAAAAAACTGTAATGTTAATTTTTGTATATTCATCTAAAACATCAATTATTTTGAAACGAATGAATTAGTAATTGGTACGAATAGATATGTATCAAAACCATTGCATTTGTTATACTATAAAAGTTTGCAGTTATACTATAAATAGTTCAAATAAATATTTTCTGTTTTTATTAGCATACTCTTTAAATCATTCATGTAATCATAATCAAGGTAATAATTTGCAAATTACATAAAAATATTATATATTATAAAACTAGTAAATTATATATTTAAAATTTAGTTTAAACCAAAAATAGAAGTTTTAAAACGCCATATATTAAAAGCCGGATGAAAAAATTATATGACATTCATAAGGATTAAGGAAGTTTTATGTTAGGCTTAAGCTTCGGACAGCATAACAATCACCCGCCAAATAACAAAACAAAGAAAGGTCAAAAGTCTTAACAAATTCGAAAAAGTCAAAACCTTTTGGTTCTGTTCGTCAATGAAAACGCCGCCTCGTCGATCAAAGCGGGTTGATCAGGAATCTGAACCACACAAGGTTACAACTCCTGTGGCTCTACGTGCAGCACGAGAGAAGAAGAACTCTTCCAAGGCTCGGGCGGTTCGGGTCAGACCCGAGTACCCACTGACCCGCATCACCGCCGAGATGAAGCTTATGCCTCCTGAGTTTTTCCAAATCGACGCGCTTGATCTTGCGCCGCGTTTGCTCGGGAAGTTCCTGAGGAGAGACAACGTTGTGATGCGTATTACAGAGGTCAGATACAAAGTTCTGTTCTTGTTTCCTCATAAAGGTTTAGTTTTTTCTTCTTTTTTTGGAGGGTAAAAAGTTTTTGATTTTGGATTAACGAAGCTAATACATAATGATTGTATGGAGAAAAGATGCGACTGTCTAACTTTGTTTCTCCTTTGGTAGGTAGAAGCTTATAGACCAAATGATTCAGCTTGCCATGGACGGTTCGGGAATACCCCACGGACCGCACCTATTGTGAGTTTCTTCATTCTGCTTTGTTATCATTTCGTTACTTACATACACATCACGACATTCTCTAAAATGTGTGTGTTTTTTTTTAAGTTTGGACCAGGAGGACATGCCTATGTTTATCTTTGTTACGGTCTTCATATGATGCTCAACATTGTTGCTGATAAGGATGGAGTTGGAGCCGCTGTTTTAATACGGTCTTGTTCTCCTGTTACCGGTAATAATCTGTTCACATCTGCACTGTTGAGACTTTGTTCATTACACTCTTGTATTATCTGAGGCTTAACGTTGTTACTAACTCAAGTATTGCTTGATTGATACTGTTTTTGCATTAGAAAACAATCATATAGATCTTTGGTTAGCTTAAGAGGGTGTGATGGTATTGCAGGGCTGGAGACCATACAGGAGCGCCGTGGCCAGAAAACCGACAAACCAGTTCTTCTAAATGGACCAGGAAAGGTTAGTCTGATCTTTATCAATTTACACACAAGGCAGAGATCCAGTTACTCTGCATTTCATCTGTGAATCCTCTTGCATAATCAGCTTTTAGTTATGCCTCTTGCAGGTGGGGCAAGCGCTTGGACTTTCAACAGAGTGGTGTCATCATTCTCTCTATTCTCCTGGTGAGTCAGCAAGCCAAATCAGTTAATGAGTTTTTGGTTTTGCTCTCTCTCTCTTTAAGAGTGTTTAAGCTTTGTTTTAAAAAAACTATGTATGAAAACAGGAGGATTGGAGGTTCTGGATGGAGGAGGAGATGTGGAGAAAGTATTGGTTGGTCCTCGCGTTGGGATAGATTATGCTTTGCCTCAACATGTCAATGCTTTGTGGAGATTTGCCATTGCAGACTCTCCATGGATAAGTGCTCCTAAGAACACTCTTAGGCCTCTTTAACTTCAAACCAAAACTATTTAGTTTCACCTCTTGTTCTCTGAGTGTAAATAGACATCTGCATGATCACTCTTCGGTGTCTGTATAGTGTTTATTTGCTGCGTTCCTCTTGAAAGGCGACTATGGCTTTTCTTTATCTGATGTGTCCCCCCTGCCAAATCTTAAGACCAATTAGTATGATCATGGGTCTTGGCTTGGGACAGCTGATGTTCACTGGGCTTTGGCTCCTAAATTTAAGTACTTTATATATATGATTCAGTTTGGTTCTTAAACTGTTTCAAACTCCATAAATTTAAGGTTGTCTTTCTATTTTGTAAACCATCTGATGATTTCAAATAATCATAGTTTATGTTTAATCATACTTACACAACACAAACTCGGGAATCACTGCACAAAAGTATCCTACTTCATGTCTCAAAATGATCGATCGGTTTGTAGCGTCTCCGATACAGAATCAGAGATTTCAGAACCACCTTCTTGAGATCTTCTCAACTTAGAAACGAGAACCCACATGCTAGCAAGCTCGTTCTCCAAATATGCTTCTCTCTGTTTTGATTCTTCTACTATCCTTTCAAGCTCGGCTTCTCTTTGATCTCTATCAAGAAGTGCAGCTTCATATGATCGTTCACGCTCTTTGCTCATCCTCAGTTCTCTCTTCAGCTCCATCGACGAGCTCTCTTGCTCTTGTCTCTTTGGAAGACTTTCTCTTCTTCCATTGTTCCTTACATTGGTTGTTGTTCCTGTCTTATTACCGCGCTGTGGGACTGAGCTCTTGAGTGTTGCTAGCTCAGCTGCTAGTCTTTCGTTGTGATTCATGAGCTTTGCAACTTCTTCAGACAATGCCTTGAGCTCAACTGCAGCTGCTGATGCAAGACCTTTTGCATATGAACTCTCTTCCGCGAGTTTCCTGTTACGATGTTCTAATAGCTCCTTTGATTCACTTAGTTCCTTAGCTTTCTGTTTCAGCTCTACGATCTTGGTTTCCTGACATATCAGAAAGCAAAGTGGCTTTAGTTTGAGAATCATGTAGTTATTAGGTTCTAAGATTGGTGAAAGGCGGTGCTGCTGTAAATAAAATCTATATAGAGACCTGTGCTAGTTCCAGGGCATCAGAGAGCTCCCGCTTTAGGTTTGCAACTTCTTCTTGTGACGCTTCACATTCACATGTCTGCAGCAAAATACTTCGTCCGTTATTAAATTCTCTACACATTTTCAACCAAAGACAAATCGATAAAGAAAAAGCTTCTTAACCTTTTGATTAAGTTGTTCCTGAATGATGCTATTATCTGCAGCTTTAACCTGTAAACAAGATGAAGAATGAGTTTAAAACATTATAGATACAATTAGGTTTCGTCGTTAATATGGTTTGGCCTTTTGACCACTGGCATTATTTGCAGAGAAACAACTTTATGCAGGCATGAGTAGATATTATATTGGAGCTTAAGACAAAAACTATCATCCATGCAGTAGCAAGACCATCTCTAGGTGCTGTAGCAATAGATGAAGGAAGTATTGCGTAAACAGAAACAATTCGATCACCTCGAGTTCCAAAGATTTCTCATTAAGTTGATCTCTCAGCTCAGCAAGTGCCTGAAGATATTTATAGAGAAATGGCTTGAGAAATGAACCACAAAAAAAAGAAGTCACTGTGTAATACTTGACAATGAACCTACCTGGACGATGTCGGATTTATCCAAAGCCGCATGTGATGTCATAACAAAGTCCAAGATCTGTTTCTCCAACGTTGCAATCTGTTCATTCTTCGCCTTGATGTCATCATTGAGGGCTTTGATCTCCTCCTAAGTAACAAAGATATATCCAGGAAGGTGAATATGTGGGTAGATTTTAAGATACAGCGAGATAAAGATCATGAACATAGTAATTATATTACTTTAGTCTCTTCATTTTGAGGGGACTTTGCAGCGTCATTTAACAACCGTTTCAATGAACTTGATTGCAGCGCTGCCTCCTCAGATAAAATCTTTTTCTGTTCCCTCAAAAGATCCAACTCATCGATCACTTTATTGCTACCCTGGGAACAAGTGCACATAGGTCTTATGAAACAGAGAGCAGGGAGTGGTATAGACAACGATGTAGTTAATTTAGCACCGTTACATATGTGATAATATGTCTATTCCTACCTCTGGGGTCTCCATTTCATGAGAAGTGTCTTCTAGAGCTTCTCTATCTTCCCTAGGCTCTGAGAGTTGTTCCATCAAAGGCGAGCCTTCTGAAAGTCTTGATTCTGTATGCAGATTACTTCCTCCTCCTTGAGGAGTCGATGGTGTGCTGTTGGATTTTACCACACTCGACTGGTCGCTGGCACTTGAACTGTTATCTCTTTTCTGATAGGAAGAAAAATAATCAATGGAGGACACAAGGTCGTGTGATTAGTACTCTTTAGTTATATCATTATTTTTTGGTTCGTTTCAGAACTGCACCTAGCAACTACAGGTTAGTACCTTAGGCTTTAACCAGTTCAATAATCCATGCTTCCGGGTCTTCTTTTCTTCTCTACACGCAATATCTCTAATCTCGTGATTTCCCTCCACATACAGATCAAGGTGCTCATCATCCATCAAGTCCCGCCTCTTGTATGGTAGGTAAGCAAGCTGTACATGCATTATCAACCAAGTTTAGCCACACAAAAAAACTAGTAGTTTTGTGTACTTGCTCCGGGAAAATAACACATCAAAGTGAAACATCCTCAGAAACATTTATAATATCCAGGCTATATCAGTGATTCTACCTCTTCTTCCCCAAATGAATGTCTCCTCCGAGGTTCAAAGCGATGAGGTAATCGAGATGTTTGTGAAGTTTTAGTCGACACCAAAATTAATTTGGTCAACCGTTGGATTCGACTCAAGAGAGCTGCTTTAGCCTCTTCCTCTTCTTCGAGTCTTGATTGCAGCTTCACTTGACCATCCTCTAGCTAATATCATCACGTTATATAGCCAGAAAAACGAAAAAGACAAAAGTTACTACAGATTCTCTCAAATTTCTGAATGTAAACTAAAAGGCAATGACACAAAACGTCCTCCCACTTGTCTAATCGAACATATAACTCATGCTTTCAAGATTGGAGCTCTATTCAGAAAACCCATCTCTTACTCCATTGCAAAATTACTAAAAAATAAAAAAAAAGGTTAAAAACTTCTGTTTCAAGTATACCTTCTGCTTCAGGAGAACGATATCATCTGTGCCAATATCATTCAACTGAGGAATTGGTACAATGTCCTGTTTAAGCTGTTCCAACTCCTCCTTCAGTTGCAGGATCTCGTGTTGGTACTTCTTGATTAATGATTTCTCATCAATTATCTGAAGTTTTATAGAGTTAGAAAGCAATAGACACCTTTAGTACAGAAAAATAAGGCCTGACAGAAGATATGCGAGGCAAACCTTGTTTTGTTCGGCTTGAATCTCAATATGTTTTGCACGATGAGCAAATTTCAATGTGTTATGTGTTTCTTCTGAACTGCTTGATGCAGGAGTCACTGTACAAATGAGCTACCACATCCAGAAGGGACGACTAATCAGTAAAGTATATTACTCTGCTGATGATAATGCTGTGAGATTTCACATTTGTAGAAGCAAGAGGATGGAGAACAGATCTAACAGGACTTACAGATACTCGGTCGTGGCCACTCAGTGAGGATTGAAGGATCCTGGTTAACTTAGAGTCTCTGTATGGTACATGCGAAGCCTTGACATCCGTGAGCTTTGATATCACCTACAAACACAACAGAATTATATGAATTGAGCCAATAGGAGAATGTTTAAAATACGGCCAGAAGACAAAAAGTCAAAAGTTTTTGGTTAGGAGAGAATGAAAACAAGAATAAACAACTATTTAATTTTAGGTTTGGACAAGCACAGATCTGAGATAGAAGTATCAAGAATAATGATGTAAAGGCGGAAAGGTGATTCAGAAGATGAACTAAAGAAGTACTAAAAAGTGTAAGACTACAAGTTATGTATGTTAGATCTGCAGGTTTTAAGATATAAAGTGTACTTGATATGTATACCACACAAAAAGCAAAATCCTTTGATCAGACCGGACTTAAAAGAAAATGAAGTCCTTACGATTAACTGACTCCAAAACCTGTTGTTAAAGAGAGAACTGTGGTAAGAAAAAACTCACCGTCCCTAAAGTCAGCAAACTTTTATTTATATATGATCCTTCCTTGCGTCTTAAACCACTGGTTTCAACCTTTGAACTCTCAGAACCTGCCAGATCAACAAGGTTCTGCAGATACGAGAGAAATTATGGGTAATTAATATCGGTTGAGTTCGCTCTAGCATTGAAAAAAGAGTTGATCATAACCATACATAACATCACTGGCACAAGAGAAGCTTACCAACTGAGAGAGGTGTACAGCTTCACCTTTAATCTTGTTTCCTAAGGGACTACTCTCTATCGTCTGCATCCAAATCAGTTTATCATGAGTTAATTTGAAAGCAGTACGATAACCACTAGAACACTTGACACGACTAAACAACTAGAATTAGAATAAAGACAAACAGAAACTCCTCCGAACAGAAGAAAAAATGTGAAAAGTAGAACGTGGTCCACAACTTATTCTAAATGAAAAAAGAAAGTGTGACATTTCAGTATTCTAATTTCAAGTACTACCGTGTTTATAGGACAAAAAACTACCTTTTTTACCTTCTAACTAATAATAGTAATAGAAAAGAACGTTGGTTTTTGCGTGCATCCATCCACAATACAAGTGTAATCACGTGCGGAGAAAAAAAAGATATAGCCAGTGCACAAAGCTACCAATATATCAAAAAGAATATTGACATACCAACGTAAATATTGTATGGCTCCGGCTGCTCAGCAGATTATAATTCGTGGATCCAACATGACGTTGCTCTATGATGAGGACAAAATTCAATCAATATGAACTGAATTAAATGTAAATTTACTAGATCATGACAGATTTAAGGATAAAATGTATTTACTGGAATCATGAGAGAGAGAACTACTCTCTCATATTAAATAAAAGAGAAAAAAAACACACTTTTCAACGTTTTGCATAAGCCTCACGCAGGTAGAGGAGAACCAATCTTGTGATGACAATATCTTTAACAAATGTATACCGACTACAACAGTCTTGGCTGGCGTTATGAGGATGTATAGTAAACCTAAAGGGAAAGGTGGAAGCACCACATACCTTCTCCAGCTGCTATAAGAGAAAGCGCATGAGCAGGGGATAAAACAACTTCTTCTTTAACCCCTTCGACAAAGGTTCCCTAGAGTCAATAACAAAGATGTGTTGGGTTCAATCGGAAAACTTGGAGGAAAGGACACGAGTAGCAGTGGAAGTCATGAGAAGCTCATTATCAAATTTTTAGTTTTAAATGTAATTAAGAGAATCAACTTCAAGTCTGCTTGAAAGCATTCGGACATTGCAGTGAAATAAAGGGCCACATAATAACATTGCAATAGCAGAGTCCTCATTGAGATAAATTTAACAAGGAAAATTGAACCAGTACTTTTTAAGCAGCAAGTAGACTAAATTCGTAATATAAGAAAATGATGTGAAGGTTTCGGGATTCAATAATGAGCAATGTAGATATTACGAGACAGTGAGAGCAGTAGTACGAACGTTGTAATAAAAAACTGAAGCTGAATAACATACCTGTTTATCTTCTCTGATCCTCAAATTTTGTCCTGCTGGATTTAATAAATCATTGACAACCTGAAATAAGGTGGACAGTAAGGATAGTATACTCAAAGGGAAATTAAAGGCAGAGTGTTCTATCAATCTCCACTAATCTTGAAGCTGAATATAGGTAATGGAGTAAGAAGAAAATAGATGACTAATAGCACCTCATTATAAATTTCCATGTAGGAAATACGCAGGAGAAATTCTCGATTTGGTGTCTGTAAGAAAATAGATATATGAGGTTGCTAGTACTTAGGCCAAGGAATTTGACGAACCAACATCCTAAGAATTACCTCTTGGATAATGCTGAAAGCATCTTTCACTGCTAATGGTATAATACCAGGAGATCTCTGGTCACCCTGATATTTAAACCGAAAAAAAAAACAATGAAATCTATCAGATTGGTTTCAACAGTAGGGTGCACAGAAATCAATCAGTATTAGGGTTGAAAACTTTTCTATCGCAAGGTTTTTTTCCTATAACTATTGTAGAAGGATTCTTACATGAAGCTTGTTAAGTTGATACTCAAAGAATACATGAATCTCTGACAAAGCACTATATCTTTATGAAGAAGTGAAATTCATGGTATAAAGACAAAACAAGAACTATCCAGATGAAGGGATCTTACATGCATAGTGTGAGTCTTTCCACTGCTTGTCACTCCATATGCAAAAATGGTCCCTGTCGTTGGATTAATATCCAATGTTAAATACAAATATTCTGAAGATTTTTAACATTCACTAGGAAGAGTCAGCCTTCTGATATAACATGAATGATCAATATCACAGAACTAAGTATTTGAACATAGGGCTTAGGAAAAAGGTATGCTCTTCAATAAAAGAGTTGATATCAGAAATAGAGTTCTCAACACAAAATAGACTGCCATTCTATCTTTCACTTCATACCGTTAATCCCCTCCATAGCCCCATTAACAACATGGTGTGCGGCAACATCGTAGACATTGCGTGTTGTGGTTGTAGGTCCAAATACACGATCTGCCAGACAGACATTCAATCATTAACAGAGAAAAAAATACTACTTTAAGAAAATAACATGGAAGATCCAGACATCAAAAAAGGAACAGAATCCAATTAAATCATAGTCCTCACATTTTAAGATATGAGTAAGAGTGGAAAGGTATACCACATAAGAGCAATAGTATTATCCTTGGTTTGCTATTCTCGAGTGATGTGCCCACATACAATATTTATGATGATTATGGAACCAACGTGAAACTAATTAAACTGTTAAGACTAACCATAAGCATAAGCTATTGTCGGATTATGCTCATTCCGTACGATTGTTTCGCCATCTGCATACCATGCAACCTCCTCCCCTTGGCGTATTTCCCTTGGACTAAGTCACGCAAAAGAGATGTCAAATTCACAGAACAGACAGCAACCTGATCAGCAAACTGAACAAGCCCTAATAGAAAAACATCACAGTGAACCTGAGTGGACGAAAGCGAACTGTCACTGTGACGTTCTCTTTAGAACGCTGAGCACTTTGTGGTACGGAATCTGGTGAGAAGAAGTGCTGCTTGCTTTGAGCAGATGAAGAAGCAGGAGAACTATGGCCATCATCAATAGATGTTTCTTGATAAAGCTTTGAAGACGAGGTTGTTGAGGATGCAGTAGAATCAGCACCTTTAAAGTTGCTAAACCCTGTTTTTCTCGACTTTGATCCTTGTTTAGATGCCATCATCACAAGTCGAAGTCAAAACCTCCAGAACACTGAATCAAAACACGAGTACAAAAATCAATCAACAATAAACAAAAACAAAAACAAAAACAGTGATATCTAACAGTTCCAACGCATATTACAATGTGGTATCACTTCATGAACTGAGCTCAAAACTCAAATTAAGAGGCTTAAGTTTCTCAGGAGACGATCAAAACAGAAGAAAAATCCTCAAGAAAGCATAAATCATATCCCATTTCTAAGCAACTCAAGCAGTTATAGAAAGCTTTATTTCATCATCCCTTAAAACTACAAGTGAGCCGTTACAATAACGATGTCTCTGAAATTAACTTAAAAAGTGAATTCCACCAACAAGCAGTAAAGCTAAAAAGCACCAAAAAAGAAGCCTAAACTTACGCAGTAGTAGTAGGGCCCCAAGTTCATGCCGAAGCAACAAAAAGGTTTGCAATTAAAAAAAAAAATTGGGGAAAAAAAGAGGATAGACAAAAAATAAAATAAAGCATAATCTACGACCTGAAAACAAATCAGAGCATCACAATCTCAAGGTCAAACAAAGAAGACAATTCAGATACTGTAACCGCTACTATGTAATAAGAGCTGGAACACTTGAACAAGTCCTTGGTTCGAGTCCGATTATTACCGGATTTGTCAGAAACCTTACAGCATTTTTAGAAAATTTCATAACAAGAGAGAAAGTAATAAGAATGAGTACCTCCTCAGGTGAATCTAATGGGAGAAAGAGAGAGAGATCTCAGAGAGGAGACGAGTCGTGGATTGCGATTGTATAACAACGAGTCGTGTTTTCAATTGGTGAGGGTTTGGTTTCTCGTAAACAGAAACACCATATTAAAGGTACAGGTGAGAGAGAAAGCTACAAGAAGAGTACAAATACATACATATGTACTTGTGTGTGTGTGTGTTATATGTATTTGTTTATACGTATCTTTTTTTTTGCCTTCACGGATACAGTTAGGAGAGAGAGCTACGGAATAAAAAGAAGTCTCTAAAATCTGGAAAGAATAATTTAATATATTTTTCTTTAAAATTGACTTTTGGCAGTTTGATATGCCTTGATGGGAAGGGATTTTGTTTTTATTTATTGCATCCAATTGAGATTCACGAGTATACTTTTATGTTAATGTTACGGAGATAACTAGAACTTGGTTGATAAATGAAGAAAAAGGATAGCTAGTGCTTTGAATTGTCCCAGTCACATCTTGGACCTACCCAAAAAATGATCACTTAACAACCAATTTGCACAGGATAATGTGTTTACACAAATATATTGCAAAGATCCAAATTATACCGAAAAAAAATTATTCTTCATAAACAATGTTAAATCTTATATTTGGCTTGAGCACTTTACAACAAATCTTAACTTTTAAAATTTTCTTAAAGAGTATGATCAAAAAAAATTCTTAAAAAATAACCAGTGATATAATTTGATCGAAAATCCAATTAAAAACTTTAAAATTATATTTATTTTTCTTTAATGAACGAAATTCTTTATAAAGATCAGAAGACGAAACAAAATATTATTTAAACTATACAAACACTTGTCAAATGAAAAAATGGACTTGGAAATATGTAAAACACCATCGATTTGAGACCTATCATCTCATAGATACTTGCTGGTGTCTTCAAATGGCATAGATATCTAATTTTCATTCAAGCAAGCAACTAGATCTGTTTGGCGCCGATAGACAAACTCCTACTCTCGAATAATTAATCAATTGAGTATCGGTCGGCTGGATACCCAAATTATCAACAAGAAAAAAGTATTATTTAGGTTTGTTGAATACATATATATGGTAAGAGTTATTTTTATTTTTCTTTCTCAGACAGCAACTGAGGAACTGGTCTCATTAAGAAGACAGTAGAATGTATGATACTCGGAAGTTTCTTTAAATCCAGGAATCAATTCCGACAAGACCCTTAACATTGCAGCCAAATGCTGCAGATCATTCGACCCGAATGCTGCTTCTAAAAACAGCGATGATCGCACACTCGTCACCTGCAATATCCACATACCTAATCAACTAAACTGAAACAGACCAAGCTGAAATCAATTAAGAAGTTCATATTTACAGTTAGGCATACCTTACGCTTCTGAGTAGAGCTTTAAGATAGTATCCATCTTGCACAAGGGAGGATATGTAATCATGGTGCAACGAGAGCTGTCTCAACATGTCAAGTCCAAGTTTCTTAACCCGCGGATTTTGGTGACCGCTCTGGAGAAGTTGTAGCGCGACTTCCTTTGATGGTTCGATTATCTGCAGGGGGATGTAATATAAGCCCAAACTCTTTTAAGGACAAGAGACCTAAGAGGAGGTTTTAGTTACCTTGTTTGTGATGAATAGCGTCAGTTCTGCAAATCGTTTAGAGTGAGCTAAAAGTCTGATGGTCATCACATAAATGTTGAGATCCACTTTTAGTTTCTCTGTGCTTATACTGCAACAAAGTAATTATGGTAAAAATTGATGAATCGAAACTAGTTCTAACGCAAAACCAAGTTTGTATAGTCTGTAACACATAAGCAGAAGTAATAGACAGTTGATCTTAACCTGCGAAGGAACTCAGTTATGATAGCAACTAGGTAGGCAGCTTCCTCAACCATCATTTTCTCCACAAAAGCAAATACGAACTTGTAGAGCTCATCAATTGAGATGGCTGGTGACGAAAGTTGAGATCCCTGCTGCTCATCCGCACAAAACATGTTCTCATTTGAACCAGAAGGTAGGTTCATTTCAACTTCTTCATCAATACTGCTTCCAGATTCCCTGTGTCTTTCGTTATCTTCAGAAACCGAAAGTTGATAAGAGGAACAGTTGTTAAAGAGATTGCCACTTCTTTATAGCATTCATGCCTAAATCAACTTTTTAGATTCAATGGTCTTACCAGGAGATTAGGTTAGGCTTGCATATTACACAAACGTTTGTTGCTCAAAACCGGTTCTTCGTCATGCTTAGACTAAACCATTACGTAAAACACATAGCAAAAGAAACTTTGGGACCTTATTCGCTTCCAACTTCCTTCGCTGCAGGAATTCTAGAAGAGACGTCCTGTCTGAGCTGCTAGCGGAAATTGCCTGCAGCACATCGTGGTTAATACTGAACATTTTCGAAATGTCTAAGAATCAATTTTCATGTAGATAGATTAACAAAACCCAACTTGCCTCAAGATCCAAATGTACCCTCCACAGAACTTGTTAGTCTGATCAAGAATAAGGTCTGGGACCAGAAAGGTCCATGCATCTTCATAGACTATGTTTTCATTGCTTGTAGATGATTCTGGAATCTTATTTTCTCTGTTAGCAGCTTGAGACGATGTGTCGACGCCTCCACATCAAAGGAAGAGGAGCAGACACGGGAGCTCGAGAATCCACAAATAGTTCATAAATGATAACGACCTTCGCATCGATTTGATGCACAAGTAATAAATTGTCAACCACACTCACCGACAATTTGCTTGAGTATATTGGTAAAGAGCCCTGTAAAAAGATCCAATGAAATGAATAAAGAAAGAACAGAACAGAACTTCAAACAATGATCACATGCCCCGGACAGCAGAAACGCAAGATAAAGTTTTTTTTGCAATTAACTTTGCAACCTTCAAAATTTAAAAGTTCAGCTCATGGAGTCACAAAATTTCGACTCAAAGAGACACATGGTCACACAGATGCTAGTCAAACAAGCTACAACACGTTCAATAAAGATCATGTGTGCCCAAAGATCAGCGGAGTAACCAGACACCAGTAAATAATGAAAACAAACTTACTTGTTGAACGACTGCATCTCAGTAGAACCTGTATGTATGGAGTTGCATAGCCTCCCTGTCCACTTGTAAGCAATATATTAGGCCATAGCTGAAAGAGAATGGTAAAGAATTACTCTCCAGCTACATAGTGTGAATGACGATAAAGTTTACTAAGAGAGGAGAACAAAAGAAACACAAAGAAAAAATCTTACACAGTGACTAAGTGGACATCTCCAGAGCAGACAATTGGTTGGCTGTTTGATTCAGATTTAGCCATGGTCATACCTGAAATCCAGAAACTGCCTTGCATTGCAATCCTGATGCAAGAAGAACCAGTCCAGTTTCATGTGTGTAGATGTACCAATTCACATTCACTTTCTTGGTTTCCACCAAACGTAGATTCAACATAGGTTCGCAAGCAAACAAGTCCATGCCACTGAGACAAGAAACAGAAAAAACTATCATTAGCGCAAAAAAATAAAAATAATCAGAACAGGAAAGCGTCCTATGTAGTTAAACCTGGTTTTAACAATTGCAAGATCTCATAATGGAGAGTCACTCCAAAAGAATTCGAGAATGCTCTCAGATCCTGCCCTGCATTTGTGGGTAAGTATCTGCTTGGTTTCTCTATGAAAAAACTGTATTTCACAGACAGATCTTTCGACAGCTTTCACTTTTTCTATCAAGAGAGAATCTGAGAGATAGGATAGGCCCTTCATTTATAGAATCAACTGAAGGAGATACATCTGGGTTAAGGGTAGATGTTACACATGAAAAGACCTAAACAGAAAAATAGTGAAATCAACCAGGGATATGGCTCATCAAGCTTAATAAAGATATCAATTATGGTTGAATCAAAATCAAATAAACCATTTCAAAGGAAAAGAAAAAGAAAAATTACCTGCTAGATGTGGGAGAAATTAGCAATCTGTTAGCATCATCATCATAGAACAACCCCCTAGATTCACGAATATTGCAACGTAGGGATGGATGTTGTATATAGGCGTGTGATAAACCACCTGAGCCGACACTTGAATGTGAACTTGAGAACCTGTTAGACATACTATTAAGTCTTAATTTTAAATTTTCAAAATTTCTCAAAAGCACCAGACTCACTGTAATCCAAACTGTCTTATTCTGTGATGGAACTGAGTCACTTGTATCAAAAACATATCGCAGGCTATGACTCAGAACCATTTCACAGTGGCCTTTCAGAAGTTGAAAAAATGAATGGCGTACATCTTAAGCAGTGCTGATAAATGCCTCGAAAGAGAAGGAGAATATAATTTCAAGCCTTTACCCGGATCTATAAAGAAAACAAAACAAAAAAAAAATGATAGTATAACAAAATAGTCTAGATTGAAGAAGATAACATTACCAAGACAAGTCTCTAGAAAAAAAAAGATATTGCATTATACCGTATGTTGCATACAATTCTTCAGTGCAAGAAACTCTTTCAACCTCGTGGACTTTAGATGCAACGCAGCTCCCGTAGTCTCTGGCCTGTGACAAAAGTGCACTGTTAAGTCAATAACAAGGATTGTCTCGTCAATACACATACCACAAGACAAGGTAAATAGAGCTGCCGAACAAACCTGCTTAGAACAGGTAGCTAAGATCCGTCCAAATGTATGCTTGCATCGATGAATCTAAGAGGAGAACTAAAAGTGGTTGAGTTCAAACTCCAAAACAAAGAAACAGTAGATTCACCGAAGCTATGTCTGAAAACAAAAGTTAAAAAACACACACACACACGACATAGTATCCAAGTTTTAAAGCCAAAATCATGATTGCTAACACAACAAAGTTCAGTAATGTCCTAACACACAACGATTCAGACAACAGTTTCATCAAAGTAGCGAGATCTTATATCCATTACAGAAGAAACGAAAAGCTAATCGGAGAAAAGAACAGAGAAGAATTACCTGAGAAAACGGAGATGAGTTTAAGCACAGTGATTGGGATTGATCAGAGAAGTTATACTCAGACAGAAACGTATTAGTTTCGAGTTTGAGACAAACAGTCCTCAGGGTTGTCTCATCGGGAAAATTGATGGTAGGTGTTCTTCAACGACGAGCGATCACCGTGTCAAACTAATGAAAGCGATCGACGAACACGTGCGGAATTTATTTGGGCCCGTAGGCCCATTATATAGTAGAATTCAATTCTTACTTACAATGGTAAGCACGGCCCTAACTACCGTTCCCGCGCATTCAGCCATTTAATATTTAAATAATATAGATTAAAAATAGGAATATAGTTTTCTTTTTTTTTTGGGCAAATAATTTTGAGGATTGCTCTAAAAATATTTTTGCAGCAAAATATTTTTTTTAAAAAAATAATTAAAATAGATTTTATTAAATGATGTAAATATACAGTTATAGGTTTATAGTCTTTGAATTAATTAATCTAAACTTTAAATTTAGAGTTATAGGAAAATAAGGTTTAAAATAAAAATAAATATTTAAAAATTAAAAATAAAAATGAATATTTCAATTATTTTTTTTCTTAAGTGCTATCTTTATAAAGAAAAAAAAAACTTAAAAGGGGTGATTGAGAGAATTGCCCATTTTTTATTGAGTAATTGGATAAATATTTCTGAAATTTTAAGATACTTATTTTATAGTTTATTACTATTTATCATTATAAAATTTTGTAAGCCATAAAACATTCAAGGTAACGTATCAGAAATGCATTTCTTCCTAAAAAGCATCAGGAATGCAATTTACTAGCGCAATCATAACATTGCATGAGAAATTAATTTCACGTGGTTAAGTTATTGACGAATAACAATAGTTTGCTGAAATAAATTGATGAAATGAAAGGCAGAAAAGTCATAGAATGTGGAAATAACATTTTCATGTCTACTGAAAACTATATACAATCTAGGATTAAGAGATAAACTATGCAACTTAAATCAAATCATGCCTCTTAGTATTACAAATCTAATAATAAAAGGTTTAGTGTGACAAGCACCACACCGACATGTCACTGTATCAAAGGACTCCTTCCAAAGAATGCCACGGCGTTTGCTTTGGTATATGTGTTAAATGCTTGTGTGAGAGACTTGCCACTAAGCTGCGGCGAGTTACTCCAACGAGTCTGTAAAAGATCTTTAGCTTTATTTATAATCTTCTGTTTCATTATAAGTGTCACTTTAGATTTTTACACACAGATTAAAAAATAATTAATTTTACATATTTTTATATAAAAACACAATTACCTATACACGTAACCATATTTCAACTAATAGAAAAATAAACTACATCATAAAAATAATAAATTTTGCATGGAAAGTAAAAAACGACACTTATTTTGTAACAAAAAAAAATTTCTAAAATGACACTTAATATCAAACGGAGGGAGTATAATAATGGTAACTGTCATAACGTTAACGCATGAGTTACAAAATCACATATATAAAACATCAGCACAACTGAACATCAATTAGTTTAGTTCCTCAAAAGCGACCTGGCTGCCAAACTGATTCTCAATTCTTGATCATACGAACACAATCATTCCATGTCTGTTTGCTTTTCGGAATAGCCTTAGACGCAACATATCTATACTCGTAACTCGAGAAAGTGATCTGAGCCAATCCTTGATAACAATCTTTGCCCATCCTTAATAGATCAGCACAACAATCCATTGTCAATACTTGATTCGCTTCATCTGCCATGTTCTTGAAAAAATCATCTCCACAGTGTGATGAGTTCAGCTTTTGAAAGCAAACCTCAAGAAAATCGAGTTGTTTGTCCGTGTAATGATGTCCAAACTCCATCTCATACTCCATTGCGGGTGAATCGGCTTCTTCATATGGAGATTCATCAGGAGATTCGACGTAAATATCAAAATCTGATGTAGGAGATATCTTCACATCTTCTGGTACCTCTTGTGAATATTCATCAAGTTCTTGAGAAGAAGCTAGATGTGACGTGAAGAACACTACTATGGATACAAAGATTGCAATCATGTGAAGAGACTTTGCCATATTTGTTTTTTGATATTGGTAGATGTTTGATTGGTATCAATAAACGAGAGATGTTATAGGGCAATGTACAGGGTGATTTGCCGAAGCATAATTAATTGATAAAAACGTTTATTCATTAATCACTTTATGTTATAACTTCATAAAAGATAAATTGTTAAAAATACCACAATTTAAATACTACTTTTCAGAAATACCATTAATCAAAAATATATTAACATTTGGATTTGAATTTTAGTGATTATTGTTTAGGATTTAATGTTAAAATAGTGAGATTAAATTTCTAAATATTTTAAAAAATAATTTAATCGATTTTTATCATAAATTTAACGATACTTTTTTAAAAATAATCTTTTATTAATGATAAATTTAAAAAATTGTATCAATTTTGTGATATAATTGAATTTTATATTCATAAATTTCAGCACTTAATAGTTATGTTTCCAAAGACATGTTTTCTTTCAGTTTTTAGCTTCATTGTGGGCTTGTGAATCGAATCCAACGTGCTTAGACCTTAGGCAAACATGAGAAAACACTACCACTACATTCAAAGTGATATACTAGACAACACAACATGAGTACACATAAGATTAAGAAGAAAACGATCAAAGAAAAGTTATGATTCGGTTTTGGTTTGAACTTAAGCTCTTCCCTTCAAGACATGTTTTCTTAAACCGGGAATGTGAACATTTGTAATGTAATCTTTCCAGTTAATTTTCCCAACATCAAACCCAAACTCATTCTTCTCTGCTTCAGACATACACTCCATTAACCTCTGCGTATTGTTGTTATCAAATCTGCATCAAAAAAAAAACACAAAGAAAAAAGATTCAAAAGTTTATCAGTCTGGTCTTAAAACTATAATGTTGTTTGTTCTTACCTTCCACCATAGAAAGTGTATGGCTCATAAATAGTGGCAAGGTGTTTAGCTTGTTCAACAGATTTTTTGCATATGAACTTTATCTTCTGCATCATCTTACTATCCCCTGAGTTCACACCATTCATCAACCCGCTCCGTTCTTGAGCATCTTTCCACAAATGATCTGAGAATTTATCAACGGAGTTGAATAGTTTCATCAAAGGCACTCTTATAGGAACACCTTTTGAGTCCATGCATGGGGTAGTTTTGTAGTGGTTGTAAAGAAGCTCTGCTAAGTCCTCGAAAACAAGAGGATTTATTGCGGAAGATGCGATCTGATACACGTTAATATCAGGTTCTTGATCTGTCTTTGACACTCCATGCTTAGCAATAGCAGCTAGTGTCGCATTAACGACCATATCAGCAGGAACCACATCAAGAACTCCTTTCGGATCCACCAGAAACCCTGTGAGCTGTCCTTTTCCATAACATAGAACTATAGGATCCATCATCCTGATTTTTAGATAGAGGAAGAATCAGTTTTGTTATGTTAAGTTATGTACACATCCACATGATCATATCTTATACAATATGTCATATGTATATGAGTTACCTGTTTCCTTCCATCCATCCAGGGAAAGGGTCTTTGTAAGTGCTTTCAATGACGCTAGGTCTTATAATAACCACAGGTACGTCCCCTCTAGTGCTATTGATCATCATTTCTCCCATTGCTTTTGTGAATACATAAGTGTCTTGCCATCCATATGATCTTGCCCTGTTCCAGTGATGTGTGTGTTTGAGATTGTAGCAATAGTCAAGGTGAATATTTAGATTACTACCTCTCTAGACCAAGATCCTTCATCTTCTGCGCCTCATTTTGATCTTGAGTCCCTTCTCTTGCAGCATCAAGAGCTAGCTTCAACTCTCTGTCTACATCTAATGCTTTCTTGTTTCCTTCGAGGAAGTTCTCAGTTGCTATACAATCTCCCATAGAGAATGGCTTCTCCATGATCCTTCCTTGTCTTTGTCCATTCACATACGCTGCACACTCAAATGAAGAAACCAAAACATCACAAAACCCTTTTTCTTATTTCTTTTTGTTTTGCTTGGTTACATACCTGTGGATACTTGCAAGAAAAGCTTGAGTTTCTTGCACTTCTTGGCGAATCCCATGAGATTACCAGGCCCTCGTGTGTTTATGTCCAAAGCAACATCATATCTGCAGTCACGAAGAAAACAAGTTACATTGATGCTATCTAGACAACAATACAAGAGAACAGGAAGCGCATAATCTAATAAAATTGCATGTAAACCTTTCATTGAAGGTTGTATTGGCAGCAGAGTTGATAATCACATCAACTTCTTTTGCAATCTCCTCCGCTGAATCTGCTTGCAACCCAATGTTTGAGTCGCAAATGTTACCCGTCACTGGAACGAGCTTGTCTAACATGAAAGACTGATAAGATACTCCATGAGTCTCTCTTAGAGTATTAAAAAGCTCTGCATTTAACACCTGAGAAGCAGCAAGCCAACGTGCTATAGTTATGCACATAACATGTCAAAAAAAACATAAGAAAGAATCAAAACAAAGCTGAGTTACCTCGTTCTTTAACCTCTCAATCGCAGCTTCTTTGTTTTTAGCTTTAATCAAGAGATATATCTTCCCAACATCCGGGGCCATTCTCAAGACCTTCTCAATCAGTACTAAAGATATCACAAGGAAGATAATGTGAGACACAGTTTTGTAATATGAAAAACATATATGTAAGTATGTTTTATACCCTTAGCTAAGAAACCAGTGGAGCCAGTGATTAGAAACTTCTTTCCTTGGAGAAAACTGACAATGCCAAGCCCTTCTTTACTCCCCACCATAGCAGCGCCAGTATAAGGCATCAAAGTCTTTACTCCATTGATCTCAATGGCTCTCCCATTATCATTTGGAGACAGAACCAACGTATCAGCATCCTTAGCCGGTGAACTCTGCTCCCTTGTCAGTACTTGACCTCTGTCTGTCAACAGAGAAGAAACCATAATAGACCTCTCTGGTTTGATGTTTCTCCCATCACCACTTCCACCTACACGGCACCAGGTGGGGCTTAGCCTTCTCTTATCCCTAACCAGCGCACACCAGTCACGACGGTAAAGCTTGTTTGATGCAGCAATGGAGGAAGAAGAAGAACTCAAGAAGAGAGCTTCCATCACAAACTAAGAAACAAGATATAGAGAATGAGTCATTTCTGAATTAAGACTAAGAGTTGACCTTGTACAAATCTGAACACACAAACTGTACTTCATTTTTTTTTGAGAAGATAGAAACTTGTTGGTTAACATATTGGTGACTTGTCACGTACTTAACCTAGAAAACATACCTTTGGCAATGAGCAACCAGATTTTATACTTAAATTAGAAAGAGATTTAAGTAAACCAAGAATGATTCTCTTATTTATTATCGTTAGGAGACAAGTATGTGTGTTTTGTTTTTATAAGAGGAATGAAAGATTGGTTGGTTAGTTCTAAGGACAAAAGATGATGAAAAACTTCCTGTTTTATAGGGAAGTAAATAATTAAAAAATTGAATGAAACAAAAGAAAACCCTTTACGATCTTTCTCTCCAACATTCAACAAGCAGTTTCATTCACGTGATTTAGGTTTCAAACCAAAAAAAGAAAGAAAAAGAAATGAATAAATGCATCAGTTCCAACAACTACTTAGAAAATAACGGTCAGCGAGTAGTAAAAGAGCTTTTGTGATCATAAAGTACGTTCCAGGATTCAAAACTCTCTGGTGGTACACAACAAGTAGCATAGATGTCACGCGTGAACATACAAAAGGATGCCATTAAGTACTAAGGAAACGAAACCAAACCACACATACGTTTGTCCTCTTAACTCCAAACTACGATTTATTGTCTTCCATACATGACTAACAAGCAGAGTGTAAGACCACACCCTATCTTCACATTCTTGGGTCTTATAGCAAATCAGCGTGAGTATCCAGGACTTCGACTCCTGCTTCTCGACTCATAGCGAGATCTTGAGCTTGACCTTGAGTACGATCGCCTGCTATCAACAGATCTGCCGAAGTTGTATTATAGAGTATGTGTGTTTAAGAAGGAACATCAACATTGGAAAAGCATAACAAAACACACTTACTACAAAGGGTACAGTTACCTTGAACGGTGCCTTTCATCATACGGTGAACGTGAATAGCTTCTCCTGTGGACTGGCGAACGTGAGTAGCTTCTTCTGTAGTTTGGCGAGCGTGAATTGCCAGGAGACCGGGAGTAACCATATGGAGATCTTGTAGATGTCCTTCCCCTGAAATGGAGCAGCAATGAAAAGTTCTTTAACTGTTCAACAAATGCAATTCAAGTTTCATAATCCAGAAATTAAAGCTTCACCTTGATCGTTCTCTCATTTCAGAAGGCTTCTTTCTGTTCTCCTCTGCAAACACTACAGTTATTTCACGGCCTAGAAGAACATAGCCATCCAAATGATACTTTGCATCTGCAGCATCAGCAGGATCATAGTACTGCACAAAGCCAAACCCACGAGGCTCCCTGCAAGTCCACATTGTCACAAATTGAGACAAAAAATATCAAACAAGTACCTCTCTTCTAAACCAAACTGGCAATAGAACAAAACTTCAGTATGGAACACACAATACAGTTACAAATACAACAAAGCGGGACAACTGAATATAGATCAAGCACAGACAATCAGCTAGCTGCTAACCTTTCTTCGAAGCCAGTGTACTAACTTCGACTTTGATCAGAACATGTTCAAAATGAAACAAAAACAAACTTCCTTCTCAATCTGGAAGTATTAAACTGTCATCAACACTACTCTCACTTAGCCTCCGTAGTCTCGAACAAAGTAATGTTACTACTTTATTTTTGATCTCATGCACATCAATCTTCCTACTTCATCTTCAACACTTCCAATAAAATAACTAAACTTTGATAAACCAATCATAACACAACTTACACAAGGCTAAGACAGTAACAAGTCAAGGGAGAAAATTTTATCACTCACCCAGTGTAGTAATTACGAGGTAAATAGATATCTTTGAGACGACCAAACCGCCCAAATGGTCTACGCAGATCATCTGGCCTGTAATGGATAAAAGTAAAACACACAATATAAACATTTGATACTCCTTCCGTTTCATATTAAGTGTCGTTTTAGAAATTGTTTTTTTTACAAAATAAGTGTCGTTTTCGACTTTCGATGCAAAATTTATTAATTTTATGTTACAGTTTATTTTTCTATTGGTTGAAATATGGTTAGGTGTATAGGTAATTGTGTTTTATATAGAAAATATGCAAAATTAATTGTTTTTTTAATCCGTGTGCAAAAACCTAAAGTGACACTTATAATGAAACGGAGGGAGTAATATCGAAAGGTGAGAGCTTTAACACTTCCTTGTGTGTTTCGAACTCAGACAATTACACACTTCCAAAGAGATCTAGTGGGTGCATGCACAAATAAAAAAAACATGAAGTATAGATCAGTTGTGTAATAGTACCGACAGTCGAGACGGAGATTGCGAACAAGTAGACTGGTTGGGGAATCTATACTACGACCTCTGTAGTATCCCACGGGACTTGGGCTTCTGTACCTTCTCCTCGGTGGTGATGGACTGTAACTATAGCTCCTCCTCCCCATTATCACTACAAACCAATAAACATACATAAACAAGTTTGGTTAACAAACATGTTTTGCATCTTCATCGATCCTTAATATATCTTTTGCATGTTCAAAGTTAGCACCTTTCCACTAATAAAAAGTTTCTGATTACTAAATCTTTCCTTTTGAAACCAACCCACTTAGACAAACGAAAAGAGAGACATGATGATGAGATAAACGTATCATGATCATGAAGAATGAATAAGGATATTCGAGAAAGAAGATCAGGAACACAAATTCATCGCAGAAAAAAAAACGTTATATAGAAAAAAAGATAAGAGAATCGAAACTAAACCTGAATCCCACAAGAGAAACGAAGCTCGTTGTTCTATCGCTCTCTCTTTCTTATTCAGACATCATAAAAGCTGGTCGTGTGTATTCGAGAATGTTCTAAAGTGGGCCTTTAATCGATTGTATCTAAAAAAGCCCATAACATGTCCACTTCAGTTCTTAATTACTTTTTGGGTTAAATCCTAACCGGTCGGGTTCTCGAAAAAGAATTGTTATCGCTCTCTCTTACTGCAGTGGGCCGTTTGTTGATTGTATAAAAAAGGCCCATAACATGTCCACTTCAATTCTTAATTATTTTTTGTTTAAGATCCGGACCGGTCGGGTTTACAGCGCTATTTTTAAAAAAATCTGGTTTAAATTCACACCCGGCGGTTCTCGAAAAACCCTACAAAACTATTTCTTCATCTTCGTTAACTCTAAACCCTAAAGTTCCAATTTTTTTTCCGTCCGCCATTAGAGATATGGTGGCTCCGTCGAAAAAACTTCCAAGTAGAAAACGCGATGATTCGACTAAAGTATTCAAATCATCTAAGAAACCGTTCAAGAAGACGAAGGACGACGATGTCGCCGCAAGGTCTGAAGCCATGGCTCTGCAGCTCGAAGACGTTCCTGACTTTCCTCGAGGTTTGTTTCTCCCTAGGGAAAAGAGTATATCGATTTGAATCGCAATTTTTGTTGATGTTCTGAATTGATTTGGTCAGGTGGAGGCACTTCTCTGAGCAAAACAGAGCGTAAGAAAATATATGAAGAAGTAGACGCTGAGTTTGAAGCCGAAGCCGATGAGCGTGTTTCCAAGAGGAGTAAAGGAGGTAAACCTAAGAAGAGGAACCCTAGCGATGTTGACGAATTGGGATCTCTTTTTGACGGTGGCTTAACTGGCAAACAGCCAAGATATGCTAATAAGATTACCATTAAGGTATTAAAATCGGAACTGTGTCTTATGAATTGTTTTATAAGTTCATTCCTGTAAAGCTCTTTAGTCAAAAATGGCCTCAAGACGTATTAGTGTAAACACTTACATGCCCTATAGTTTACAGCTAGTGATTCAAGTCGTATCCATTTGTTCTCTGCATCATCTATGCATTGTACTAAACATCAGAGTTTTTAATGGAGATGTTGATCCATAGATGTATCATCTTTACAGTAGCTAAGTTTCTTAGTCAATGTTATCTGATTTATTTTTATTTTTTGCTTTCCGTTGACATCCATCTATCCTCATAACCATGGTTTCATGATGCTACTTTCTTAGAAGATTTTCTTAAGCAGATTATATCTCTTTTTTTTTCCTGTTCTGACGTTCAGTGGGATTTATGTTCAGAATATCTCTCCGGGAATGAAGCTTTTGGGAGTTGTTACTGAAGTAAACCAGAAAGATATTGTAATTAGTCTTCCAGGGGGATTACGTGGATTGGTTCGCGCAAGAGAGGCACTGGATTTTACGGATTTCGGAACTGAGGTAGCAGCTGTGGTTTATAACTAGCTGTCTAAATTCCCTGTACTTTGGCCATTTTGACTCTTTCGCAATTCGAACTGAGTTGGTACTTTTTTTGTCAACCAGGACGATGAAAATGAGCTCCTTCGAGACATTTTTTCTGTGGGCCAGCTTGTTCCTTGCTTTGTATTGCAGTTAGATGATGATAAGAAGGAGGCGGCCAAAAGGAAAATATGGCTTTCATTGCGACTTTCTTTGTTGCACAAGGGATTCAGTTTGGATTCCTTCCAACCAGGAATGGTATGTCGATGCTTGGTTTAATCTCTTCATCTTGGGAACTCTGCCTTTTTTTTTGAGATTTTCAAATGTATTTGTGGGTACTGGTATTTAAGTATGTTTGCATAGCCAAAACGATCGAAGTATCCAAAACTGAACGAGTTCATGGCTCATCAAGCTAAGAATTTTTTTTATTAAGCTGCATATGCTAGCATATTTTAGATAACAATAAGCTATATTGATACACTGTTCTTCTGCTATCTTCTGAACTGAGGTTGTATCTTTACCAACTCAATTTTTTTTGATGAAAATAATGGTCTTCCATTTCTTTTCCATAATGTTTGTTCAGGTAGTCACTGCAAGCGTGAAAAGCGTGGAAGATCATGGTTATATCCTTCACTTTGGATTGCCTTCTATCACAGGATTTATCAAAAAAAGCAAAGATGGTACTAAATCTCGTTGACCTACTGGCCTCTTTGTCTTTTATTCATGTTGAACGTTCAATTTTGATTCTTATGGCGAGTGATATTCAATGTACCTTCTAACACATCATGATGAAATGGGTTGCCTATGTTCAGTTAAAGGAAATACTTCATTTCCAAAAAACTTTGTGGATGCTTCTGATCTTTCTTGGGAACTTCCTGGCTCTCTGGTTTCGGACAATCTTAAAAATCATTGTTTACCATTTTCTGAATTTTCCAGGATATCAGGAGTTAAAGACTGGGCAGCTTATTCAGGGAGTGGTTACAAATATTGATAAAGAACGGAAAATTGTTTGTCTTAGTTCGGATCCAGATTCAGTGGCAAAGTGTGTGGTATGCGTCGTACTTCCCAATTTGCGTTGTTAAAATTCTTTGGTTTAAACAAATTTTAACCTCGTGAGTACCAATTTGCAGACCAAGGATCTTAGTGGGATGTCGTTTGATCTTCTCATCCCAGGCATGATGGTTAACGCCCGTGTGCAATCTGTCCTTGAGAATGGGATACTGTTAGGATTTCTTATGTATTTTACTGGAACGGTGAGTTACCATGATCTTGGTAGTGTGCATTATTGATTAAACTGGAAGTATATATCTTGTGTTTAACCCTTTGTGACGTTTCTGAGTTACATTTCTCATTGATGTGCAGGTTGATCTATTCCATTTACAAAATCCAATGTGTAGCAAGAGCTGGAAGGATGAATATACTCCGACTAAGATGGTATGCATTGTTGAAGTGTTACGTTTTATTTGATGTACAAGTTAGCTTGATTTTTTTGATTACCATATTTTTGGAAGTGTTTGCAATGATTCCTTTGTTTTGGTTGTTCTGAATTTTTGGTTTATGTTCTTTGCGAAGAGATATTAATTCTCATCAACTTGCATGAAATGCTTTTTCAGGTCAATGCTAGAATATTGTTTATGGATCCATCAACTAGAGCTGTTGGTTTGACGTTAAACCCTCATCTTGTTGGTAACAAGGCTCCTCCTTTGGTAAGCACTTGTCTATTAGCTTTTAGTAAAATATAATGGTGTGATATGATCGTAAGAGAAACTTGATTTGGCACCTTCTTTGGGGTTTTAATGAAGGTTTTGTAATACCAGCATTTCTTACATCCACTGTTTTCACTACTGTTTTACGTACTCAAGCTTTGACTTGAGTGCTCATCGACTATCTTACAATATTGGTTAATCACTTTGATGCCTCAGCCCAGCATCAATCTGTGATTTTGGTCTCCGTGGAAGTACCTGCAGTGACCTACCTATGCTCTTTCATAAATAATATTGTAAATCTTTTGTTTGGTTCTTTACAGCATGTCTCTAGCGGAGACATATTTGAGGAAGCAAAAGTTGTCCGTGTTGATAAATCAGGCCTTCTACTTGAACTCCCTTCTAAGCCTGTTTCAAATCCAGCATATGTCAGCGTATGTCCAATTGACTGCTCTTATTCGTCTAAAATATTTAGGGTTCTAAAGGAATCAGGCCCGCTTCTAACCTAGATTTATCGTAACTGCAGACATATGACGCAGCAGAAGATGAAGTAAAGAAACTGGAAAAGAAGTTCAAGGAAGGAAATCGCATCCGTGTTCGAATCCTCGGCCTTAAGCAGATGGAGGGGTTGGCCATAGGGACTTTAAAGGTATCTTTACTACCAGACGTGCTAATTGATTAAATCCTTTAACAATGGTTGGCATGGGAAGCCTCTTCCGTTCTTTCAGTACTGATTCTTAACATCTTACATTGAAATCTAAATGCTAGTTAAGCGGGAGTTCGATGTAGAATTTTATTTTTACGCCTCTTTCTCTTGGTCTTGTTTTTGTATGAGTAGGAAAGTGCTTTTGAAGGACCAGCTTTTATCCACTCAGATGTCAAGCCTGGTATGGTGACAAAGGCTAAAGTCATATCTGTTGATACATTTGGTGCCATTGTGCAATTTCCGGGTGGTTTGAAAGCAATGTGCCCACTTCGGCATATGTCTGAGTTTGAAGTTACGAAGCCCAGGAAAAAGTTCAAGGTCGGCTCCTTACATTGGCCCTACATTAACTGGTTTGCAATGTTGCTAGGGTATGCCTAAATTTTGAATGATTTTTCTTTCAGGTTGGAGCTGAACTAATATTTCGGGTGCTTGGCTGCAAATCAAAGAGAATAACTGTTACATGCAAGAAAACACTTGTAAGATTTCTTATCATAGTGGATCTGACTTCGTTTCATTGTTTGCATATTCCTTGATGTGTCTAGTTACTAGTTGTCCTCTTATATAATACTAGGTGATAAGATCATCTCGTTCTACTATCGTTACTATTTTTATTTCCGTATGCTGATTCTAGGTTTCATTTATTACATCTATTTCATTTCGGTTTTCAATGGAAACTACTTTCCTTCTTTATTTAGCTTTTGAGTTAGCGATGGACGAAAAACATTTTTAGGAACTTTTTTCTCAAACTGGTGTCTTATTTGGAGTTAGTAAATCCCATTTAATGAGTCTCTTCGTACATAACATAGACGTTAAGATAACGTCTCTGGTTGTTACCGATTCAAGTCTCTTCTCATGCAGTTGAGGTAATATGTATATTCTTTGCAGGTCAAGTCTAAACTTCCTATTTTGAGTTCTTACGCTGATGCAACTGAAGGTTTAGTGACACATGGCTGGATAACAAAGATTGAAAAGCATGGATGCTTTGTTCGCTTCTATAATGGGGTACAAGGATTTGTTGCCAGGTCGTTGCTGCACCCGTTGTTATATTTCATGGGCCTTTGTCTTACTGTTCTGGTTCTTTTTTATTGATGAGTTTTTTTCCCATCATAAAGGCATTGGGTAATATTTTCTAGTTTGATAATCTTAAGCTAATATGGTATACTTGCTTTGATTAAGCAGATTTGAACTTGGTTTAGAGCCTGGAAGTGATCCCAGTTCAGTGTTTCACGTCGGGGAGGTTGTCAAATGCAGAGTAACCAGTGCGGTTCACGGTACTCGAAGGATCAACCTCAGCTTTATGATAAAACCAACAAGGTTTCTCCCTTTTTATCTGATGTGATAATCGTGTCTCGTTCAAGGCTGACGTAATATCATTAATTGCTGTAGCTCACATTTGTGTACATCCTTTCTGACAGTGTTTCTGAAGACGATTCCATCAAGTTAGGTAGTATTGTATCTGGGGTAATTGATAGTATAACTCCTCAGGCAGTCACTGTTCATGTTAAATCCAAAGGTTTACTGAAGGGTACAGTTTCTGCTGAACATTTAGCTGATCATCATGGTATGTGTTTTCTCCTACATGAGCGCACAGATTGACTTCTGCTTTTATTGTTTTGTTTCTGAGTTTTCTTTTTGTGATGTAGACCAAGCAAAACTAATGATGTCACTTTTAAGACCTGGATTTGAGCTTGATAAGCTGCTGATAATAGGTATGTTTTTGATCACTCTTGCTATTTCTCAGACTTGTTTTCTTTTCTTATATCGTTAACACATTTATAGGAGGTATGTAGTTGTTTCCCAAGTGATTAACTCAAGTCTGCTTGATTGCTCTGATTATGTAGTTTTTAAAACTAACCATCTTGTTACAAGAAAGCAGAGATGATGTTTCAATTTTAACTATTTCCGTGTGCTGAAGAAGTTTAATAATGACATGTAGTATTTTTTGTTTATCTTAGACATTGAAGGCAATAACTTGGCTCTCTCTTCAAAATATTCTCTCATTAAGCTTGCTGAAGAGCTTCCTTCGGATTTTAGTCAGCTCCAGCCAAACTCAGTGGTTCATGTGAGTAATTGTGTCTTTGAAATATAACAGTGGATTTTTATTTGGTTGTGTAATCGCATTTATTTTATGAACTTGTACACAGGGTTATGTTTGTAACTTGATTGAAAATGGCTGCTTCGTCCGTTTTCTGGGTCGGTTGACGGGTTTCGCTCCGAGAAGCAAGGTGGATTATTTTTCACTATCCTTTTCTTTATCAAACTTTTGTTGGCATACTGTGTTTCTGGACGTTTTTTCCATTTTATTTTAGGCAATTGACGAACCCAGGGCAGATCTGTCAGAATCCTTCTTTGTTGGACAATCGGTTCGGGCTAATTTAGTTGATGTATGTGAACGCTGGATTCGAGGCCTTATATTAATTTTGTTGAATATACTATGAAGTCTTGACGACGTGCAATATTGCTTTGTAGATCAATCAAGAAAAAAGCAGGATAACTCTTTCGTTGAAACAGTCAACTTGTGCTTCTGTCGATGCTTCTTTTATCCAGGAGTACTTCCTAACGGATAAGAAGGTAGTGTTCTTGGGACATTCTCTCTTTTTGTTGGGCTTTAAACTTTATGGAACCCGTTGTGTTGCACCTGTCTCCATAATTTTTAGTAGCATTGAAATGCAAGTGATGTAAAGAAGGATTGATTTCTAACATGCATTGTTTCATATGTTCAGATCTCGGACCTGCAATCATCTGATAATACTGAAAGTGAATGCAGTTGGGTTGAGAAATTCTCTATTGGGAGCTTGGTCAAGGGAACTGTACATGAGCAAAATGACCTGGGTTTGGTAGTGAATTTTGACAATATTGATAACGTGCTTGGTTTTATACCTCAGTATCATTGTAAGTCATGGTGTAGATTTTAAGTTGGGGTTCGCTTTGCATTATTGTATTACAAACATTTGTACCTTGCCTTCCTGACACATTGTTTTTCTATATTTAGTGGGCGGAGCTACTTTAGAACACGGTTCTATTATCGTAGCAGTTGTTCTTGATATATCTAGGGCAGAGAGACTAGTTGATTTGTCTTTGCGGCCTGAGCTCATAAACAACTCAACCAAAGAGGTGTCCAACAGCCAGTCAAAAAAGGTTTCCATATAAGAAAATATATTTTTGCATAATTTTGCTTTATTCTTGCTTGCTCATCGTTGTTAGCTTGAGTTCAAATTGAATTTCTGTGGTTGGCAATGCTGATCTCAGCTGGCTTATGACATATTGTATCTTTTTCCTTCAGAAACGTAGAAGAGGTATTTCCAAGGAACTTGAAGTTCACCAAAGGGTCAGCGCTGTTGTAGAGATTGTGAAGGAGCAATACTTGGTAAGTACTTTATTACAATAAGTTAATATTTAACTGCATGTTACTCAAAGTTGCCATTTTTTATTTTTCAAGATTTTGTCGATTCCAGAACATGGTTACACTATAGGATATGCGTCAATATCAGACTATAACACACAGAAGTTACCAGTGAAACAATTTTCAACTGGACAAAGGTGATCATTCATTCATTTTCTAACCAATCTTTTACTTGTAAATTATGCTCCCCTTTTTCACAAATCCTTTATCTCATGCTTTCTTGGCCCTGCCTGGCTAAACTAATAGAAAATGTGAATCTCTTTATCTCCATTGGCAGTTGATATTCTATCTTCTCATCGTACTTATAATTAGCAATAGTAGGAGCGGTCCTTACTGGTGTAGTTTGTAGCTCGTAACTAATTTTTGTTTTTGTTAATTTCTTTGCGCAGTGTTGATGCATCTGTAGAGGCTCTGCAAAACCCTTTGACGTCTGGGAGGTTGCTTCTACTTCTTGACTCTGTTTCGGGTATTTCTGATATACCCCATTCTAAGAGGACAAAGAACAAATCCAGTTGTGAGGTTGGTTCCGTTGTCCACGCCGAGGTACTAACGCCCTACTTTCTTGTCTTTCTAGTTTTATTCAGCAAGCTCGTCTTTTTTTCAGTGAGCTTGAGGTACAGAATTAATTGCTTCACCGTTGAAACTTGAGCAGAATGTACTTAAAATGATTACCCATCGAATTACTTCAGAACTATAGATAACAAACCTTAACATAGGTCAGATAGTTAAAGGAAAAAAAACAAAAAAAAATCGAAAAGGATTACGTGAGCTTGTAAACGAACAAAGAAAGAATTAGAACAGAAGATGTAGGCTGGCAACAACATGACTTCTCAAGTAGCCCTGCCACCATTATTTCTACTGTCTCAGACTAACATCTTTACTTTTTCAGATTACTGAAATAAAGCCTTTGGAAGTAAGAGTAAACTTTGGACAAAGTTTCCGAGGAAGAATCCACATAACGGAGGTGATTTTTCTTGTGTTGCCATCATCATTTTAGATATTAATATTCATTCTTCATTATTGGGTGGACGAAAAATGCTTATACGACTTGACTCTTCGTTGGATAGGTGGATGATGTAAGTACAAGTGAAGCACCTTTTTCCAAATACAGAGTCGGGCAATCAGTGTCTGCAAGGGTTATTGCAAAGCCCTGCCATACTAATATAAAAAAGAGTCAACTTTGGGAGCTTTCTGCAAAGCCTGCAATACTTAGAGGTAATCTAAACCAACAATATGGCCCATTGACTCGCAATTGGAATTTATATTTACATAACTATGACATGCTTTAGGGTTTAGAATGTTGTTGTTTTCACTAGTCTACATCGTCCGGGAAATTGTGAGATGGTATTATTTGTGAATGTTCAGATCCATCTGTTTAAACTGTTCTTTGATGTCATCTCTAGCTACCATGTTTGCAAAATGATTTTAATTTAATTCTATAATTATAGACTAAGATTAAAAAATTATAAATCTGTATGCTCTTGTATAAGAAGTATGCTTGTGTGCCTCTAACATATCAACTTTTTGTCACACAATAACATGTTTCCATTTAATTTTTTCATTTTTTCAAGTAGACTCCAGCGAATTGAATGGCATTCAAGTGAGGGAACAACTTGAGTTTGTTACTGGAGAGCATGTCAGCGGATATGTCTACAAAGTGGATAAAGAATGGGTTTGGCTGGCAATATCTCGCAATGTGACGGCACGCATATTCATTTTAGACAGTGCATGCGAAGCTCGTGAACTTGAGGAGTTTGAGAGGCGTTTTCCCATTGGTAAATCTGTTTCAGGCTATGTTTTGACGTACAATAAAGAAAAGAAAACAGTACGGTTGGTTCAGCGTCCACTACTTGATATCAAGAAAAGCATTGCCAACGGTGGAGGCTGTAAAACGGATAATCTAGACAGTAGCATACCTGGTGATGATGCTACTCTATTCATTCATGAAGGAGACATTCTTGGTGGAAGAATTTCTAAGATACTTCCTGGTGTTAGTGGACTTCGCGTGCAAATAGGTCCTTACGTGTTTGGGAGAGTTCATTTTACTGAAATCAATGATTCATGGGTCTCCAATCCATTAGATGGTTTTCATGAAGGCCAATTTGTCAAATGCAAGGTCTTGGAAATCAGCAATTCTAGTAAAGGGACATTACAAATTGAATTGTCATTACGGGCATCTCTAGATGGCATGAGTTCTGACCATCTTTTAGAAGCTTCCAATAATAAGTAAGTTTTTTCTTTTGTCTATAAGCTTATCATCAGTCTTCCAATTCATGTGTATTCCTCACTTTTGTCAATAGAGTGGAACACGTAACATACGTGATGATAACTACTATATACTTTTCTCCCAGAAATCACATGATCGTTCACTTGGTTCACTTGCTGAAAGATTTTTCCAAGATATTTTCAGTTTACTTATTAACCTGATGATACTGTGCAGTATCAATACATGCAAACGTTTTGAAAGGATTGAAGATCTTTCTCCTGATATGGCTATCCAGGTACTTTGTGGCTTAATAACCATGATTCGGCAACTCAATTGCTTTTCTTATGGTAGAACTTATGTTAATTCAAATTTCCACAGGGGTATGTCAAGAATACGATGTCAAAGGGTTGTTTTATCATGCTTTCAAGGACACTCGACGCAAAAGTTCTAATGTCAAATTTAAGTGATACTTTTGTCAAGGATCCTGAAAAGGAGTTTCCAGTAGGAAAACTTGTAACTGGCAGGTAAAGCATATTTCATGTCAAACAAGTATTCGGTAATACACTATATTCTGCTCTAACAAAATAAGTTTTAGGGTGTTAAATGTCGAGTCATTATCCAAGCGGGTAGAAGTCACTTTGAAGAAAGGAAATGCAGGTGGGCATCCAAAATCTGAATCTTATGACTTGAAGCAATTCCATGTTGGAGACGTGGTTTCGGGTAGCATCAAACGTGTGGAGCCCTATGGCTTGTTCATTACAATAGAAAAAACGAGCATGGTAAAGATCTAGTTTCGTATTACCTTAAAATCTGTTGATGTTTAAGAAATTATGCTGCTTGCCTTAGGGAGTAACCAGACTTGTCATATTTTTGACTTCTTTACTATCTGCCTTTTTTGTGTGGTAGGTTGGATTATGTCATAAATCACAGCTTTCTGATGATCGTATTGAGGATGTACAAGCCAGATATGAGGCTGGGGAAAGCGTCACCGCAAAGATTGTGAAGGTATGAAGTCATTTGTCAGTTAGAATTACTGCTACGTAGTATATCTATTCAGAACCACTGATCTTTCTAGCCTTATGCTCTAACAGCCCAGTAAAATATAATCGGGGAGTTACCTTGATCGTAGCCTTTTACATTATAATGTTTTATGATGCCATTGGTATATGTTGTTTCTTTTCATTTTGGTGATTGCCCTAGTTGGACGAGGAAAAGCAACGTATATCGCTTGGGATGAAGAGTTCTTATTTTATGAACGACGATGATGTCAAGGCACGGCCACCTTCTGAAGAAAAGGCTAATGAAGCCAGCATGGAATGTGATCCAATCAATGATTCGAAGTCAGAACTTCTTGCAACAGTTGGTGATTTCGGGTTCCAGGAAACAGGCTGTGAACGACAGAGTGTAACTTCTCTGGTTCTTGCCCAAGTTGAATCAAGGGCTTCCATCCTTCCGCTTGAGATTGACGGTGACGACACTGAAAAGTCGTGTTTTGACAACGATCAGAATGAGAAACTACAGGGAGTCGACAAAGATGAAAAGAGCAAGAGAAGGGAAAAGCAGAAAGACAAGGAGGAAAGGTTGGCTATTTTTATAGTTCCTGATTTGAAAGCTATGTTTATATATTTGATTTCAACCCGTGCTAATGAATTTACTTGTGCAGAGAGAAAAAAATACAAGCTGCTGAAGGAAGATTGCTGGAGAATCATGCTCCCGAGAGTGCTGATGAATTTGAGAAATTGGTTAGAAGCTCTCCTAATAGCAGCTTTGTATGGATTAAGTATATGGCGTTCATGCTCAGTTTGGCTGATATTGAGAAAGCAAGATCCATTGCTGAGAGGTAATTGTCCCTAACGTCTATGTACATCATTCAAGAAAAACGGGAAATGCAGTGAACTTGGATATGGGTTGAGTTCAGAAACTGTTTGTTGGCATTTTTATTTCATGGTGTGATCGTCTCTATTTTTATTTTTTTGGTCTTGTCTAATCCTAAATGTCTACTGAAGGGCCTTGAAGACTATAAATATCCGTGAAGAAGAAGAGAAGCTAAACATATGGGTTGCTTACTTCAATTTGGAAAATGAACATGGAAGTCCTCCAGAGGTAGACAGATGACTCCAGGCGAAAGCTTTTTTATCTTACCAACAATAGACTATATATATTGCTATCTTACTCGTGTTTGTTTCTCATATTCAGGAAGCTGTTAGGAAAGTTTTTGAAAGAGCACGTCAATTCTGTGACCCGAAGAAAGTTTACCATGCCCTCTTGGGCGTGTACGAGAGAACAGAGCAATACAAATTGGCTGATAAGCTGCTGGATGAGATGGTCAAGAAGTTCAAACAATCCTGCAAGGTATATGCTGTTTGATCTCTATCTTCTTTAAGTTAGGGTTCGTTCTTCACTCATTTTTCTTCCGATGTGTGCTTTTTTAGGTTTGGTTAAAGAAAGTACAAAGTTATCTGAAGCAAGACGAGGAAGACATTCAGTCCGTTGTGAATCGTGCCTTGCTATGTCTTCCGCGCCATAAGCACATTAAGTTCATATCGCAAACGGCTATTCTTGAGTTCAAATGTGGAGTTGCAGACAGAGGGAGATCATCTTTTGAAAGCGTTCTTAGGGAATATCCAAAACGAACAGACTTGTGGAGTGTTTATCTTGACCAGGTTCGTTATATTCCAGTTCTTCGAAACTTCTGTTCCATCTGCCATCTTGTAGTGTTTTTTTAACGTATGTTTGTTGTTGGTTATTACAGGAGATCCGGTTGGGAGAAGTTGATGTGATAAGATCCTTGTTCGAGAGAGCTATTAGCTTGAGCTTGCCACCTAAGAAGATGAAGGTGCGTCACGACCTCTTATTACCTCACCAGAAACTTTCCTTTTTATAAAGCGTATCTGGATTTTGTTAACCTTTTCGTGCTTTGTTTTCTCAGTTTCTGTTCAAGAAGTTTTTGGAATATGAGAAATCTGCTGGTGACGAGGAGAGAGTCGAGTACGTGAAGCAAAGAGCAATGGAATATGCAGACACTGCCTTGGCATGAGATATTGTTGCAACGAAGCACCAAGTGTTGCATAATACTATAATTTTGAGAATCAGCCATTGAACGAGGCTGCAAGAGTAGTTGATACACTCGAATGTTTTAATTGTCTTAAACTGCAATTTTGAGCTCCTTTTTTTTAAAAATTATATACGTTAAAGGTATTAAGAAGTGATTTTCTTTACATATTCCTGAAGCAACAGAATACAACATCGTTTGTTTTTCAAGTGAGAATATTGTACTTAGTCTTTCTCCCAAGGTTACTGCATTCGAACCCTAACGTCTCCGCCAAGATTCTCTGAACATGATTCGCAACTTCGTATGGGGTTTTTCCAGATGAACATGTGGCCTCCAATGGAAGCTGGTCGAGGAACGTAATCTCGTAGTCGAGTGTAGGGTTCATGAATAAGAAAATCAAGTTGAGACCATTCCAACTTCCTAGGGGCCTTTGGAAGAATCCATATCTACAATTAATGGCCACGGGCACGATCCTATCTGTTAACTCCGCGAACAACGCGCTAAACCTGCACAAAAAGTTTTAAGGTATGGTTGACCAATGCTTCACTAGGTGTATATATGATTAGATAAATCATATCAACCTGATCACGAACGGTTGATAACCAACGTATCCTTCAGGACAGACCACAAGATCTCCTTTGGACAGCTCTTGCTTCATCGTTGCCGCATCGACATCACGGTTTCTGGTGAACCGTACGATGGGGACTGGACTCAATATATCATAAACCCGCGAGAGAGTGGATAAAATAACCGCGGGGATGGTGCGTCCGAGCGCATAAGATATCACAACAGGATCTATTGTAGTTCTGTGATTACATACAAAGAGTAGACCATCAGAGCTTCCAGCCCTAGGTGGAGGCTTGCCCTTCACGGTGACTCGGCAGCCTGATATGGTAGTGACGTAAGGTATGAGCCACATTGGGAGAATGAACACGCCAAGCATCCGTATCAATGCGAGAATGATTCCAAATGGGAACCAGAGGAGGATGGTCAGAGCAGTGGCTGGTGTTGGTCGTTTCACGAGGCCTCCTTCGTGGAAGATCACCGGTTCTGGCGGCTGCACCTGATTAACTTGTTGGTTCCACTCGACCGGTTCATGAATTTGCTTCTAATTTTAACATTTTTTGGTCCCAATAATGCTTTCTCAGCATTTTATTGTATTATACAATTTAAAATATATATATATATATATATATATATATATATATATATATATATATATATATATATACGTACATATCAATTAGAGTAGATATATAACCTAGTTAAACCATAATATCATTTCTATATAAATTATATAGCAAAGATTTAGTTATGGTTTTACTGTAGTAAGGCATAACCGAATAAAACATTAGTTTAGAATCTCCAAAAAATTTCAAAAAATTTATATTAGAAAAAATTCCAAATTTATGAATTTTTTTAAAGAAAAAAAAAACACTTTATTAGATTGCTTAGGACCCCTTAATCACAAGACCTTCCTTGACTATCAATCAACTTAATATGTGGAGTGACCGAGTGAGCGATGCATAATTATATATTTAACGAGAGCACTAAACTGTTATTTTTGACTATAGAATTACCTCACATAACGATATAAATGTTGCCGACAAAGCCTGTCGTCTGCCAACACCTAGCTGAGGCTTCCGATCAACAAACAAGCTAGCGACACGGTTAAAAACAGTTGTATCCATATCAGTTTCCTGAATCAAACCGGTGACAAAACCGAACCGGTTCACGATTAGCTCTGTACCAATGACCTCTTCGGCATTAAGATACTGCTTAGCGAACCTCTCGACCATGACTCGAGGCATCCTCGTCACCACGATCCTTTTCTTGCACGAGCTGAAGACATTCCACGTGTGCATGCTCAAATCATCCATGTAGAACTTTGGCAGGACGTCTCTAGCCACCAGCTCGATATCTGACTCGTAGAGACCAGCCGTCGATATAAAGATCATGAGCTTGAGAGCTGCGTCTTTGTAGCTTAAAACGTTAAGGAGTTTGGTTACGGGCCAAAGAAACAGCAGGATGGTGAAACGAATCAGACCAGATGCGTCGAAGGCAAGGAGCATGAAGTAAGAGAAAGGATCATCGCTCTTTAGTAGTGTTCCTTCAAACTCTGATACCACTGAACTAGGCGACGTCGTTTCGGATGTCTCCTCCATCACCATTTCTTGAGAACTCGTTTGTTTAGGTCAATAGTTAGGTTATAAGGCTTAGATGGACTTTGAGTTTCTATTTAATGCAATGACCCGCCATATCCCCTTAGGTGTGTTTAACTTGTATAACACACACACAGGTTAAGTGTTTTGTTTTTGTTCGTTACGATATTACGTATACATAATTCACAAATTAATCTTTATATATGAGACGGTTACGCAAGTCGCTATGTTATGCCATATTTATCCACAGTCTCTTACACGGGGTTCTTAACTTATAATTTCACATTTTTTTTTTTAATTTTTCCGTTAATAGACGTCTCTTAGAGCATGATTAACCTAAGTCTTTTAAGGTGAAGTTCTTAGCTTTTCTAAGAGACGTTTCTTAACTTTTAATTAAGAAAACCTAAGAACCGTCTCTTAAATAAAAACCATAAGAGACGTTTCTTAGCGGAAAAAATATAAAAAAAAATAAATTAAAAAGACAAATTTTACGTTAAGAACTCCACCTTAAGATATCTGAGTTAATCATAGCCTTAGGTCTCTTATTTAAGATACGGTTCTTAAATTTTCTTAATTAAAAGTTAAGAAACATCTCTTAGAAAAACTAAGAACCCTAAGCTAAGAGACCTACAATAAACATACCCTTAGTAATCATTGGTTTGTTTAAGCTATAGCTATCTGTTTCTTTAATTTCAAGTTTATGATCATATGCTTTCAGAATCTTACACAACAGCTAGTTAGAGTATTTTGGATCCTCATTGGGACGACCGTAGAGAAATGAATACTTTTGTTTTGTTGTTCTTTAATTATTACGCTCTAGCTGTCCATTTATTGAATATTAAGCTTTATGAACATAAGCTCTTAGAATCTTATAACACATTTTAGGAGTGTTAAGTCGACATTTAAGTTGCTTAAACGAAGCTAAGACGTTGTAAATACGTTCAACTAATGTTCTTGTTTCGTTAATCTAAATCTTCCAAGAATTCATGAGAGGGTATTAATCTAAATAGTGTAAATCTTTTAGTCCATGTATATATAATGTTCTTAAATGCCCATCTCTAGCTGTTATGTTTGTGAAATAATATTAATTTATTAATATTTATAGACTAATTAAGATCAACAGTTGTAAAATCCTATGCTCGTGAGATATGAACTTTTTGCTCACACAAGGTGATAGCGACGTAGTTTCCATATATTTTTCTTTTGTTGCAATTATATTTGACTTTTAGTGTTGGATATTATGTGATAAAGTGAAGTTACATCACATTATAGAGAAACTGAATTTATATCACACATACAACACGTAGAGAACCAAAGTTACATCAATTAAAAAAGTAAAATTACATCACATAGTTAATGTAGAAGTTATACCTAGTTTATTGGAGTCTGTTTCTTATATTGATACAATTAGTTTATTGTTACCCTAAAAGTTATATATAGCCAACATATTTTAATGTGACAAATAAGTTTTAGATTCATTTGATACTTCAGATTGGCATGAAAGCCAGATTTCCGAAATAAAAAAAGAAGCACAGTTTCAATAGAGGGTGAGAGCATGGAGGTGGAGAAGATGAAGTTACTTCACTTTGATGGCCATTGAGACCATTGAAATGAAGTTATGAAAAAAATCTTCCGTGCAAGGGCTATGGTGCTGACTAAAGAGGAGAGATGACAACTCGACAATGCCAAAACGAATAATCATAAGATGAATCATTACTTGTATAAAGCCATTGATAAAATTACATTTGAGAAAATCCTGAACAATTAGACCTCCAAAATCATTTGAGAATCGATGAAGATGAAGTTTTGAGAGTAATGCTTGTGTGAAGAAGTCATTTCTGAAAAAATTGAGAGGGAAGTCCGAAGTGTTGGAGATGAAAGAGTCAGAGAGCATTGATGCATACTTTGCTCGAGTCATGACCATCATCAATTGAATGAGAAGTAATGAAAAGATGATGACAGACTCAAAAGTGGTAGAAAAGATATTCATGACCCTTAATGAGAGGTTCATGACGTAGTAGAATCAAAGGATGTTGATGCGATCTCCATCGATGAGTTGCAGAGACCACTAGCCGTTCATGAACATAAATTCAAAAAGGTGGACCGAGGAGAGGAACAAGTATTAATGGTAACACATAGAGAGGAGTTTAGAAGTAGAGGAAAGTGATCAAGCTGGAGAGGAAGGGAAAATGGTGGAAGAAGAACTTTCTTTGACAAAAAAAAAATATAGAGTGCTATAAATATCAAAAGCTCAATCATTTTCAAAGTGAGTATCTGAAATGGAGTGAAAAAGCAAACTATACTATATTTGATGAATATTAAGATATGTTGTTACTGGTATACACAGAAGAAGATTGGGTTGAAGAGAAAATTAAGATCAAAGTGAAAGAAAATAATGACTCCGTATTGAAAGCAAACACTGAAAGAAAAAAGAGTAAGAATACATATGATAGGTGATAAAAATGTGTTCTCATCTCTATATATTACCGTGCACTACTGTACACTTACGGCTGATTTTAGTTGTAAAACATGAGTACATCAATTGGAAGATGATTTTTTGTTTATTTTCTCAAAGAAAAACTGTCATTACTGACATTCATTAGATGTCATTTAGTTCTGAGTTTCTGTCCATCTCTCAAAAGCTTCCAATACAAGTGTTTTCTTTTGTCTATAACGTGCATTACAGTCTCCGTATGATTTTTTTTCTTTTTTTTTGAAAATAATGATCGATTGAAGAATTTTAGAGTGCATCTCTAAAAAATAGTAAAATTTTAACAACTGTTATACAGTTTTTTCTAACATTTAAAGACAGGTTTATGTATTTTTGGGGGTTGGTTTCTCATACGAGAAACTATTCTAGTAAAATCTATTTCTCTTTTCTCTTTTTATTTACAATTAGTGGGTGATTGGATACAGTTTGAGATATATCATGAAGATATCTAACATCAAGCTTTCAAAAAAATATATCTAAAAATCAAATGCTCGTAAAAGGACACGTCAGATTTCGGATAGATCCTTTGTTTTTTCAAAGGATGTAGTGTATTTTTTTTGGGTATCTTTTTTTTTTGTATTCCTGAAACGGGAAGACATAACACCGTTGTGTTTCAATTGATAATATTGTACTTAGCCTTTCTCCCAAGGTTAGTGCACTCGAACCCTAACGTCTCCGCCAAGATTCTCTGAACATGATTCGCAACTTCGTATGGGGTTTTTCCCGATGAACATGTGGCCACTGACGGAAGCTGATCAAGAAACGTAATCTCGTAGTCCAGTGTCGGGTTCATGAATAAGAAAATCAAGTAGAGACCATTCCAACTCTTTAGGGGCCTTTGGAAGAATCCATATCTACAATTAATTGCCACGGGCACGATCTTGTCTGTTAACTCCGCGAACATCGCGCTAAACCTAAATAAACTTGTTAGAAATGGTTGACCATCGCTTCACTAGGTTATGGTTGACTTTTTTTTATATATAGATATAACAAAATTAGTTTTTGATAAAAAAAATAGTACATAAGGAAGAAAACAACCTAATAGCATTTTCTTTTTCGAAAACAAGCAAATAGCATTTTCTTTTGAAACAAAACCAAATAGCATTAAAGAGTAAAAAAATAAAAAAATAAATATTTTTAAAATAATATAAATATAAAATTTATATTTTAGAGTCTTAAATCATAAATCCTAGCCATTATAATCTCTAAACTCTCACCTCTAAAATTTAAACCCTAATTCCTTATTTTTTTATGGCTACGTGTTTTTTTTGTTTTTAAAATAAATGCTATTTTGTGTTTATTCTTTTTGTACTGTTTTTCGAACATAAATATGTTTTAATGTTATCATATATATGGTATTTCTATATATATATTTATATAAATAATATCAATATATTTCCAGTTTAACCTGAGCACGAATGGTTGATGACAAATGGATCCTTCGGGACAGACCACTAGATCTCCTTTGGACAGCTCTTGCTTCATCTTTGCCGCATCAACATCACGGTTTCTGGTGAACCGTACGATAGGGACCGGACACAAGATATCATAAAAACGTGAGAGGTCGGATATTAGAACGGCAGGGATGGTACGTCCGAGCGTATAAGATACCACAAGTGGATCTATCATAGTTCTGTGGTTACAAACAAAGAGTACGCCACCAGAGCTTCCAGCCTTAGGCGGAGGCTTGCCCTTCACGGTGACTCGGCAGAATGATAAAATAATGACATAAGGCATGAGCCACATTGGGAATATGAACGCACCAAGGATCCTTATAACGGCGAGAATGATTCCAAATGGGAGCCAGAGGAGGATGGTGAGAGCAGTGGCTGCTGTTGGTCGCTTCATTAGGCCTCCATCGTGGAAGATCACCGGTTCTGGCGGCTGCACCTCAACTTGTTGGTTCCACTGAACCGGTTCATGAATCTGTTCCTATTTTTAACCATTGCATAGTTTTAAGACATTTTTTTGGGTAATATATATGTTGCTCGCATTCATCATGCATGTTTTAATTGTATATACACACTTTAACAATATAATTATATATATCCTAGTTAAACCGTAATATCATTTCTATACAAATTATTTAGCAAAGATTTAGTTATGACTTGACAACCTAATTAAGGCCATTCATCTTAAATTATGTGAGCGATGCATGTTTTTATATATATTTAATGAGAGCTCTAAAATGTTGCGTAAACTTTTATATTTTTTTTTTTGCTAACCGAGTATCCTGGCCCCACCAATGTGGTCCAGACTAGAGACCGAATGGGGAAAGGACCAAGCTTGCGCTGGTCACCATGTGTCCCATTTTGAACGGTCTTTGGTCTCGGGCGCTGGAGCACCAATTTTTGGTTATAGAATTACGTACCTCACATAACGCTGTGAATGTTTTAGAAGCCGACAAAGCCTGTCGTCTGGCAAGGCCTAGATGAGGCTTTTGGTCAATAAACAAGCTAGCGACACGGTTTAAAACAGTTGTATCAATATCAGTTTCCTGAATCAAACCGGTGACAAAACCGAATCGGTTCACGATCAGCTCTGTACCAATGACCTCTTGGGCTCTAAGATGCTGCTTAGCGAACCTCTCGACCATGACTCGAGGCATCCTCGTCACCACGATCTTTTTCTTGCACGAGCTGAAAACCTTCCACGTGTGCATGCTCAAATCATCCATGTAGAACTTTGGCAGGACGTCTCTAGCCACCAGCTCGATATCTGACTCGTAGAGACCAGCCGTGGATACAAAGATCATGAGCTTGAGAGCCGCGTCTTTGTAGCTGAAAACGTTAAGGAGTTTGGTTACGGGCCAAAGAAACAGCAGGATGGTGAAACGAATCAGACCAGATGCGTCAAAGGCAAGGAGCATGAAGTAAGAGAAAGGATCATCGCTCTTTAGTAGTGTTCCTTCAAACTCTGATACCACTGAATTAGGCGACGTCGTTTTCGATGTCTCCTCTATCACCATTTCTTGAGAACTCGTTTGTTTAGAGATCAAAATTTTAGGTTTCGATATAACGATTCGATGGACTTTGAGTTGCTATTTAAGGCCTTCACCCGCCGTAACCCCTTAGATATATTTAACTTGTAGAAATAATTATACTACAAGAAATATATTACATATATTTTATTTTTTTGATAAGTAAAATATTTTACATATATTTATCCTCATCGGTTTGTTTGTTGCATGTGAAATTAGTTTAAGCTATAGCTGTCGATATCTTTAATTTTAAGGTTATGATCATATGCTTCCAGAACCTTATCCAACAGCTAGTTAGAGTATTTTTGGATCCTCTCATTGAAAAGACCGCTGACAATTAATCATTTTTTTTGTTATTTTGCGTGTTGAAAAAATATTCTAGCTGTCGATTTCTTGAATATTAAGCTTATGAACATATGCTTAAAAGAAGCTAAGACATGGTAAATATGTTCAATTTAATGTTTTTTTTCTTCATTAGTCTTAAAAAAAAATCTTCCAGGAAACCTTGCAGCTCGTGAACTTGAGGAGTTTGATCTGTCTGTATTATAGTCTTTTGTATAGTTGACTTGTAAATATGATTAGATAAACAAATATCAATATTTTAAAAGTTTAACCTGATCACGAACGGTTGATAACAAATGAATCCTTCGGGACATACCACTAGATAACTAATATATTAAACTTTTAAATAATTCAGTTTTTCATCCCGTGTGTTTTGAACATAACATGAAAAAGTAGTTGGGTTATTCCTTATATACATAATGATGATACCGAGTCCTTAGGCATTAAAAGAAGCCACATCTCAACTTCTGTACATAGGGAAGTATACTCCTCCACAACATGTCTTAGAGGGTGAGAACAATGATTAGTCGTTAGACTCGTTGCCCTCAAGAACACAGAGGCAGCTCCTAAAGGCCCTCGATATTTTTTTTTCCAACTCTTTGCACCCTATAAAGCAATAATGTTGATAAGCTTGCAAGTATTCACCACTTCACTACCACTTAAATTTATAAAGAATGTGGACTCAGTTACGCACCAGATCGGACTACTGAAACCGTTGGTCGTGGAATGTAAGTTGCAAGCTTTTAGAAGAAAGGAGGCTGAGAAGAGGATGACCTAGTGCAGAGCATAATGGACACGCTCCAGCAATTGTACAACTTGGTGTAGCATCAGAGGCAGACAAGAAAATTGCTTTGAACTTGCTTTTAATGTGGTTGACATTGCTAGAGGTGTCGATAAAACTGACTCTTGCTGTCTATTTGTAAGCTCCAAGAACTGAGCAAGCATGTCTCCGTCCAAAATCTTTGTTGCTTGGGACTGCAACATGGTGCAAACATATGTTTCATACTACCAATAATGGATATGACACAACTTTTAATAATATCCTCTCTATATGTCTACGCAAATTTAATGACCAACCCAATGCAGGCAGAGAAATGATATTTCATGTCACATCTAGAAAAAATTAAAACTGCTTTTTGGTTCACTTACCGGATTCTCTCGACCTCGGAACTCCTTATGATCATTACCAAGAACCGGAGCCGTCAAGTGATGGACAACGAGCTTTGCTTGGACAGCTTCCAGGAGCTCATATTCCTCCCTACAGACATTTGCTGTCAGTCACTGAACTTCCCATGGAAAATAAGCGCAAACAAACTTGCTGGTGCAAGCTAAATATAACACAAGACCAGAAATATTCCATAAAGTAGCTATGTCTTCAGTTAAGATATTCAAGTGATACCTTGAAATAGGAGCAAAGACGAATATACTTCCCAATAGTGTGCCAGCTATGATAGTGTCATCAGCTGCGCCAATACTTTTACTAAGACCATAACTTCGCAGCACATCATCAGCTGGAAGTTTGTAAATGTTGCAACCCTGTTCAAAATGTAGAGATAAGCAGTAATGAATTGACAATCCGGACAATCAAAATAGATCATATTGATTAGTTATGTTACTGCAATGTCAAACAAGAAACTTGACTAAAACTCTCTAGTGGCTACGTAAACTACTGCCATGAGAATCCGAGAACAAAGATTGTAGGTCCACCCGTTTAAGCTCAAAGAATTGTTAGACCAATGCACCAACATAAGATTAAGTTTGTTACAGTAATAGTACACAACTAGGTGAACAGAAAGCAATTCAGATAGCAGCACTAACTTTCCAAGTTATAGTAGCACAGTGAATACTCAATTAAAGTTCAGGATTTACCTTTTTGATAGCCATGGCAATCTCACCCATGTGATAAGCACAGTTTAGATTCAGGTTGGACTCCGGATTTGAATATTCTGGATCATCACGAGGTATTTTCAGTTAGCAAATTATAACAAAGCTTCGATTATGAGTATTTTCAAATCTCAAGTTTATTCCACAGAACCTAGAAGAATCCTAAGAACAAGGAAGGTCAGCGAAGACTAGATACTAAGTTTTAGTCCCAAAAAGATAGTCAGTTTGAATGACGATGCCATCTTCCACATCTCAGGAAGCTTCTGTTTACTTAACAAACATGGAAACATCTGACCAGTAGCCAAATATAAGCAAATTCTAGTACGAAAGAAGTTACAGTTGTCCTAACAGATTGCTTTAAGCTCATGATCCTAACAAAGCTATATGTTCTGCAAAATCTTGAAGATGATTGCATACTCCTCCAACTGTGATACGCCTTAGCAGATACAGCATGTAATATTTGGACAGGCTGTATCATTCACACTAATAAAATATCCACAAGTTGACAGTTATCCATTTGGATATTGATTCCATGTCCCACTGTCGCATTGTTTGATATAATCTAAACTCCAGATAAGAAAAAGCGAAAAGACAATAATATATGAGCCAACAAGAAAAGGCTAAGTGTTTCGTACCAAAGTCTGAATGATCTTTGCAAGACAGGATAGCTATACTCCCCTTGCGATCAGATACAGCAACAGAATTGGCATCCATTAGAAAGCAATCAGCAACTAACCGCTGCGCTGGATCACAATAGATTTGGTGAAGTTTCTTCACATCCTTCAATAATATGAGCAAATATTTACAGCCAAAGAAGAGGACATGTTAGAAATGGACAACAGTAGTTACGTTTATCAGTAGAAAGGGGCAACAGAACAAACCTCATGATAAGAATAGAATAGAACACCATCACGGCAATCCCCAACAACAATTCTATTTAAGTATGTGCGCAGAGATGTTATCATGAAACGAGTCCTTCCCACTGCAAACCTCTTCATTCTCTCAGGACTATCGTTCGGAAAGCCACATACATAGAACTATTGAAGAGCAGCATATTTGTTAGCAGATTAGCATGATAAACAATTATCACCAAAAAAAAAATAGATCATCAAAATGAGGTTTACAGCATTGCCAGCAGACGCCAGGAAGAAATGATCAAGGTATGGACAGATCGCAAGTACCATTCCCGGCCAAGTGGTTGCAGAGGCCAATCTTAAATGCCATGTTTCAGATTCATCAAGTTTGATTCCATCATAGCTGTTATCATCTGGACTGCTGCAGAGACTACTGCTTGATAGTTGTTCTGTTGTGTATCCCACAACATCACGAAAAGGAGATGTACGTTGGGAAGATGAACCAGCCTTTGAGCAGATTGTCATTGAACCACTATCCGAGTTGTGAGTGTGTTCTAAGCAGAGAACGATTAATCGTCCTCTTGTACTGCAAAATAGGCATTCAAAGGCAAACATGCAATAAGCAAAGGTTCTTGTTACATCAGTCACCACTTTCACTCCATGGTCAAATTAAGAAGTGGCTTAAGAACCAGATTTCAAACCTTTCAGCTTCACCACTGGGTAGTATAGCAGGACCATAAGACAAACTCGTCCCAACCACAAGGACCTGCTCATTTCCCACACGTACAAGCTCCATTGACTTTCCAGTTTCTCCAGGTTTGAGCTTGTAGGATGATAACACTGACCCACTTAGCGGGTCCACACAGCATATATCAGACGTACACGCATCATACAAATCAGTTCTCATCACAATCAATAGTTTGCTTTCACTATGGTAGATAACCTTTCGCGGAGTGCCTCCAAGGTGAAACTTTTGCGCATTAAGCCGTTTGCTGTGCACCATCTCCACCTACAAAACAAGCAACTAAACTAAACTACAATTGTCTATTCTGTATGACTCTGCTAATTTGTTCGTTGTTAATTATTTTTCAAGCAAACTATATTAGAACATTAAATATTGATTGACAGAAGTAGCAAATCGTGTCCACAGAACAGCACGATGGGTCAGTGAAAATCTGGAACCAAAATTTGTAAATTATAATATATTTACCAGATGTAAACAGTTCTCTGCAACAAAAAGAATTCCTTGAGGGCATTCAGACGAGCATACAGGAGTTGCATGGGTTGAAGGTTGGAATGAGATGGAAGTGTAAGAAAGGCTTTGTCGAGCTGTGTGTAACAACCATGGCCTGTCACTAAGAGCTATGATGTCTGAATCTAGTGAATCACTGAACGGAATCAGGAAAACAGGTGTGATGCCGATACGTCGGGTGGCAATTAACAGAAGGTTGATGGGTAAAATGTTTCTTTCACTAACAACAGTGTCCATCTCTTCTTTACAGTGACCGGATGAATGTGAAGGCCACTCAAAACGGAGCAGCATTCCATTTCTTAACCCAGAAAGGACATAAATTTGATCAACTAACACGAGTCTTACATCTTGAGGAATACATCCACTAATAACAGTTCCCATTGTATTTGTTAGCGATACCATCCCGGAAGCAAGGACTCGAATACCACCACCATCTTCTGAGAAGGAGACGACCTCAACAGAAGGCTTATGTGTGCCAATCAAAAACGTATAGCCCCGCTCCATACCAGAAGGAATCGCAGCTTCACAACTATTATCCAGGGCAGAAGCGCGAGGTCTCTTTTTTCCAATATATTTTTGAGGAACTGAGATGCAGGAAACTTCATACTGCAATGTTACTCGTTGAATTTCATAGATTTCGCTGCATTGAGATGATACTGATTTGATCCCGAGAATAGACAGGAAACAAGGGTTAGACGTAGTCACAACTATCAGATTTTTACCAACTGCCCCCAAGCTGATACTGACATTTTCTGGAAACCAAGAGGAGAAAAACGGTGAAGAAACCGGAATGCCATCAGCATGAGCATCCATTGTGGGCATGCACAGCCTTACTGCATCTTGGTGAATCTGAACCAACAAACCATCGGCAACAAGACCACATGCCAAGGTGCAAACATCAGGCTGGAAACCAACTGAATCAGTGACATCTTTAAAACTTAACCCAACTGATAAAACCCTGGTCTCTTCAACAAATGACAGAACAAGAAATGAATGGTATACATCAGTAAGCTTCATTTTAGCAGTCCAAGTACCAGTGACTCCTTGATAATCAGGGGCGGTTTTCAGAAGTTTTTCTACATTAATGCCGCTACGGATAATTCTTAAAGATCCTTCAGGCGTGACACCACAGCAAGCAAAGATTTGGTCTCGTTTCTCATTCTGGTCATCCACAACTGAGAAATCCAAGATCGGAGCTATATTTTGAATGGAACTCATCCAATGAAGCTTCTCGGTTCCAAATTTGAAAACCGTTCCATCAGCCATTTCGGCGAACGTAGCCAGGAATCCACCTTCCACCCATAAAATTTCCTTGCATGGTAGACCTTTGTATAAACACTCTGATATATTAACTTTAACCCCATCATCTTCATATATGAGTTCAAACATGAAAAATTCACCATCATCTAAGCAAATAATCATCCGGGGATTATGATTATGTTCCGGCTCCCAAGTCCATGAAGAGACATGCTTGGAACTCAACTTTCCATTATCACTTTCATTATCTATGAACATGGGATCATAATCCCTGAGCTCTAACAAAGCACATGCAGCAACATTAAAAAGACCTTCATCGTCTCCATCTTGTTCTCGACACGATTCTTCAAGAAACTGCTCTTCCACTAATGAAGCAGGAACAGGATCTAAAGATGTCCTAACCAAACAGCAAGGGTTTTGAGGATCTCTAAGATCCATTAAGAGCACATCACCCATTCTTAACAGAAAGGCAAATCCAGAGGAATGAGGAACTTCCACAATACTATGTGCAAGAGCTCCAGCTTCAACATACTCTGATATTAAACATATGGATTCCTCTTTGACATTCCATCTAAACAAAACCAGCTCATTCAGGAGAGACCCTTTCCTATACAATCAGAAAAATACTGAGGTAAGCAACGATGGGATGACAGACTCCTAAGGAGCAAGCACAATAACTAAACAAAAAAGTTTTTCAAATTGCAAGGACTCCATACCTATTTAAAACGATCGCAAGAACAGGATCATAATCCTCGGACTCATTAAAACCTTTAGAAATGAAACACATGCTCCAAATAGTACCAGATAATGCTTGTACAGAGCTAGCCTTACCTCCGTCTTCAGAAGGATAAAAAATCCTCTAAATGTACAAGGAAAAACTAAATTAACTTATGTCTCTCATGCCAAGGCAGCTTTCCTGTTAAATGAAGTTACAAGATGCTTCCCAAGTTGGTGACAGAAATCAATACCTTATGAATAATATCAGCCATAGACGATGATGAGAAGGAAAATAGCGCAAAGCGATCATGATATGCACTGACAGCAAGAAAAAGACCGCTGCAAAATGCATAACAGGACTCAATATTACTCATTGCTATTAAAAAAGGAGGTATTTTAAACATTACAATATTACTTCAACGAATTCAGTTTTCTAGAAAATCCAATAGTAAGCAAAATATACAAAAGAGATACAGCTAGTCCATTATTCTAAAAGTAGTATCTACAGGAACCAACAGAATCATATATGTAATAAACTTGCCTAGAATCTACAGTGAGCATTCTTCCAAGTTGATCCCTTGAGTTTCCTTGACCAGAAAGTTGAACATCTTGAATGCGCCAGAACCTACACCAAATGGCAGTAAAATGAGTACGCTGACAATGACATGAGGTTATTGGGATAAACAAAAGTATATCAGGAAGACACCTGTGCATTTCATTGCTAAATGAGAGAAACGAGAGCTTTCCAGAATCAGAAAGGACGGCCAAAAGGTCTTTCCTCATCTGAAAAATAAAAAATTAGGTTGACATATCAAATCACAGATATCTGCATTCCATTAACTAACAAAACCAAAACTAGCTTGTTACCCATTTGAAAAAAAATTCAAATTCCTGATCATTAAAATAAACAATTCGGAATGGAAAATGCATACCTGAAAACTAGTTGAGTATAGTTTATTACTCAGAGGTATAACAGCCAAATCCTTAACAGTTCCAAATACATTCTGTTCACACACCGATTCAACAACCCCGTCTTCACCGATAACCGCCAACTCTATGCAGGTCTCCTGATGTTAGCAAAAAGAAAGTACATTCTAGTAACTGATTAAACAACAAGATATTAATATAGCACACACCTGGCTCACACAAATTGCTCTAGAGTCTAGACAATAGCTTTTCCCACAAAGACATAAGAATAATCTTGGATCCATGATGTCTAAATCTTTTAACTCATGAACTAATGAGTAACTAAATCAGAAAAAAGAATCAGGATCTACTAATCTCCTAAGCAGATGCAACCATACTAAAATAAATTACAAAGTCAGAAGGAAATTTCTGAGAAGGAACAAAAAAAATGAGTTTCAAGCTAGGATCAAAAGATTTCCTGCATACATATTTAGGCATGACTGGATCCCTCCTATACAGATAAATGTTCTAATAATCGGTTTAGGTGGAGCCTATGCCTAGCCGGCAAATCAGACTTGAACGAAACAATTTTTCTTTTATAAAATCAGTCCAGGCGTTCAAAAGCTGACTAGGCATCCATCTTAATCTAACTACCGCCTTTGAACATTGCAAATGATAATCTTGCTAACCGTTGATCCATTTAACACAAAAAGCCTTGATCTTTTATAGTATCATAATGCAACTTCCACACTGTAACCACAAGACAAAGACATCATACAAAAAAAATTACTCTTTTCATAGTTCCCTCAACAGAAACAGCAAGAAGTTGAGACAAGTGGAGATTCCTGGAGTGGCAAATCAACTTTGACAAAATCTCAATCCCTAAACGGAAACGAGTTTTCCACATAAATCCAAATAAGTGATTGATAACACAGGAAGAAGAAGAGCAAAGACGGGACCTTTCCGAAAACTATGTCGCGGGAGGAGCGAGAGCGGAAATAGCCATAAGCAACCTGGAGAACGACGCTGGGACGGAGGACGCACTTAGCGAGGTAATGATCCCCGGCGGAGGAAGGAGGAGGAGGAGTGGGAGCCGCCGTGGCAGAGGAAGATTGAGACTGAGCAGAAGATTCATCCTCCGGAGCCGCCATCATCAACACAAAGGATCCGTCGTGTTTTGTTATCTTTCTTCGTCTCGAGAGAGGAACTAAAAGGAGAAAATTTTATAATAACTTATAATACTATATTTAATAATAAACATCCTGTAATGGTTGGTTTGTTTTTGTATGAATGACATAGTTCTATGGCGTTAAGTAGGTTCATCATCAATTCTCACCCACTATTGTGTCTATTGCACAGATAGTAATAGCACCGACACAAGTGCATCATCATCATCATCCTTCTGAAAGATATATAAAAGTTAAATCCTTTGTTATATAGTACAAGTGATGGAGATAAAGATTCCAACTTTAAATCTCAGAGTGTTATTGGGAGACACCACGACAAATACCACCCTCAATCATACGATGAACATGAGTAAGAAGACACACAGATCAACATATGTAACTAAACACACGTTGTGCAATGTAAGTAGATCAAAAGACAGTTATGTTGGAGATGCACTTGAGTTTTGTGGGTTGAATGTTTATACTACACAACGTTGTTGGAAAGACCCAAAAAAGAAACAGTTTTTTTTTTTTAATAAAAAAGGGCTAGCGAACAAAGTTGTGGTAACAAAAAAAAAAGAGACACCATCGATTTTTGCGCCAAAACCAAAGGTTCGTGCGTCTCCCTCTCTATGCATTGCCCTTTCTTCTTCCTTTTGTATTTCATCTCGATAGATTTCCCTTACATCCCCCTGACTGTTTAGGACACGAACTCTAGGTAAAGTTTTGTCCTTTTTCGCTTCCACATTCATTTTCATCAGTCCTTGCTTGTAATCTGACTCAATTTCGAACCTTTCGTGTCATATGTATATAATCTGAGAATTTCTGGATCGTGATTGTTGCTTTTGATCGGATGTAAGGGTTGTCTTGTCTGAATCGTTTTATCTTATGTGTTTTCATCTGCAGACGATTCCACAAAGACATCAAATGGATCCTCCCGTGTCAGATCTCGACAAAATCAATGACCAGAAAGAAGGAGGACCTTCTTTCCACTGTGATCTTTACGACACAGAACTTGTTTACAAGATAGCTCAAACTTTCCTCCCTGGATTAGCCACTGCTTGTGTCGACAACACAACCGGAGATATCTTCAAGACTCCAGGCTCTGTGGCTGCTGACATCAAAAAAGAAATGATTGAGTATTTGAATCAGAGAAGTGAAACCTTTGTCGCTGAGCACATCATTGTCCTTCAAGGTGGTTCAGAGATTGAAGCTTCTCATGATCCTTACGATATTATATCTGATTTCATTGATGACTTCGCAACCTCCAAGAGGAACCTGTTTAGCCGCGTCTCTGGTTGGTTGCTTAGTGAGAGGAGAGAAGATAACATTGATGATTTCGCGCAAGAGATGGAGATCAGTGGCTTCTGGTTGACTGATCACATAGAAAGCATCGCACAGACGTTGCTTAAAAACGTGGACTTTAGAAGCGTCTCTCATTGTGAGATGAAGTTCCAAACGCAAGGAGAGCTCGAGGAGCACGTGTTGACTTGTGGTTATAGGACGATGAACTGTGAGAATGAAGGTTGTACTGCTGTCTTCTGCGCCAATCAGAAGGAGAATCATGATTCTGTTTGCCCGTTTAAGATAATACCGTGTGAGCAGAAGTGCTCAGAGAGTATCATGAGACGTGAAATGGATAGGCATTGTATTACCGTGTGTTCTATGAAACTCGTGAACTGTCCGTTTCATGCTGTTGGTTGTCTCGCTGATGTGCATCAGTGTGAGATTCAGCAGCATCATGTGGATAATGTGAGCTCTCATTTGATGTATATTCTTAAGAGTATCTACAAAGAAGCGTCTTTGGATGATCTGAAACCCCGAGCTGAACAGATACAGCAGGTGAAAATATTAGCAAAATACATATAAGCTTAAACATGAATCTTTTGGTTTAAACTAATTGTGGTGTGTTGCAGTTGTCTACGGAGTTATCTGAAGCTAGGAATGCAAGATCCTTAACGAATCTCGTCAAGGAGATTGATTCAAAGCTGGGGGCTTTAGTGATCAAACCAAAGAAAATTACTGATTTAGAGTCTGATAAACCTGGCAATACTGAGAAGAAAGCTTTAGAAGAAGCTGAGATCAAAGAGAAACCAGAGACAGCTAGTGAAAAGATTCGGGAAGATGATGTGATTTCAAAAGAAGCAGATGTTGTAGTAGATGATGCAAAGGTGGAAGAAGTTGCAAAGAAAGTTTCTGAAGCTAAGATAGCAGAGAATGTCAACGAAGAAGGAGAATCAAAAGCTCAAAAGCTTCTAGAAATGGATGAGGTCATCAAAGAAGGAGATAACAACTCTGCAGCTGATTTGTCAGAGAGAACTAAAACCAAAGCTCCAGAAGTTGTGGTCATGGATGAAGATAAGGAAGAGGAAGAGAGTCCAGAGAAAAAACAGACAAGAATAAATGAAACCAAAGGTGTAGAGACTGAAGTCAATGACATGATTGATGAAGAGAATAATAAAGAGACAAAGATATCAGCTGAAACCAAAAGCGAGGCTCACTCAAGATCAGTCAGGGACAAGGAGGAGAATGAAGAGGGAGCAGAGACAAAACAGACAAGAACAAATGAAACCAGAGGTGTGGAGACTGAAGTCAATGACATGATCGATGAAGAGAATAATAAAGAGACAAAGATATCAGGTGAAACCAAAAGCGAAGCTCCCTCAAGAATAGTCATCATGGACAAGGAAGAGGGAGCAGAGACAAACAACTTAAGTGCTCGTGCTTCTGATGAAGCTGAAGCATTGTCAAAGAGCTCAGAAGGTTTCTCTAAAGCACAAGCTGAAACTGAACCAAATCTGTCTTGACATCTCGTCTTAAGAGACCAGACTTAACACGGAGTGTGTTTTCTTTCAGATTCTGTATGTTCTGCCTTTCAATATTAAATCATCAAATGTAATCCAGTTTTGTATTTACTTAATTGATTCGTTTTCCATAATCAATTGTTATGATTTATTTTTTAATCAAATTAGAAGTTGTAGGGCTTCTACGGATAGATTTCAAGAATAGAGGAACCGAATTGCAAAATGCAATCTCTTTAATGGTTTGGTCGTGCAGAAGCAAGTGGCAGAGTAAGAGTTTTTGTGTGGCTAGTGGCATCAATGGAACTCTCGATCTCGCATTCACCTTGTCTTCGGTTCTCCTCTGTATCTCCTCGTTTCTTACCAGCTTATTCTCATCATTGCCGGCCTTCGTTGCATGTAGCTGGGAAGCTTCTTAGCCGTTCTAAAGATGTTGTCTTCACGAGCTTATCAAGTTCGTGTATGCGGTCGAAATTTGTTTCAACTAACTACAGAAAAATCTCGATCAGGGTATGGTTTCATTCTATGTTTCTCTTTGGTTAACAAGCATGTTAGCCGTTGCGTTGACTTTTAGTCAAGTTTGGTTGGAATATACTTTGTCTGGAACATAATCTTTTTCAATCTGGTCCAGTGGCAAATGCCATTAATTCATTGGAACAACATCTTATGCTGCTTCTCTGTATAATATTCTAGTGTTGAGTAACGTTACTTGTGCGTTTTTATCAGGCATGTTCTCAGGTTGGTGCTGCTGGTTCTGATCCAGTTCTTGATAGACTCGCGCGTTTCCAAAATGCTTGCTGGAGATTTCTTAGGCCACATACGATCCGTGGAACAGCTTTAGGATCCACGTTCGTATATGTTGTTGTTGCATACTGATTTATTTAAAAGACTTCATGTTCCTTGGTTTCATTTTGGTTGACTGTTAATTTTTAATGGCAGTGCCTTGGTTGCAAGAGCTTTGATAGAGAACACTCATCTCATCAAGTGGAGCCTCGTACTCAAGGCGCTTTCAGGTCTTCTTGCTCTTATATGTGGAAATGGTTATATAGTTGGCATCAATCAGATCTACGACATTGGAATTGACAAGTATGTGGCACCATTAGATGCAGTTGTACATTGGTCACTGTTGTTATTATTTAATGTAGCATCACTATGAAGCATCATGTTCCATTCATTTGTGATATGATTTAAAACTAGCTATGGACACTTTTCACTAGTCTTGAGAAAAAGGTTGAACTGATATTACATTCTGCATTGTTTGCTTCCTGTATATACTATCGGTCTGCTTTTTGAGCATCTCGTGTGCAATGTGTTACTTCATGTATGATGATTACATCCAAAGTACTTCTGTTTGAGGTTGAAGTATTTGCTTCTTGCAGAGTGAACAAACCATACTTGCCGATAGCAGCAGGAGATCTCTCAGTGCAGTCTGCATGGTTGTTGGTGATATTTTTCGCAATTGCAGGACTAACAGTTGTTGGATTCAACTTTGGTCCATTCATTACATGTCTATACTCTCTTGGTCTTTTTCTAGGGACCATCTATTCTGTTCCACCATTTAGAATGAAAAGATTTCCAGTTGCAGCATTTCTCATTATTGCCACGGTGGGGGATGTTTGATGCTTCTGTGTCTGATAAGTCAACTATCACCATGAGGAACTTTGAAATGGCATTTAGTAACATGTCTTTTGTATTGACATTTTCTTATCAGGTTCGAGGTTTCCTTCTTAATTTTGGTGTGTACCATGCTACAAGAGCTGCTCTTGGACTTTCTTTTCAGTGGAGGTTAGTAGTCACGTTCACAACACTTGATAAATAGGTCGAAATAATGAGATGAATCTTGTATGCTTGTATGAATCCAGCTTCAAAACGAGTGGTTGACCAACTTTTCCTTGTATTCATCATAAGATAGTGGAGCATATACATATTATTACTCAACTCTATGTTCGGTATTTGCAGTGCACCAGTGGCTTTCATCACGTCTTTTGTGACACTGTTTGCACTGGTCATTGCTATTACAAAAGATCTTCCTGATGTTGAAGGTGATCGCAAGTAAGTAATTGCACATATAGCATTGCATATATACTCAGCATCCATAGCAGAGGAGATTATATTTCTAAGTTCTAGCCTCATCAATCATTCTTTTCGATTAATGTTGACTAGGTTCCAAATATCAACTCTAGCAACAAAGCTTGGAGTGAGAAACATTGCATTCCTCGGTTCTGGACTTCTGCTAGTGAACTATATTTCTGCCATATCATTAGCTTTCTACATGCCTCAGGTCTCCCTCCAATTTTGCATCATCTCTTTCGGTTTATTTAAGTGTGAGCAGCACTAACTAGTAACTACATTCATCAGCTTGATAATCTGTTTCCATAAATATTTGTTGGAATACTATCACTTGTGTCTATTCTGCTTTGAAAGTTGAAACACCAACTCGTCTATGCTTTTAAACATTTGCCAGGTTTTTAGAGGTAGCTTGATGATTCCTGCACATATGATCTTGGCTTCATGCTTGATTTTCCAGGTAATGCATCTCAAGATACTCTTATTTATCTTACAGTCAGGCTGAGATAACGTCCCAAACCTATATGCTTTAATACATTGCCATATTCATTGATTCATCAGTTTCTAATATCACTGCTGTTGTTCTTTTTGTAGACATGGGTGTTAGAAAAAGCAAACTACACAAAGGTAAAACACTTCTGCAAAACATCAACATCTTATCAATAAATGATGTCAGAATATGATGATGATGATGATGATGATGTGAATAATGATCAATATCTAATGGAGTATTAAAAACGTTTTACACTGTTGCAGGAAGCTATCGCAGAATATTACCGGTTTATATGGAATCTCTTCTATGCAGAGTATCTGTTATTCCCTTTTTTCTAAGCTTCCATGGTGAACACTTGCAGTTTTCTTTGAATATCTCTCATCTTATTTGTAGCTTGGACTCTGCTTAGAAGAGATTCCATATAAACCGCAAGTGTTCTATTCATACTAAGGATTGGCCCTTTTGAATTTTGATGTCGTTGCAATAATTATTCTTGAGCCAATACAAAGACCAGACTTTTTATTAAAAGATTTGAGTTTAAATCGGAGAAAGAATAAATTTCAAAAAAAAAAACTCTATGAATTCAAAACTGATCAATGTACTAAATAATTATTTAATTTTTCATTCAACCTAAGAAAATTCAAAGTTGCCATATATTTTTTGCTAATGTATTAAATAATTGGTATTTAAAAGATTTATTACAATAGTCCTGTAAGTTAACCAGCTTAAACCACAAACAAAGCGTGGAACACATTAACCCGGTTCTGTTCTGGATTAAAAACAAATAGAAGCCCATTATGAGAGCTTCTATTTCATCAGAGCCCAAAACCCTAACCCACCTTTGTATATAAATAACTTTTAGGGTTTTTTGTTTGTCCTCTTGAAGCGTTTTGTTCTTCTCACTCTCTGCCGTCACTCTCACCCGCGCAACCGCTTAACGATCTCAGGTGATCCTCTTTCCCCTCGTTACTATATTCTCGCACTTGTGCTTTTGACTGATACTCTGTTTCTCTCACAGCCATGGCCGCCGCCGTAGAAATAGACGCCGAGATTCAGCAGCAGCTTACCGGTGAAGTGAAACTCTTCAACCGCTGGACCTATGACGACGTTTCGGTAACCTCCTCACCGATTCATTCTCGGTTTCATTTGCTCTATTCTCTGTTGCTTCCTTGGTTTTGATGTAGCAACTTAGTTGGAATCTAGCTTTATTAATATGCATTTTTCTATTTTGATTTGATGGTTATTGCAACTGTTTTGTCTATATCACAGTCACATTAGCTTTAGTATATAAGTTAGTATCAAATTGTAATACTTGTCATTGTTTACATTCTTATCTTGCATTGCTTATTAGTATAACTCTATGCTTGTGTTTTTGTGGTAACGACACTGTATTAGAGATTATTCTAATTGTTCTCAGTAGCTTAGATTCTTTTTATTTTGAAATTTTTTCTTTTTATTCCGTTAAGGTTTCAGTTCTGTGTCGTGATATCTGAAGTGTTAAAAGTTTCACTTCCATATCTTGTAGGTGACAGACATCAGTCTGGTTGACTACATTGGCGTTCAGGCAGCTAAACACGCCACCTATGTCCCCCACACCGCCGGAAGATACTCTGTAAAGAGATTCAGGAAGGCTCAGTGTCCTATCGTTGAGAGGCTCACAAACTCTCTCATGATGCACGGAAGAAACAACGGGAAGAAACTGATGGCAGTGAGAATCATCAAGCACGCCATGGAAATTATCCACCTTTTGACTGATGCTAACCCGATTCAGGTCATAATCGATGCCATTGTGAACAGGTACAAACATGTTTATGCTGTAATATTATTGCAACAGTTCGCATTTTTTTTTCTCATAGTGGTTTTGTTTGTTGGTTGAATGCAGTGGTCCACGTGAAGATGCTACAAGAATTGGATCTGCTGGTGTTGTTAGGAGACAAGCAGTTGATATCTCCCCTCTAAGACGTGTAAACCAGGCTATCTTCTTGCTTACAACAGGTGCTCGTGAGGCTGCTTTCAGAAACATCAAGACTATTGCTGAATGCCTTGCTGATGAATTGATCAACGCAGCTAAGGGCTCGTCCAACAGGTACAACACGCTCTATGGTTTGATCACTTAGTGAGTTGTTCACTAGTCAAGCTAATAATAACATACTCTCTTGCAGCTATGCCATCAAGAAGAAGGATGAGATTGAAAGAGTTGCCAAGGCCAATCGTTAAGTATTTTCCTTTTGCCTTGAGTGTTATTACAATCTTTATCAATGAAGATTATGTTTTGCTTTCGCTAGATTGGATGGAATATGTTTATTTTTTGCTGTGTTGTTTTGTTTCCTCTGAACTACTTTGGATAGATAAATTTTGAATGCTCCATACCAGTTGATTGAAAGAAGTTTAAAGGGTTCACCTTTGTTTTTTTGTTAACTTGTTCTCTAATCTTGTACGTCCACTGGTTCTATAATCTTGAAGAGTTCAACAGTATGATTACAAAGGAAAAATACAATAATAGATGCACACAAGCGACAAACTACAAGTTATATCGCTTCATTATTGGACTCCATTCATATACTCTTCAAACACACAGACACACATCTTGAGTTATTGATGATCTATCCAAGTTAAATATCTTCAAACACAAGCACACGTACGTACGGACGACACATTCTTCATAAGATTACGAAAACATGAAGAACTTGTGACTTAACTAGTCATCTCCTTTGGTGGCTTCACAATAAGGATGGGACAGTTGGCGTGATGAGCACAGTAGTCGCTAACGCTCCCAATAAACGCTCTTCCAACACGCGCAAAGGCAATCAAATTGAAACATCGGTCAAAAAAGTTGAGATTGGTTTAACAGACGGTAAAAAATGTGAACAAAAATGTATTATATTATACCTTCTGATCTTGCCAAGTCCACGACTACCAACAACGAGAAGATCAACTTGCATTTGCTCCACTGCCTGGCAAATCATCTCCTTTGCTTCGCCTTCAAAGACCAGAGTTTCAGTGCGTATCTGCAAATACCACACAAGTTTTGTATAAAACTGCATCAGATTCCAAAATAGTTAAATCTACTTGGTGAAATACACTCATGAAGATGTGTTATTCCACATAGATATTACACCAAAACATACCAACAAAAGAATTGTCGTTAAGTAAATAACTGATGTTACAGTGTGCGTTAAAGACGTGAATCTCAATCATGTTTGTTCTGTGTTATTCAGATGAAATTATTATTTTTCAGATGAAATAATGTTATACAGTAAAACACATCAAGTGTGTGTCAATCCTTCGTGTATGACTGAGCAACTGGTACTCAATTAAATTACCAATAAAGTTTCAGATGTGGTTAATATGAACACCCCTGGAGTCCCTAGCTATGTCTATACCAATAATATATGTTTATAGACTTATAAACTAGACGTAAATAATATATGTAAAAAAAGCCAAAACTGAAGAAGTGTAACCTGTTTGGCTCGGCACATATTGAGTGCACGCGAGAGAAGCGCTGCAGAGGTCTCCCGTTGTGCCTTTTTCACCGACTCTATCATCAACGAAGGTGCGTAGACTGCTGCTTTATGTACATCCGTTTCACAGAACCAAGTTATTCACCATGTCATAATAAAAATCAAAATTGAATAAGTTTGTTTGTTCTTATACAAAATGATTTCATTTTATTTTTTTCGACTGGTCAGAAATTAAATTAAGTGGAATAGGTTCTTTACAGTTGAGTCCAAACACATTTATTGTCTATATATTAATTGTTTCAACATTAAATGTTTCATTTTTAGTCATTTTTATCTTTATCAAGATATAGATTTATGCAAATGCGGACTAGACCGTTCTATATATGTACTTTTATGGTAACGGGTCGTTCTTAGCTATCTCATCTCAATTCTCCCCTGTAGACCAACAATTATAACTAATGAACGAAACCACAAAGATAAATCAATGGACCGTACCTGTTGCGCCACCTGGTCCAGCCGGAAAAGCAGCCAAGTGATGGAACGGAGACTGCACATGGACCACCGTGAGCAAGCTACCTTCTGATTCAGCCCCCTCAATAGTCATTAATAGGGTAGAGATATGGTCAATGACCCATTGAAGAGCATAGAAGCTCGAGTCACTCTCGTCGATGGCAACCATAATCCTCTTTGTGGTCGTCCCTCCCGATGCTTCAGCCTCTGTTGTCTCTGGCTGCTTCTCCATCGCCGCCGTTGCTTGATCCTCCGCCATTGATACTCGTTTTAATATTTATTTATTGGTAATCAAATTATTGCGTGACAAGGTGTTTCATTTGAGTGCTTTATATATTGCATGTAAAGGATGATACGTCCTGAAATGCAACGGACACGTGCATGCATGGTTCAGATTGTAACATGCAATAAGATACACACACCTTTACTTTATTTTTATTTGTTAAAAGAAAAAAAGAGTTGCGTACGAGATTTTTGTGTGGTTAATTGTGTTGTTTGCTTTGATTTGTGGCTATCTCTATCTTGATTCTTTTTCTTTTGTTTTAAACGCCACTCAACATAAAGAAGAAGGAAAAAGAAAAGAGAAGCAGGAAACAAATTTTAGTTGAACTTGAAGAGATCGAAGGATGTTAGGGTTTGGTAATTTATTGTTCTATCCATTTTCCCAAATTTGATACTTGTTTTGTAAATCTAAGAGAAAACACTTATACGATGCTTTAATATTAGATTTTAGTTAAAATCATATCATCTCTCTCGAATTAGGCGAGACGTGAGGCTTCAGTACCAAAGTCCAAAGATGGGAAAAGCAGGAAAGTAAAGCTGATTTGATATATATGATAACATACAAAGTTTCTACTCATTTTCGGGAAAAAGGGGGAAGTTTCTAGTCCAACCACATAGATATAAAAGTGGCCAATACATTCATAGATCATATAATTCATAGTTATCATTTTATTTATTTTCCAATATCTGCTGCGTTTAATTATTGTGACTGTTGAAGTTAACATGATTATTATGCTAAGACAACTCCACTGAATGAAGCACAATAATATATACATGACATCACAAGAAAAAAAATGAAATCTATGACATGGGATAAAACTCTACTTATTTACAAGATTGATGTTCAATTTAAACACTGTTTTTTTTCTACACTCAGCCCAACACTTCCCTGTCCATGAACCTGCTAAAAGGAATGTTAAGAACCAGTAACGGGTCAAAATGAAACAGTTTAAAGATGTATGAATATGCTTTAAAAGCATATCAACCCATATCTCCTTACTGAAAATGTTGATGAAGTAAAATGTAGTTACATCAATGTTTGTGCTAGGTGCAGGGCCGTCCACACCATGTATTCAAAAAGGATTTTGCCACAGGCCAATTATAGTTATCTTGGGGGCTCATATTTACAAAATTTGTGTTGCTGTCTAGTGGTTAATTAAGTGATGTGTGTTACTGAGCAAGAGCCCTAGATTCGATTTATCTTCTCTATATTTTTTTTTCTCTTTTGAGATTTGTTTTAGGCCTCATTTGACCTAAGCACACCACTGGCTAGGTGTTCATTGGAATCATCGCTGAAGTTAAAGTATACGCTAATAATAGCCCAATACAAAACAAGGGACTGGGAACAAAACCCCATGACTAGCATAATTGTCGATCTCATCATCACCATTTTAAGAATATAAGAAGAAGACAACTGAAATATCATAGGAATATTGAAGAAAATGAAAAGAGTTTACATAATAACAAGCTTGTGGATCAATTAAGAGAGGACGAGTGCAAAGAGTATTTAGAGACATTATGGGTGATTAAAAAAAACAACATTCCAGAGAGTGAAAACCGACATACGTTTTTATTCTTATAGAAAACACACTTGGTTACAACTTAAAACCATAGGGAAGGCAAACTTTGATCATAAATAACATTACATAATTTCCTCAAAATCCAGTAGTATGCAACGATGACCTGCACATAACACAAAGCTCACAAAATCTACTTCGGAATGGCATATTAGCTGATCTTATCGAATAGTCTAAGAGCTGCATATACGAGATTCTTATTTTTCTTTGGTTTTGGTTTGGATTATTGGACCTCTTTTATGGAACAAAGACTCGCTACAAGAATAGAAACCTCAAATTACTTGGACGTGGAAGGCTTATCATGTGACATAATACTGGGACTGCCATGTGTGCTTCATAAATCTACTTTTAGCTAGAATGATATGTCTCAATTTGAAAAACTTATTTAATATACTTATTTTGATAAATATCATTATGCCAACTGACAAATAAATGTTGGATTCTTTGGTAAAAAAAACTACTAACTTATATAAATTAAAGTGGATGGGTATTTATACTAAGTGTGTAATTCACGTTTTAAGTAATGTGAAATCCAATTATTAAATTACTTATGTACTTTTCTAAAGAGATAATTGACCAAAATAAAACTAAAAAAAAATTTGTCCCTAAAGTAGCATTCAAAAAGTAAAAATGATTAACATAGATTTTATTAAATAAGGTAAATATACATTTATATCCATTAAGTTAATTAATCTAAACTTAGGGTTTAGAGTTATGAGGTGAAGTTTTGGAGGTGAAATTTAAAATTTAAAAATATTAAAACTTTTAAAATAAAAATGTTTATTTTAGTTATTTTTTTAAAATCTATTTTATGACAAAAACTAAAAAAAACTATTCGAAAGATTTGCCATTTCCTAAATATATGAAAAAGTTGTATTTCTAAATACCTTAAGAAAAATAGAGTAGTGACACTTTGGACATCTGAGGCAGAGTAAAAGCCCAATAGGCTTCACCTAAGATCTCCCACACCGTCAAGTGCCGGTCCGTCCAGGTGGAGAGTTTTAATTTGGTCATAGCACCTGAAGAGCCATAAGTGTCGTATTCTCATTAACCAGTCACGTTTCACTGAAGAACACCATGGGAACATATAAATATGAGCCCACAACAACTTTTAATTTACAATATAAACCCTAAATCAACAATTTTTAGTTTACAAAAAAAACCCTAAACTTCGTGAAAATATCGTAACCACCCCTTCGGAAAGCAAGAAAGAAAGAGTAAGAAAGTAGAGATTGATCTTCTCTGCAAGCTCTCTGTTCTTCTCCCTTTGATTATTCTTTTCCAAGTTCAGCGCTCTCTATCATACCGTGAATCAATCTCAGAGGAATGACTATGGTGACTCCGCCGCCGCTTGATGTAATCTCCGATTAGACTCGTATTGTGTTTGTGTCAATTTGTAGTCTAAGTTCGTAGGTTTCCTCGCGTATGGTTTACCTGAGCTTGCTTGCGTTAGTCACTCTCTTCGCTTGGTTGATCCACTAGGGTTTCGTTTCCACAGATTGTTATTATTTGGTTTCTATGTTCGTCTACGTAGTGGTGGAATCATCAAGAAACTACAGTGATTTTGTGTATTCTGATCGTGGGGTCATGAAATTAGGGTTTCGATTCCTCTGCTTACGTTTTTTTTTTTTAGCAGCAAGAGGACGAGGAAGTACTCGTTCCGCATTCTGATTTGGTCGATGGACCTCAGCCTATGGAAGGTAAGATTTATTGAATTCGATCCGCTTGTTGTAGTATCATCTCTTTTCTGCTCTGATTGGATGGTGGAGTTGCTGTAGCACTAGTGGATAGTGCTGAAGGGTAGAAAATGATCACTGTTTGCTAGGGTTTTTGTTTAACATTTTTCTTGATGCATTTGTAGTTGCCCAACCTGCTGCTACCGCTGTGGAGAGTCCTCCAGTGGAGGAGCCTCCCTCTTTGAAGTTCACTTGGACTATCCCAGGTTTCACTAGGCTCAACACCAGGAAGCATTACTCTGATGTTTTTGTTGTTGGAGGCTATAAATGGTAGTAGCTTACTAGCTTGTAGAGTTTTTCGATGCATTTTTTGCAGTTGATATCATGGAGTGCGTTTTTTTGTTGACTGACATCGTGTGAGATGGTGTTTTCTCTTGCAGGCGGGTATTGATTTTTCCCAAAGGAAACAATGTTGACCATTTGTCCATGTACTTGGATGTTGCTGACGCTGCGAGTTTGCCGTATGGATGGAGCAGATATTCACAGTTCAGTCTGGCTATAGTGAATCAAATCAACAGCAGATATTCCATCAGAAAAGGTATCTTCTTTGACTTATTCTGTTAGCCCTCTTACTGCATGCGTTAACTGAGCGAGTACTGGCTAAGTTTTCTGTTTCTCGAAGTTTAGTGTGTTGCAATTTGTAAAAATAGTATATGGTAAGCCTTGTGACGGAGTCAAACTACTGTTCTCTTTAACATTGACAATACTTTACCTGCAAATTGAAGTGAGCATGGTTAATTATCACTATGTTTAACTTTCTCAACAGCCAGTGACGTTGCTGCTTTTATTTTCTGGCCTACCTGCTGTTCTGATAAGTAGATGCATTTTTCATTGTAATTTATTTCTTTTGTATGGTTGCAGAGACCCAACATCAATTCAATGGAAGAGAAAGCGACTGGGGTTTTACATCATTCATGCCTCTCAGCGAGCTTTATGATCCCACTCGTGGATATTTAGTGAATGATACTGTTCTAATTGAAGCTGAAGTTGTTGTGCGGAAGGTTCTTGATTACTGGTCATATGACTCAAAAAAAGAGACTGGTTTTGTTGGACTAAAGAACCAAGGGGCTACCTGTTACATGAATTCTCTCCTGCAGACGTTATACCACATACCTTACTTTAGAAAGGTGGGATGCATGTCTTGTTTTATTCTTTTTAATTTTCTAAATCACGATTCCTCCAAATTCTTGATAAAAACATCTGAATTATGCACTTTTCTTGTAGGCTGTTTACCACATGCCAACAACTGAGAATGATGCACCTACGGCGAGTATCCCATTGGCGCTCCAGAGTTTGTTTTACAAGCTTCAGTATAATGACACCAGTGTAGCGACGAAGGAGCTGACCAAGTCGTTTGGTTGGGATACATATGATTCGTTCATGCAACATGATGTTCAAGAACTCAACCGAGTTCTCTGTGAAAAGCTTGAGGACAAAATGAAGGTATGTCTTCTTCTGGGTGGCCTTTTTTTATTCTTCCATTCTTAGTTACTGATTTTGTGTTTATATATATATGAAAAAATATTTATCTTTTTTTTTTTTGCATTTTCAAGGGAACTGTTGTGGAGGGAACAATACAGAAGTTATTCGAGGGTCACCACATGAATTACATTGAATGCATCAATGTAGATTACAAATCTACACGGAAAGAATCATTCTATGGTATGTAATTTTGAACAGTAACCTATGTATTGGCTTCTTATTTTTTCAGAAGCTAAATAAACTTCACATCCGTGTAATTTGTCTAATGGCAGACCTCCAGCTTGATGTTAAAGGCTGCAAAGATGTATATGCTTCTTTTGACAAGTATGTTGAAGTTGAACGCCTTGAAGGTGATAACAAATACCATGCAGAAGGACATGATTTACAGGTCGGCTGTCTTCTCGCTTTTCATTTTTATGTTGTCGAAGCTGTCTTCTTTCGTTCCTTCTCATATTTTTGCTGTGGAGAATGTGGAGTAATGGTTAAAGTCCTTATTTAAGTACCCATCTGTCTTGTTGTCTGTATGTTATATGGTGTAGGATTTGTAATGCGTCTGCATGCTATCAAGTAAGCTAGTTAGGAATTTGTAGAAAGCATTATGAACTATTATTGTTTGAACTTAAATAAAATTGTATTTGATTCATAGTTACTTAGTCCATTTATATCCTATATATGAATAATTTCTCTTTTCAGGATGCGAAAAAAGGTGTTCTGTTTATAGATTTTCCACCCGTACTTCAACTTCAGCTCAAGAGGTTTGAATATGATTTTATGCGAGACACAATGGTGAAGGTTAGTATTTGAAGTTCCTGTAACCCGACATAGTCAGCAACTCAGAGTAGTAGTGAGGTGCTGACGTAGCTCTATTTACAGATAAATGATCGATATGAGTTTCCTCTTGAACTGGATCTCGACAGAGATAATAGAAAATATTTATCCCCTGATGCTGACAAGAGTATCCGTAATCTATACACACTCCACAGGTACATATTTCAGTTGTATCTTGGCTTTTATAACTTGAGTTACAGTAGATTCAAACAGGAGTATTCATAAATGTGGTAGGTTGTTGTCTTTAAGTATCAAATTCTTTTGATTCTCTGCTAGGTATTCCTTCTCAGGGAATCTGGTGATTGGAGCTTAGATTTCCTTAATATATGGTCATTTAAATTTCTTTTATGATCGTAAACTCAACATGAATTATGTTGTTGTAATTCTTCATGTTGCCTGCCTGATGTGCTTACTTGAACTGTTTTCTCATTTTGTGCAGTGTCTTAGTTCATAGTGGCGGAGTGCATGGGGGGCACTATTATGCCTTTATTAGGCCAACTCTCTCAGACCAGTGGTATGTATCCTTCTATGTCTCCACCTCTCCATCTCTTTTATGCTTAAGTATCACAAGACATGGCTTCAACCGAGCCTAGATGACGAACATTGAGCAAACTAGTTTTCAGTTAACTGCTTCAAGCGTTACAATATACAAAACTTGATGTGTTAGATTTTTTTTGACTGTTCTATCCACATCTCTAAACTTATATGTAGTGATATTAGTTTCATGCTTGAGAATTGAGATTAACTGTATAAGTAATCTTTGTAGTTTCTTCTTGTGTCCTTCGTCTCCTAATCTATACATTAAAATGAATAATTACTGCATTTTCTCTGTGGTTTTTGGTGTGATTTAAAATGACAATGAACATATTGCTCCATGCTCACTTTTAGACTACCTAATCTTCTAACTTTTTCAGGTTTAAATTTGATGATGAACGGGTGACGAAGGAGGATGTGAAAAGGTCGCTGGAAGAGCAATATGGTGGTGAAGAAGAGGTAGCGCTCTCTTACTAGGTTTTGTTTCTATATTTGCTTTGTAAGTCTTATTTTTCTCAGTTCATGCGCTGTCAAATTTGATCTCTCTGCAGTTACCGCAGAATAATCCTGGTTTCAATAACCCACCTTTTAAATTCACAAAATACTCGAACGCATACATGCTTGTTTATATCCGGGAAAGCGACAAGGATAAAATAGTCTGCAACGTTGATGAAAAAGACATTGCAGAACATTTACGGGTAAAATTCATTTACACGCTTTTTCCTCTGCTTATCTGTCTTGGTTTTACCAGAATGACTTTAACATGGTCTGACAGGTGAGGCTGAAAAAAGAACAAGAAGAAAAAGAAGATAAAAGAAAATACAAGGCTCAAGCTCACCTTTTCACGACAATCAAGGTTTTCTACTTTTCTTAATTTGGGTCTCTGTTCTAACCTGATCTAGTTCTGGTATAGATTTGATACTAATGTTACTAATGCAATTTATGCTTTTTATACAGGTCTCAAGAGATGAAGACATTACTGAGCAAATAGGAAAGCATATATATTTTGATCTTGTTGATCATGAAAAAGTTAAGAGTTTTCGAATCCAGAAACAGACCCCCTTTCCACTATTTAAGGTAGGTGCTGTCTTCCTATTTTATTAACAAATGTGTTTTTTTCAGTCTTCGGCAAGAGGCGTGTTTTGCGTAGGAAGTTCTTTTTGGTAACTTAAATCTATCTCGGAGCAGAAGAATAGTTATCAGGGATTCATGATATTAATGTGAAAAATCTCTCCTATCGTTCAGAATCTAATTTGTTCAAGTGTTTTTTATAAGATTATGTTTTTGATTGGAACTTTCCAGTTGTTGCTGGTTATCTAGTTTCTTGTGTACTTGTAGCTATAACACTGTTATAATTTATCCTCATATAGGAAGAGGTGGCCAAAGAATTTGGTGTCCCGGTTCAGCTACAGCGGTTCTGGATTTGGGCAAAGCGGCAAAACCATACTTATCGGCCCAACCGCCCCCTATTACCTCATGAAGAACTACAGACGGTAGCTAATCTTTTTTTTAATATATAAAGAGTTCTTTCATGCATATGGGTTGCCTCTTTCAGATGGGAATATTTATATAGTGGATATTTTTGAAATAAACCTATTAAAACCTTCACTATTTATCTGTGTATCTGCTCTAAGACATATTACTAGTTGGGATTATTCTTGTCTTAAGTGTGGGCCTTTTTGGGTCTCGTCATACACTGTCATGCCTAGGTAACTGTGTCTTGTTACCATGAGTTCGTATATTTACTGATTTTATGGTCATCGTTAGTGTGCTAAGCCAAACCCCCTTCCCGATGATTGCATGTGTAAGCCAGCTTGTTATCTTAGAACAGTGTCTTTGTTTTAGAACACTTACTTCTGAAGACATTATTGTAGGTTGGACTTTTAAGAGAGGCATCTAACAAAACAAACAATGCTGAACTAAAGCTGTTTCTGGAAATAGAGCGCGGACCGGTAATACTTCCTTGATGCGTATTTTGATTGTTGAGTCCAATTCCTTGAATGGAATTTTCCAAAGGAAAAAAAAAACAATAGTCTTACAAACTCTTTATATATTTAGGATGAGCGTCCTATTCCTCCCCCAGTCAAGTCATCTGAAGATATTCTCCTTTTCTTTAAGCTATATGACCCTGAGAATGCAGTTCTAAGGTAATTCTTGTATCCACCAATTTCCGCTCTGACATCTATTCAAAGAAAGGTGGTCCTATAATCTTAAAAGGACTACACCTTCTATCATTTCCCTACTGAATGAAGAAGCTGTCTCCCTTACTCTTATTCAATGTTTTTTATTCACTGGAATTTGCATCTTCCATTATTCTTACAAAATTTGTCCATGTGGTGCAGATATGTTGGCAGGCTCATGGTGAAAAATTCCAGTAAGCCCATGGATATAGTAGGGCAATTGAATCAAATGGCTGGCTTTGCTCCTGATGAGGAAATAGAACTTTTTGAGGTGAGAGCTGGTGCCTTTTATTTATGTCTTTTCATCATGCTTATGGCCATGCAAATTCTATTGAATTAATTTTCGTACCCATTATCAGGAAATAAAGTTTGAACCTTGCGTCATGTGCGAATATCTGGATAAGAAGACTTCTTTCAGACTATCTCAAGTAACGTTGCTCTCATTGTAACAACAGTAATGATTCATGGTTTGTTGTTTTTTTTTTCCTTTTTAAATGTGTTTCTTACTTTCAGATTGAAGATGGAGATATCATTTGCTTTCAGAAACCTCTTTCTATCCAGGAGAATGAATGTCCTTACCCGGATGTACCATCGTTTTTGGAGTATGTACAGAATCGAGAGGTATAATTAGACTGGGCAATGTTGGCAACAGTGAACTAGGCTAGTGTCGTGTTAAAGCTGTACTAACAGTAGAGCAACTATTGTTAATAATTTTATTAAGTTGCAAATAAGCATTTGAAAATAAATGAAGATCCGACTTATTATTTTCTTTTGCTGTACAGTTGGAAAATATTCAAGTGTTACCCTGTCCGTGTGAAGATCTGAGTCTTAATGAGGTGGTAACTTGACTCATTAAGTTTGTTATCTCGTAGGTGGTGCGCTTTCGTACTCTGGAAAGACCAAAAGAAGATGAGTTTACTATGGAGTTGTAAGTACATCTATGGACAGCATTAAATCGTTAATACCAGTTTTGGAATTCATAATGCTTCTACTTTCAGGTCAAAGCTGCACACTTATGATGATGTTGTCGAAAGATTAGCTGAGAAGGTTGGCCTTGATGATCCATCGAAAATCAGGCTTACTTCTCACAATTGCTACTCCCAGCAACCCAAGCCCCAGCCTATAAAATACCGTGGAGTAGACCATCTTTCAGATATGTTAGCTCACTATAATCAGGTGATTGACTTAGGTTTGAGTGAGCTTATATACATTCTTATTTCCATTCCAATGCGGATTTGCTTATTATAACTGCTTCTTGTTTTTCAGACGTCTGACATTTTGTATTATGAAGTTCTGGACATTCCTCTTCCAGAATTGCAAGGTCTTAAGACTCTAAAAGTAGCATTTCATTACGCTACAAAGGACGAAGTACGTGTTGAACTTGTGCAACTTAGCTCTCTTTGTACATGTAATTATCTTTTAAGCCTCATAATTATTAATTTTGCAGGTGGTAATCCACAATATCAGACTTCCTAAACAGAGTACTGTGGGAGATGTTATTAACGAACTTAAAACAAAGGTGGTTCACTATACTTGCAACCTTGTTTGTTCTATTATTGCATGTATTTTCACGTGCTGACCACATTAAGCTTTTTCTCCTCCTGAAAAAGCTTGTTTTCTTAATGGATTCTGTTCCATACGATTGCTTGTGTAATATTTTGGGGGTTTAATGAAGTAGAAAATAAAATATACCGTTGTACATCAGGTGGAGTTGTCGCATCCTGATGCAGAACTGAGGTTGCTGGAGGTGTTTTTTCACAAGATCTACAAGGTAACAAGCTAAATTCTTGTCTTTTACTTTGTTTTTATGTTTTTTTTTTTACTATTTTAATATGATGGCCTGTACACTTCACCATATTTTGTGTGATGTATTTTGGCAATCTTCTGAAACTTGGCAAATTTTGATCCAATCTGCCTGGTTACGCTTTGCAGATCTTTCCATCTACGGAAAGAATTGAGAATATCAATGACCAGTACTGGACTTTACGAGCAGAGGAGGTATATCACCAGGCCTCGCTTTCTTTTCTCTAGTTCTGTTATTGTCCACACTTTCTCTGTATTTTCTGTCGCTCTTGTGGCCTTCTGATTTTGTTATTTAATTTTTTCTTGTTTCCCTTAGGATGTTGTTTCTTGTTTCTCTGAAAATTTTGCCTATCTTCTTTCTATAGTTTCATATTTGACAAAATTATAATGATGTGATAGTAGTCTTGCTATGGTTGAAGTACTTCTGTAATTGAAGGAGATACTTTATTTGTTGTCTGCAATGTAGTGCAGCCTTTTAGGAGGCGTAGATCACATTGTAACTAGTTAGTTGTGTACAGGTAGGCTATTTGAATGCTTGAGATGAATAGTTGTATTGAGCTACATTAATTTAATATATAGTGGCAAGTTCTTACGCTGGTTAATGGCTTCAATGACGCTGACTTTCTTCTTTTACTATCTTGTGAAATCTCAGGTACCTGAGGAAGAGAAGAATATGGGTCGGACTGATCGGTTAATCCATGTGTACCATTTTACTAAAGAGGCCGGACAAAATCAGGCGGTAGTCAAAAAAACGAATTCCCTATCAACCTTAAGTTACTTTAAAAAAAAAGAGGTTAATTTGAGGTGTCGATTATTTTCTTAACCATTGTTTCTTCTGCAGCAAGTACAAAATTTCGGCGAGCCCTTCTTTCTGGTAATCCACGAAGGTGAAACTTTAGAAGAAATCAAGAACCGTATCCAAAAGAAACTCCATGTACCTGATGAGGACTTCGCCAAGGTATGCAAGTCTTTGTTTACGCTGATTGTGATAATAGCTACTGGAATGTTAACATTTTGTTGTTATTAATGGTGGCAATATTGGGTTATTATTGTTAATTCGTTTTATCCCTCGCCTATGTAAACTCCAGTGGAAGTTTGCTTCTTTTTCAATGGGACGTCCCGACTACTTGCAGGACACAGATGTCGTGTATGATCGCTTTCAGGTATAAAAGAAAGTTATTTTTTATTTTATTGCTCAAAAGAAAATTCGACATGTAATCCTCTTCTGTTTTTTTTTTTTGGAAAACTACAGAGAAGGGACGCATACGGTGCGTGGGAGCAGTATCTTGGGTTGGAGCACGTTGATAATGCTCCTAAGAGGTCTTATGCTGCGAATCAGGTAAAAAAAAAAAGCTTATCTCTCTCTCTCTCTAAGAAGCTCTTCCTCTGTCTGTTAATAATAATGTTTGAATGGTCTTTGGTTGTAGAACCGACACGCATATGAGAAGCCGGTGAAAATATACAATTAGGAGGAGCAAGAGAGGAGACGTGGACGAAAATCTTCAAAAAGGTGGTTTTGGTGAAAGGAGTAGTAGAGGATGTAGAGAGACTCGATTTGGATTTTCTTTTACCGCAAATGAATATATATCTTTCAGGCCCGACGGTAGCAAGTGTGATGGTCTATTTTGCTTCCAAAATCTACTCTTTTTGGTGTTAATATTGGTATTGTTTGGAGACCCTCCCTTTCTTCTCTGCAAAATTCTTATTTTGAAGACGAAAAGGGCGTAGGCTTTCAATTAGGGTTACTTGTATTTTCGGGTACAGTGTGTTTTCTACGTTCAAATTTATTTTTATATATATATATTACTCTCTTCACGTTGATTTTTGCTGTTATAAGTTAATCTCTTGCATTTTTAAAAAATGATCGCCACAAAGTCTTATTTCAGTAAAACTAAGCATGGAACAATCATAAACAGTATAAGATAGTGAGAAGAACACAAGTAAAGTTCTCTTTGTATGTCCAAATATTTCGGCGATACTTTAGAATCCACGCACATGACATGTATGAAGTTCTTAGTCTAAGCCGCCAAGTGTAGTGAGAACACAAACAAAATCAAGCTAGAAAATGAAAGCTGAAAAACATGTGAAATAAAAGGTTTAGTTTTGGGCTAAAAGCGAAAAGTAGGGAAGGTCAAACGGGGATGGATGCAAAAAAAAATAGCTGGAACCCTTGTTGACCTGAGAATATGAAATGTACAATGAGACAGCAAATGATAATTAACTGCGCCTGTAGCTCAGTGGATAGAGCGTCTGTTTCCTAAGCAGAAGGCCGTAGGTTCGACCCCTACCTGGCGCGTACAAATTTTCCTTTCTTTTTCTCTTTTTGAAAACATTTTTCAGACTTTTAACCCTTACTGTTTCACCTAGCTCGTCTATAGTGTTAGAGAGCTATGTTTAAGTCACACTTTAAAAAATGTTTTATGGAATTGATTTACATTTTACAGTCAACTCTACTTATTAATATAAGACTGTTCTTTTGTTTGTTTTTAAATCTCTTACTGTTGACTGTAAATCAAACAGCAAAAATTAAATCTGGACAGGGAATGGTTTTAGAAAGTTTGAGATTACAAGAGAAGAGAGTAAGAATAAGATCGGTAGATATTAATATTGCATTAAAACTTGATTACGTTTGGAACACTGAAATATTAAATATTAAAGTATTTTTGCTTTCAAAAAAAGTCTCAAATCTATATATGACTATATGTGGATGAAGCTGTTAAGCTCCACGTTGTTGCTGAAGATTTCCCTAATCTGACCACTTCAAAGCCACTTCACCAAGATTTATGCAAAAATAGTTGACTTAGCATGAAGACATCACTGCTCCACCCTGATGCAAGCCAGATCACTCATGCTGTCTATTGATGCAAAATAAATTCCTTTCCAACAAGCTTTTGTCACATCCCCTAATCATCATGGACCTACTGTTACAGTGCCTAAAGCTATGCTATCTCCTAAAGGGCTTGGAGTAAGCCTATTGATCAAATCGTTGGTGACTCATCTCGCATGGGATCTCAATAACTTAATTTGTGACAATCGATTCTCTTACCTCTCGGCCTAACCTCTTACGAAAAAAAAACACTCAAATTTGTGCACCTATAAATCCTCAGGTAAGCATCATCAACAATGTGTATGAAAAATTGAGACACCCTCATGCATCATCCCTATATAACTCAAGCTTCAATCCAAAATGATCAAAATATCCCTGTGGAATGCATGATGAGTCACTAAATAGCACTGTATTTTAAGTCTTTCAGTAATTTCTTAGGACTCATCATGTACTCACGTTGATCCTAGGTTTGATTTCCATTGGGAACTAAATTGTCATCTTTTGATCGGTCTAGGATTGAGATTTGGTCCAAGTGGTTAATATAGTGCGTCTTAATAGACGATCATTCCACTTCTAACATTACTCGGAAAGTATTCCAAACTCAGGTTAAACAGTGTGGTAGTCAAATTCACTCTATAGTAATAAATATGTTTCTTTCGAGACTGATCAAATCATCTGATTGGGCATATCAAAAAAAAGATTTAAGCTAAAAATGTCGTTCAGGGTAATTTTATTTTAAATTAAATAGCATTTTCATTTTTAATGTTATTTGTGCAATATTAACCTTTTTACATTAAGTTATCATAACTTAATACTTTTAGAAAGAAAACCTAAATATATCAACAAAAGTGAGCTAATCTTATTTCGACAGAGGAAGATATGAAGTTTGGAAATTTAAGATGCTGCGACTATAATATCTTTTATTTAAGAATTAAATGTAAAAAGTTAACAACTTGAATAACAAAGATGAACAATGTTTTATAGGAGAACACATTAAATTTTATATTTGCTGATCGTGATTTACAATTATAGTTTTCTTTTTTTACGAAGTGGTTCTAGGGCAAATTTTAAATAAAACCCTAATAATTTATAAGTTCTTTAATAAACTTATAAGTTGATAAAATACATTTTTACTATAGTTGATTACAAATCATTTGCTTTATAAATAAAATTATCGTATAGTTTCAAATGCTTTTTCTTTATACATGGGATTTACTATAGCTGCCATTAATATTCCAGTAACTCTCATAGTTGTTTGAATGTAAAGTTGCAAATTTAAGGATCTTGTTGTGTCTTTGCACTCAGATATATGGATAGTAACATCATAAAAGTAGTTGTAGCAACCACTACAACTGTTATTGTTTTTTCACAACGACATGGGTGACATAAAAGCTTATGAAAAGGTAATCACTATGATGCCCTTTTATCAAACTTTCGCCTATATTGATGTTTAATTTTGATAAGCACAACAACATCATACGAACAATAACTTATTTATTTTTATGTTGCTATATCATAAAACTTTAATAACGCTAAAAATCTAAAATCAAGAATATTTAAAATCAGTGATTTCTCACTCTCAAACGCTTTCATGCCAGGGAAACTACTCTCTCATAATATTCTTCTTGTCACTAAAATGGTGCCAGGTTACAAATACAAAAATGCATCCCTAGAGCAATGCTGAAGGTTGACCTGCTCAAAGCCTTCTGATTATATCAACTGAGATTTTGTTTTGGTAATTCCGAAAGGTCTGGGATTACCTCAAAGATTTGTGAACTATAATTTCGAGTGTCTTTCGACTTCATCTTTCTCAGTCTGCATCAAACACCAATCAAAGAGTTTTTTCAAATGTACAAGAAAGCTAAGACAACCATGTGAGGTTTAGTGGGAGGCGGGTATCGGGTTGCTAAGCAACACGGGTTCAAAGGCACCCCACTACACTCCATCAGGTGGCAACAGGTATATGGTCAATATCTTGAAAGAAGGTCCATCCGTAGATTGCACTTTCCTTTGATGATTAATCTGAATCTTTCTATAGGTCCGGAATACCCTCATATTAATCAAAAAGAAGCTAAGAGGCATCTCTTGCTGTTTTTCTGGGCACTGGTAGTCACTTCTGAAACTTCGCACTATTGGTATGGATTTCTTGGTATGCTCAGTGGACAATGGGCGAACACCAAGCTTTCTGCGAACCCCTGGATGTTTTTGTCGCCGATGCAATGAGAAGCTCGTCTACCTAACGCGAGGTCTGACGATTCTCTCATGCTTCATACCTACTTAAAAACGTTTGAGATACCATGTCAGAGCAAGCCGTACGGTCACTACTTGTGGAAGATTAATGGTGTCAGTTACAAAGACTATTCTTCAAAGAGAACTTGGAATTCTCCAAAGTATGATTCAAAGGTTGCATACCAAAGCATGCTTTCACAATGTGGGTGGCTTAACTAGATACACTACCTACAAGAGCTAGGCTAACATCATGGGTTATGCTCATTCCTACAACTTGTTGTCTTTGTTCTATCCTGCAGAAACTAGGGACCATCTTAATATTGTGGACACGGGCTCTTTCGCAAATGTCAAAACTATTTGTATTGCATTGCAGCTCATAGGGACTATTCCTCAGTTGGATCAACATGCGTCCTGATGTTATCTTGCTAAATGATCTTAACATACTTAATTGTTATAAATGAAACTATCTACGTAAATTAATTTTTTTTGGTTAAGATATTAGGTTATAGTAGTGGATTTGGATTGAACAAACGTTTAGAAATGAAAAATGAGCATATTTCATTACATCTTAGATTTATAAAATAAACATTGTGATTTAATTTACCTGGATCTCTAACCAAGCGGTCGACATTTTGATCAGACTCTTCCATTGGTGGGATTGAGTTCAACTCGATGACAATGGAACGTTTCGAGGATGATATATAGAATACTTTCGGGTATTGTTTGTACATGAACAGAATCCGATTCATTTTCAATTTGAGAAACATGTTCAGCACTGGTTATTGTTTGGAGGTAAAATATTGAAACCAACCATTGATTATATACTCTTTAGAATCCATGTAGTATATATATATATATGAAGGTGAGACTTTTGTTTGTTACAAGAAAGGTGAAACTTTTGGATCCCCTCTATTTTTCTACATAAATAATATTACAAATAATTATTTAAAACATTTTATGTATTGTGTCTTCAACTACATTTAATCCCAAAGACTAAGACAATAAATTTTTATGACTCTATAGTTAATGAAAGATAGAAACGACTAATTATTTAATTTAGAGAGAATTGGCAAAATAGGACACATCCACATCGAATATTATAAGTTGGGGGATTGGATTAAGGCTAATATAGTATTACCCTTTAATTAATCAATTTATTTTTATTAAAATATAATCTATTTGTTAATTGGTTTAAAATTAAATTAAAAACACAAAATGAGATTCATTGACAGGTTTCAAATAATGTTTGATCATATGTCTAAGCTGACCACATCTTTTATATTCGTGAGTCAACCAATATTATATTCTTTGGTCATATGTCTAAGCTTTACTCAATGCAATCTCAACCGAAATATTAGCTTCACCATAAAAATGAGGTCTTGTCATAAGAATGCCTACACCCGAACTATATGATTTATTCCAGGGATGGAATATAAGATGCTGAAAATATTTTTTGGAGTTGCCATACCGGGATATATGTGGTTTTAATCTTAAAAATCCCTAAGAAAGCTTTTGGTGTCGAAGATGCTATAAACATCAGATAATCATCTGCCATAACCTCTTTTAAAGAACCCAAGTTCATGTACCTAAGTTTTCTAATTATTATTCTGCAATTCTGTCCCCACAACTTGTTAAAGACTGCATAAATCAGACCACATAAGTGAGACTGCATCTATAAAACTGATCTAATATATACCTCTTTTTTTTGTTGTTTTCTAATGCTTGCAAGACCTGTTAGGGATTGTTCCCTTAGTAGTTGTCTTGTTAAGTTCCTAACATTATTTTGTTAAATGTTATTAGTTTTATTTGCATCTTCTGGGGTTATCTTTCGTTGTATCAAAGAATAACATTTTCTGTCAAAGATCTTTTTACGGTTTCTCATAACCGTGCTTTTATTTTCAGAACTTCATCTTCTCTGTATTGATTTGTGTTTTTGCAAGTTAGAAATTGAAAAACAGCAAAAGACTATGATCATATTATCATTTCAATTTTAGATTAGCAAATGCAATAGAAAACCATCACATTTTGAATGTTCTGCTTATTCTATCGTACGAGATATGTATTTTTAAAAGAAAGCACAAACATTTTTATTAACATGTACGACATTATACATATTACAAAAACTGGTTCATGAAACATACAACAAAGGTTCAACACAAAAAACAAAATCGATATGCTTCTTTATATATTTTATTTTATTACTAAATCATGACAATTAATGATATAGTAAAAGATGTTCTTCATAGCGAATCTCCAAGGTTTCATCCAATATTTGTAATGATTTAATTTTACACGCACAAATGGTTGTATTTAGAAGGATTCTCTTTAGAATCTTTCCATATCTTTTGAGCAGTTCGAATATGAATCGAAAACATTTCTGACACCTCTTGTGAGGCATTCCTTTTCAATTTTCCATTTGAACTCCTTTGCCACAAAGCTTTGAAAATTAACTCTTTTTCAGGAATCGTCAATTTCTTTTTCCTCTTTCGGTTGCCAATGACATTATCAGCTTCGACAGGCGCTGACACAAAATAGTTAACCCAAATAAAAATGACTTTCTATATTACAATCTAATTCATTATATTTTCTACGTTCCTACGAGTATTTCATGCAACGATCTAAAAAGGGTCAATAGATGTATACAATATTCCTATATGCATGCTTTTATTTATTAGTTTATACATTTATCAATGAAACTATTTACTTAAATTTATATTTGTCTGATTAGGATATTAGGTTAAAGTATTAGAAACTTATATCTATAGATAAATAATTTAGAATATGAAAATTACCATTATGACATATTTCATTACATATTAGATTTATTAAATAAATATTTTGATTTAGTTTACCTGGATCTTCAAGCAAATGATCAAAATTTTGTTCAGGATCTTCCATAGGTGGGCTTATGTTCAAATCGAAGGCATAACCAGCTTCGACTGGCGCTAGTACAAGATAGTTAAACCCAAATTAAAAAAATGATTTTCTACTATTATAAACCAACGTTTTATAGTGTACTCGTTCCTACGAGTGTCCCATGGAACGATCTAAAAAGGTTCAATATATATTTACAATATTCTTATATGCATGCTTTTATTCATTAGTCTTATAAATGTAACTTTTTACGTAAATTTATTTGTTGGATTGAGATATTAGGTTAAAGGACTGGAAACATATATTTATAGGTAAATAATTAGAATATATTTTTTTTCATTATAACATATAAGATTTATTAAATAAATATTATGATTTAGTTTATACCTTGATCTTCAACCAAGTGATCAACATTTTGTTCAGGCTCTTCCATGGGTGGGCTTGAGTTCAAATCTATGATCAAAGAATGTTTTGAGGATGATGCATCACTCGTCATTGCAATGTTATCTAAATCAAGCGAATTATTTTTATTGTTTGGAGATAAAGATAACCAACTATGGATGATTTACTCAGAATCTATGTAGTATTAATATATATGAAGGTGAAACTTTTGACTCCTTTCTATTTTTTCTTAATAAAGAATGTCATAGAAAGCTATTTAAAATATTTCCTACATAACATTTAATTCCAAAGACTAAGACATGAAACATTTATGACGCCATAGTCAATGATAGAAAAGACCAACCATTTAGTCTAAGGAGCACATTTATTTATTTTTGTTTTTTTCAGTCAATTTTTTCGTGACGGATATTGAGTACTTACTAAAATTCTTTTCAATTGGAATTTAGATAATAGATTAATAAAGAAAATACAGAAGAATAGATGATAAACATGAATAGCATTCATTCTACATCAAAAATATTAATGACTGATGACTATTTCATTTAGTTTTACACATAAATGAATAATAAAAATTTAAATAATTTTTATCGTAAAAAAAACTTTTATACTAATTAAAACAGAAAGTATCATTTGACATTGTTAATACTATCATTCAAACTTAGATAGTGTCGTCTTCATTATTCAAAATTAACTTAAAATGGCATATTATAGAAATGTTAAATAATATATGGATCTCTAACTTGTTAGCATCATCCAACTTTGATACCATATTTCATTATATCTTCTTCAATCTTATTTTATAAGTTTAACATATTAAATATTTCATTGCGCTTAATCATCTTTAATATTAGAAATTGACAACACATGTTGCTTATATGTTGATTATAAGCTTTACTGAGATTAATATGAATGTTTGGAGTCTTTATGTTGCCATTATCATTTTCTTTGTCATCAACATAAATGCTCAATTCAACTTATGCAAACAACATTAGTAACTATGTGTCTATATAAACGACCAAAATCGATTGTTTCCGAGCACTGTGTGCCAGATTATCCGCCCTTGTATTCTTTGTTCGGGGGTTGTGGATGAACTCTGAGTGATTAAAACTCCCTTTCAGAAGCTCAATATCTTCCAAATAAATTGCAAAGGCAGGCCATTCTTGTGGTTTCAAAACCATCTTCCCCAATTGGAACAATCTGTTGCAAACGTTACATGAAAATGTCTTAAATTTCTCATACTTTCCATTGTCCAGATGAGAGCCTCTAATTCAGAATGGAGGGGTGAACGGTTGGTCTCGTGTTTCTTGCCTCCATCAGCCCATCAAAATATTTTAAAATACTATAACATCCTTGTCCCGAGTAACTATCTTGAGCTTTTGATGATCCATTCGTAAAGCACCATCATCCCGGTATTTGAGATAATGTTAATGACTCCACCTCTCTAAAGTATTATATCATCCTTTTCCCAAGAAAATATCCTGAGCTTTTCATGATCCATCCCTAAAGCACCACTGTCCCGCTACTTGAAGTAATGTTGTCGACTCCACCTCCCTAGATTAAGTGGCCCATTGTGATATTGATGTATGTGCCTCAACCCAAAGTATTGATTCAGTTTCTGCCAGCTAGAGTATATCTATGGTCAATATCTATGTTGTTGAAGATCTTATTGTTTCAACCTTCCTAAACGTACTATAGTATCCATGCAAACCGATGGTTATCCATGTGCAGTGCCCTCCAAAAAAGTGATCCATTTTTACAAAAATCGATTAAGAAGAAAAAACTGTTGGATTCGATAGGATCTCTGAGAACGACTATACTTGAAGAGATGGGGGCATTAAATAACATGATTTATTGATTCTTTTTCTGCTCCACATCGTGCACAATGTGTGTCTCCTTACATCCTTTTTGCTCTTAAATTTTTCTTTACCAATAGACATTCTAAGACTATTTTCCATAAAAAATGTTATAGGCAACATATTTTTTAAGAATATAACTTCAAAAAGGTGACATTTGGTCCATACATCAGAAGCGTCTTTTCTATGTCGAGGTTCACTTGAAGATCCAACATTGTCACTATAGTTTAGTTTAGCTTTTTAACTAAGGGGTTGATGTCAAAAAGCTTACAATTCAAATGAAGAAGATGAATCCCAGAGATACCTGACTTTAGAGGCAACATATCAATTCTATGTCAAGAGGTTCAACTTCAAACTGCCACTGAATGGAACACATGTACAATCTATGGGGAGTAATCATGAAGGCAACTCTATTACATCTTAATAGGACAATGGTGTCTTGCAGATATATAGATCTTCGAAGGATAAGGAATTATTATCTAGTAATGGTTAATATAGTACAGTAGAGGGATTTGATGGTTTGATGGGGGCACGAAATACACAATGGAGTCTTTCTCCCTTTCACATGGAAATGGAAGCTTTCATTTGGGCAATGTAGTATATAAAATATTTGAGGCTATTTCATGTAACATTTGTAATGAATTATTCAAAATAATTTCAGAATCAGAAGAATGGCATGCGTTTGCAACATACTTAGAAAGAATGTAGCGATTGAAGGAATGTTTCATATGTGTCACGTTCCCCGGACTCAAAACACAAAGACAGACAATATTGCACGAAGTACTCGCAGTGAACCACCTCATTTCGTCTTTATTTACATAAAGTTTTATATTTGGTTATCAGAATTTTAATAGAATATATTTATGTCGATAACAAAAAAAAACAATTGAAGAAGATGAAACAACATTTCTATAGGGGAAACAATCGATATTTATATAAAAATATAAACTTTAGAAAATTGACATTTGTTCAAAACTGATGAAAATCTATAAAGTTTAATTAAGTCCACTAATTTCCATATAAACTTTGGATTATTTTGTTGTATATTTTATGGTTACTTTACTTTTAAAATTGCTATATTCATATGTTCTATGTATATTTTTAAAATTAACCCTATTAAATCATTAATCGGCTATATCGTTTTGTACGGATTCGTCTAATATATCTCACTCTTTTTAAGAAAAACTTATACTATTTTTGAAACTTGAATCTATTTAACAAAATAGTAATTTGATATTTCAAAAGGATAAAATAGTCAGAAAACTCTATTTCAAAATAGCATTTTGATGCTTATTATTTTTGCATATTATATTAATCAACAAAACTATATGGGAAGAACCCCCTAAATATACACTTTTGTCTTAAAATAAGTTAAATCAAAAATGCATTTTTTAAAACAGTTGGTTATAGACTTATAGTATACAGACTGTATACTTGTGTTTAGTTTGTCTGACGAGTTGCATGATTATGTTTGTCCTAGTAAATATTTAAATAGAACTAATCATGCTTTCGCGGAAATTAAAAATTATGTTGTCACCATTACTATTGACATCCCAATTATACAACAGTGAATAGATTCATGTAAAACAGCTATACATTTCGGATGATGTGTTCGTTTTACACAGATTCACTTGTTTTCCTCTCTTTTTTTACAATCCAGCGACAGTGTTGTATGTACCATAGACAGCAAAGAGCAACCCGCAAATCACGATGAACACATCAACAGATTTGTTCCACAGATTTAGCGATGGACCAAGCAGCGTGAGGTGATATGAAGCAGGTAACACAAATGATATCAGTGCACACACAGTACTACCAACCAGAGATGCAAATGTACCAAATCCAGGGACTAACGACGCGATTGCTGCAAGTCCTACCACCAAAAGCGTCCTCGTGATGAAGATTACATATCTTGAAACTGAACTTGTCTCGTTGTTGTACTGATGATGATGATGCTTTTCAAGCAAATCAATCCTTTTTAGTTTCTGCTCTATGATCTCGTTAAGAGGATGTACCATGATGGGGAATGTAAACGTCAATCCCACACATAAGCCAATCTGTTTATACCGAAAAAGACAAACTCATAACCAAGACAGATCATATGAATATACATACATAATTTTTTTATAAAACATTAGAAACAATCACAGTGGCGTAGTTTTTTTACCTGCACGGCAATGGCAGACCAGTTATTTGGGAGGTTAAGTGTGATGATATCTTTAGTTTCATCTCCGTAAGCCATGTAGCCACAAAACCCAAACAACATGTAGACAAACGTAATCCCAGCAAGAACTTTACCTAACAACTTAGGGAAAGCTTCTCTTTCCCTCATGGAACCTTCAAGGGTCAATGTCATTGCAAAACCTTCAAAACAAAACACAGCAACTCCTCCAGCAAAAGGTAAACCACCAATGGTAGAAGTAATAGCTGTTCTGTCACTAAACGAGAAGTCTCCACCAACCACCATCTCCACGTTTTCTTTAACAACGAAACACATGGCTATGATGTTGCATATATCAGCAAAGATACTGAAAGGCGAGAGAGCTGATAAAGAAGTGATCCATGACAATGCAACTTCGATTGGAACGAGAATCAAGATGAAAGAGACCATGTTTAATTCGTATGAGCTGAATATGGATGACATGTTTCGTCCTATGAACACTAGATACGCTACTGATCCACCGCATTGAGCAGTGAAGATGAGGAACTCGGTCAAGTATCGACCTTTTGTTCCCATACATCTGAATCCTAAGTCACCATACGTTTTTGAATTTTCTTGTCCTTCTTCTGATTCTAGCTTGTCCCTGCATTGTATCTACAACAAACACATGTTGACGTTTCAGAAGATCGCGAGCAATTTTGATAATTGTGGGGTGGGGGGTGAGGGCTCGCTTAGTTTGATATTTGATACTATATTCATAAATTCTATTCAAATTTTCTAATTTCATTTGGTTTGAATATCCAAAATCACCAAAAATCTTTTTTTAAAACTACTTAACTTTAACCAGAAATACTAAGAAGTATATAAATTATTCAAAAATCCGATAAAAGGTAGTAAAAAAAAACCCCTAAACTAACTAAACTAATTTAAAATAGTCCAAAATAACTAAAAAAAAGTATGGCATAAAAACTACCAAAATCTTCAAAAGTTTTTTCAAATATAACTACAGTGATTATGTAAAAACTAATAAGTTTAATAAATTTTCTTAGATATTTTTGGATACTTGTTTGTTCATATTTCAGACATATATTCAAAAATATCTAGCTTTAAATACATTCTTAATGATCTGATTCAAGTGTTTTAAAAAGAGTTTTATCATGAATCAAGATCCATAGAATTGTTCATATTAGCACATAATGTAATTGGTCATTTACCAGTGTTAAAAAAATGGTTAGGATCAGACTCAGGTTTTTGTAAGTCGTATTAGTTACAAGCGAGCGCCTAGGCCTAATTGTGCTACCATATAAAAAGACCAAATCAAATTTCATTACAGGTCAATAAAACGGGAGAAGAGAACTAACGAGGAGGAGCATGCAGTAATACGTGGCGAACCCAACGATAATAACGCCGAGAGATCCAGCGAACCATCCAGCCACGCGAAACGCGTAAGGAAGTCCAAGGACGCCTGTACCCACGATAGATACGATAATATTACCGAGTGTCTGAATAGCCGACGTTCTATCTCCGTCCGGTGCTGACGGAGAATTCATCAGCGGAAGAGATGCATCGTCGTTCGCCGCTACGTCCTTGATCATCGTCATCTCCTCCCACTCCAATAATTTTTTTTTATTATTTATTTTTGGAAGACGTACGAACTCCTCTCGTCGCCATTCTTATAGGTCCTGCCAAAGATTCTTCTCTCTATGACGTGGCTTCCCTATACGTCCCACTCGATCCGTGGGTACATTTGCGCCATGTGAAAAGCCAATTACAGTATCTTTACATTTTTAGTTTTTCAACGATTTGTTTCTGTTTTTAAAACGCAAAAACTCAGATTTTAATTATTCTGTATATATATACTGTATAGTTACAAACAACAATAATGTTATATATATATATATATTTATTATCATATATAACAAATATTTTATATAGATTTGAATACAAGCCGTCCACTGTTACGTAATTGACTTTTTGTGTGTTACATATGTGAACTCTATCTCAGCTTTTTTTTTTTTTTTGGATCTCAGTGTGTTACATAATATAGAGAGAGATTTGTTGTTGGTATTAAGATAGGAAACAAGTTTTTTTAACAAAAATAAAATTAAATAGGAAACAAGATCTTGGGATTAAGTAGTTAGTGAGATTATTGCATGTCATCATGTTAACAAGTTGGTGAGATTGCATATATCAACGTTAACTTCACAAATAGACATACAACTAGTAAAAATATTAATTACACCATCATGTTTTATCAAAACAGTGGTGACAAATCTGTATTTCACATTCATCCAATTTGATCCAACATTGAACTTTTCAATTTTCTTGATTCCACTCATTGATAAAAACTTAGTGACGGCTTAGCTTTACTTAGATACTTTAACACAAATTTAGGAACACCAACAAATTTAGGAAAAGGACTTAATCTACCGAATATCCAGAGATTAGAGCGCTCTACCATCCACCTAACACGCCTAAACTTTGACCATTAAGATTGAAAATTTCTAATCAAACAAGCTTATACCAAAGTTTCTTTTATTGACCATTGAATGACTAAGTTGTGATAAGTGTTTTTAGTTAAAGGAAGCACGAAGACAATGTGGGTGGTAGACACAACGAATAGCATGTATAAGCTTTCTTCTTGGTCCAACTGCTAAAGCACCCATTTGCTTAAGCTTCTCCATTGTCAAATTCGCCATTTGAAACTTACTCATCCTCTGTCCTCTCAGCATCCTCTCAAACTCTCTCCCCAATCCTATAGATCCTACCCATTCATTCAATCCTCCTGCTTTCTCAACCTTCTTCTCAAGATTCACTACTCTCAGCTTCTCATTGTCCATAACCACAGAGCTGCACATCACTCTAGGAAACCTTATAGGTCTGTGACCTGCACCACGGGTCCTGTGAATCGCCAGCCTTCTATTCGGATCCATTCTACAATCTTGCAGTGATCTCCTTGGACCTGGAGCTTTCCTGGTTGTGTAACTGCGATCCATCACCCTCTCCGGTTTGTCTACAGCTTGAAAATCAGCTGTTTCCTGAGCATCTGATACAAAGTCTCTCGGCTCAGCTTGTAGGTGATGAGTTGCAGGCTTCTGCAAAGTGCAATAGTCAAGCACAGGAAGAGAAGGCACCACTGCTTGAACACCAGTAGCTTTGGGCGTCTCCTTGGCTCTTAGCTCAGCTTGTGTTTGCGAAGTTGCAGGCTTCTGCAAACTGCAATGCTCAGATACTGGAAGAAAAGGCTTCACTGCGTTAACAAGAGTAGCTTTGCGCGTCTTGGCTCTTAACTCATCTTGTGAATGCGAAGTTGCAGGCTTCTGCAAAGCGCAATATTCAAACCCAGGAAGAGAAGGCACCAACGCTTGAACACGAGTAGCTTTACGCTTCTCAGCTCTTAACTCAACTTGTGATTGAGAGGTTGCAGGCTTCTGAATAGTGCGATGCTCAGTTACTGGAAGAAAAGGCCCCACAGTGCTAGCAAGAGTAGCTTTGCGCGTCTCCTCAGCTTGTGATTGCGAAATTGCAGGCTTTTGCAAAGTGATATGTTCAGTTACCGGACGAGAAGACACCACAGTGCAAGCAAGAGTAGCTTTGTGCGTCTCCTCGGCTCTTAACTCAGCTTGTGATTTCAAAGTTGCAGGTTTCTGCAAAGGGACACATTCAGTTACCGGAAGAGAATGCACCACTGGCTGAACAAGACTTGATTTGCGCATCTCCTCCCCTCTTAAATCAGCTTGTGATTGCGAAGTTGCAGGTTTCTGCAAAGTGATTTGCTCAGTTACCGGAAGAGAAGGCACCACAGTGCGAACAAGAGAAGCTTCGTGCTTATCTGCTCTAAACTCAGCTCGTGTTTGAGAAGTTTCAGGTTTCTGCAAAGTGCGATGTTCAGGTACAGGAACATAAGGTACCATTGTGTGAAGAGGAGTAGCTTTTTCCATATCCGCAATACCCTCTCTTAACTCATCTTGTAACTGAGAAGTTACAGACTTCTGCTGAACGAAAGGCTCAGGTAGAGGAAGAGAAGGCACTTCTGTATGAAGAGGAGTACTTTCATGCATATCCACTACTACATCTCCTAACTCAGCCTGTGATTGAGAAGTTTCAGGCTTCTGCAAAATGAACTGTTCAGGTCGAGTAAGAGAAGGCACCACCACGTGAGTAGCTTCTTGAGTATCAGCAACAACAAAGTCTCTAAGCTCAGCTTGTGAATGAGAAATTGCAGGCGGCTTCTCCACAGTGAAAGGTTCAGGGAGAGGAAGAGAAGGCAAGACAATGATGACTCTCTGCTTCTTAACAAAAACCCAACCGTCTTCTTCTCCATCAAAGCCCAGCTTGGAAGAGCCAATCCTGTTTGGTTCCAACTGTTTCGGCCTTTGCCTCGCCATTAAACCTGAGAGATCTCCAACAACAGTAAGCTAAAGGTATGTCACAATTTACAAAAAATGTATGTCATAAGAATAAACTATAGAGAACTGATGAACAAATGTAAACTCGATTTGGGGGAAAACCCATAAGAAAAGTTGTAGTCTTTGTGTAAATCAGAGTGTGACATCACAGTTTTCACCAAAACAGAAATTAAAATCGAAGCAAACCCAATAAACCCTAGAATCCAAGTTCCATTTTCAGCAAAATAAAGGGGAGATTTGGGGATAAAGTCGGTAACTTTCCGATCCGGAAGCAAAAGATTGAAGAGAGAAATGTGAAAGAGGTCGTCGTACCTTTGAGTTTCTGATGTCAGTGACGAACGACGATGACTATCGTTTAGCTCTCTGTCTGTCTCTGACCGGAAGGACCATGTCTTATTATTATTTTGCACTTTCGATAAATCAATTCTCAAAACTTTACTAGACCCTTTTTCTTTTCTCTTTTTCGACATTTCTGTCTAGTAAGACCATCATTAATTCCCGTTTTCGACTAGATTAGTTAAAACTTATAAAAATATTAAGAAACAACTCTTAAATAAAAGTTCTAAAAGTATAATTACTATGGATTTTTTTTTTATTTATTTTTTTAAATTAAAAAAAAACATTCATGGATTGCCATATGTTAGTGGAACCTACGAACAATACAATAATCTCCTTAAAAATATTTTTTAATTAAAAATTTTACGAGTTGGTACTTAAGAGTTTTGGTGAGCCCACTATATTAAAAACTTTTTAAAAATCTTCTTTTAATTTTACTCTAAAAATCGGTTCTTAATAGAAAAATGTAAAAAAAAAAGAAAAAAGAAGTACAATCCAAACTCAACTAGTGTGCAGATTAATAATTCTTTTTGGCAACTTTCAGATTAGTAGTATTTCTGAATCTAAAATTCTCAAATATTATAGGTTAGAAAGTAATTTTTTCTTAATAACATATTTAAATATTTAAAAATGACCACTAATAATATAAAAGTATTATTTTAATGACTAGGCATTAGCCATTACAAAAGAGAAGAATTTCCTAAAAATTATCTAATGTTTTTAGACTTTAACTCATTTTTTATGAGATCTCCTAAAAATATTACAAATGCTGATATTTAAACATTTTCAGCCGTAAATACCCAAAAAAAAATAGAAAGAATAAAAAACAGTGATACTCTGGAGGTAAAAAATGGAATAATTATAATAATCCATACTATAAAAAGAAGAAAAAAGCATCTAAAGTCTAAAGAGAATATACATCTCTACACTCTGTAAAAATCATCCAGATCATGCCGCCATCATGTACTGTTCTTATTAAGGTTAAAACGACACCTCAGATAACCCAATATCAGCCGTTCATCTCAACATAGTCATCTCATCCTGAACGTTCATTCAGCATCTGTCTCCTCTCCTCTCCTTGTTCCTACCAAAAATAACCAAAACACGAGACAGAGTCAAAAGTCATTAACACACAGAGAGAAGACTCCCCCTCCCATGAATCAAAAACCCCTTCCACCGATTAATCTTTAGAAAAGAAAAACAAAACAAAAATCAAAACTTTCTTCCAACAAATAAGAAAAAAAAAACAGATTTTCATTAGGGTTCTTTCAAAACCAGAAATTTTACATTTTTTTTCTTTCCAATTACTAAAAAAAATAATTTATATAATTTCACTCTTTTACATAAATTGATTCTGTTTTGTCTGACTCTGTCTCTGTTTCTGGGTTCGTCGCCGAGAGGTAAAAGCTTCAATTTTTTCGTTTTTTTCTCTCTATACCGATTGTGTTTTCACGATTGGATGATCTTTTCTTCGAGAATTGAGGTTCTAGATGATCTAATTCATATAAAGTTCGATACTTTACGCAGAATTGTCTTCATCATCATCATGGCTTCGTCGTTGTTGTTGTGAGAATCTTCGGATTAGCTTTTATAGATGGAATCAGGAACCGAGTCTTCTCCTTCCAAAGATCTAATCCAATGCTGCGACTGTGGATGCCATTCTTCTCCACGTCCCTTAAACCGATCCGTGAAACGTAGACACGACGACCTTGACGGTTTATCTAACCCAAAAGTCCATATAGAGAATGAATGCGAATTGCTTCGAGAAACTGTCACCAGTCAGCAGCAATCTATCCAGGATCTGTATGATGAGCTGGAGAAAGAGAGGAACGCTGCAGCTTCAGCTGCAGATGAGTCAATGAACGTGATGCAGAGGTTGCAGAACGAGAAGGCTGAGCTTCAAATGGAGCTGAGGCAGTATAAGCTTTACGTTGGGGAGAAGATGGAACATGATTTGCAAGAGATGTTGGCTTTGGAGGATTTGGTGAATCAGAGGGAGCAGACTATCTTGGCTTTGACTTGTGAGGCTCAGGCTTATAAGCATAGGATGATGAGTTATGGTCTCACTGAGGCTGAAGCTGAAGGGGACAAGAGCTTGTTGCTTAGTCCTAACCCGAGTTCTGAATATGATCTCCCTGCGTATGATTATCCTCCTTTGAAGTGTAATATAAATGAGAATCAAGATCCTCTTGAGTCTGATATCTATGTTGCTGATGATGGAAACTACCCACCAGCTAATTCGCCTTTGAAGACGTTGGATCAAAGAATCAGCGAGATGGAGACTAATCCTAGCTTTGCTCAGCTGGAAGATGGTTTCTCGAGTGCGAGAGAGAGGGATGTTAAGGAGAAGATGATGGTTGGTCAGAGTCCTAGGCCTCAACGACATTTCAGGAGGATGTCTACTAAAGAAGTTAGACCTGATGTTTATGTTGAGTCTCCGAGGTCTAAGAAAGTGGCTAATGTCTCATACACAGAGAATGTTAATGCTAAAGATGACTCGTCGGATATAGGAGATGACATGAGTGATAGAGTTTACACCATTGATTCTGTCCATCACGATGTGTCTCATAGTGGTGTAACTGAGCATAAGCTTGAGGCAGAGACTTCTGATGGCAGTGTGGTTTTCCCTAGAGAACAGATGGATCTTGGTGATCCTGATATAACGAAACTCTACACGAGGCTTCAAGCACTGGAAGCTGACAGGGAATCAATGAAACAGGCGCTTATTTCTATGAGGACTGAGAAGGCTCAAATGGTACTGTTGAAAGAGATTGCTCAACATTTGTCAAAGGAAGTTGTGCCTCAACGTAGGTTGCCAATAAGGAAAGCATCCACTGCTGGGCAATTGCCTTTCACGCCTGTCTTTAAGGTGACTCTAAACCCTTCATCTTAATTCTTGAGTTGTTTTTGAGTTCTTATTAAGACAAAGCATACTAATAGGAAGCATTGTCTTCTAAAGCTCTGTCTCTCACTCTCTAACTGGTTTCTTTTTGGTATGCAGTGGATCACATCTTTTGTTTCCTGGAAAAGAAAGGCTCGTCGAAGCAAGTAAGTACATCTTATTGCATGAAGAAGATCCTTGTACTAGATACAAAGAGTTACACTAGAATCTCCTTCTTAGATATTCCAAAACACAAGAGACATTGTTTCTCTTTTGATAGTTAGAAGTTGATGTTGAAACTTACATTCTGTCTCTGATAGGTACATGTATGGGATGTCAACAAACAACATGGGACTGCAAATGCTTCTAGAAAAGGTCCCTCGATCAAGGAAATGGCGATGTCTCAGGAGCACGCAAGTGTGAAACAGATCCAATCCTTCCAAGCCAAAATCATTCTCCTGACACTCTAGATTTCCAAACCACATAAGTACCAGTTACTGATGAATTGCATTTTCATACAATGTGTGTGTTTTTCTCCAACTCAGAACTGGGTTTCTTGTTTCTTGGGTTGCAGAGAAAATGTTTGTCCTATTCGTTTTTTTTATTCATTCTGTTATCCCTCCAATGTTTTAACTATTTGTATAAAAAAATGGGGGTTGAAGAATGAATTTTCTATAATTAAAGAGGCTATACAATCTTTGTATGGTGTCTAAACATGAATTGTTTTATTGGATTTTCCATAATGTGGAATGGATCATGATTGTTTTTATGCGGCCATACCAATTCAACACCTTGTTTAGATTCAGAGCCGGCCATTGGGCCAAGCTAAGAAATCAGTCGTTTTTAGCCTCTTTATTATAAAGATATTTTCAGCTAAAAAATTTTAAAATTTTTCTTTAGTCTACTGGTAAAATCTAAAAGTTAATCTTTTTTCGTCTAACCAGTGTTCGAAACCCCACAAAAGTAGTCATTTTTTTAACTTGTTTTTTGAATAGTTGCAATATGTTCAACTTATATAATAAGTCATAAAAATATCGTATATAAGTTATTTAAGAAATGTAACTGTACATCTTAGAAAAAAAAATATTACATCATTTCAATTCATATATGTTGACTAGGCATTGACGTTCGCGGGTCCAGTCGGTTTCGACTCGTTTGATTCGATTTTTTGAATTTTTGGTCACAAATCTTATTCGGATTTTACTAATTATCGAGTCAGGTTGTGTTTGGTTCTTTCTGACTCGGTTCGAATTAGATTATAACCAAAATCTGAAATCATCCAAAAATATATTTAAAATAACAAATAAGCAAACTACAAAAATCTTTTAAATATTATAAAATATCTAAATTTCTTTAAAATATATAAAATATTAACATATTTAACGAATTTCAAATATTATTGGACCCTAGTTTAAATTTTGGTTCAGTTCGAGTTATATCCAAATTCCAAAGTATTAAGTTCGTAAGTTCTATTCAGATACTTTTATGTAACGGTTCGGATTGTATTTAGTTTTTTCCAATTTGGGTTTAAGGGATACTTCGGCTTCAGGTAGCCAAGGCCTAAAGTTGACCTTCAACTAACAAACATAAAATTTCCGTGAATGGTAGTGGATTTCTCTTTCTTTCTTTTTTTGTTTTGTTGAAAATATAGTTTCTGTTTCGCTGACCAGCCAAAATCAACCTAGTCAAAAGAAAATAAAGAAACTGTCTTATTCCTACGTAGTAGTTATCTATATTCCATAAAAAAAACATAGCAATAGAAACATGTTAATAAGTAATAACCCTACACAAATAAAATTAGGAGAGAGCGTATATGAAAAAAAAATATATAATTTAAACAATTACATGCATGATTAACTTAATTATTTCATTAACATAAAGAACATTATACGTGTCTCTGTCTGGTAGTCTTAAAAACATGTTAGTGGAATTAAAAGCGAAGACCATTCAGACAAAGTGTGTCCTCAAGTAAACGCAGCCGCCATCTCTTACCGTCCACCATTTCTTATATAGTAATATCATTTATATCATACACACAATTTTATTACAAAACCATATTATACGTTTTTTGCTTCTTTTTTTTCTCTCAAATGGATCATGAAGAGGAGGAGATCGAGATTCCTAATTACTTTATCTGCCCAATCTCACTAATGATTATGAAAGATCCAGTCACGACCGTTTCTGGCATCACTTACGACCGTCAAAGCATAGTTCAGTGGCTAGAGAAGGTCCCATCTTGTCCCGTGACGAAGCAGCCTCTTCCCTTAGACTCTGATCTTACGCCTAACCATATGCTTCGCCGTCTGATCCAACACTGGTGCGTCGAGAACGCTACGCGTGGCGTTGTTAGAATCCCTACGCCTAGAGCTCCTCCAGGGAAGCCTAACATCCTCGAGGAGATCAAGAAACTCAAAAAGTTTGGAGAAGAAGGTATTGTGTCGGTTTTGTCTTGATTATTTCAGTTTTTGGTTGAAATTATTGTTTGGTTTCATATAAAAATAGATAAAATAGAGATAAAAATTAAAATAGACTAAAATTTTTTTTGTCCTCAAACCGATTTTTAGAACAATTGTTTGGTTTCTCTGTTACGATCAATTGTTCCATTAGCTCTTAAACCGATTTTTAGAACGATTAAATCGGTTTGTTCAGCTTTAATTTTCTCTACCGATCGAGAAGATTAATAGTTGGTTCCGCTTTAAATTGAACAGTCTTAGGAAAAGAAGATACGTTAGAGAAGCTTGAAGTTTTAGCTATGGAGGGAGAGAGAAATAGGAGACTGATGTGCGAAGAAGGTGTACATAAGTCTTTGATATTGTTCGTAGTCAAGTGTACTCGTGAAGAAGAACAAGAGGGACAATGTCGTATCAAGGGGAAGCTAGATGAGTCTCTACGTCTTCTTCACTTGATAGGTATTCCATTAAACGATGCAAGAACAATCTTGATTGAAAATGACCGGATCTTGGAATCTTTGACTTTGGTCTTAAACCAACAAGACTTCCTCAACAAGGCTTACACTATTGTCCTCTTGAGGAACCTAACTGAAAACACATCTTCTCATATCGTCGAGAGATTGAGTGCCGAGATTTTCAAAGGCATCATAGGTTTTCTCAAGGATGTAGTGAGTAGTTTCAACCCTAGCGTGAGTGCTACGGTACAACCATCAAACTCTAGAGTGAGAAAAAAGGCACCATCGAAACTTGATCATAGCGTGGTTATTAAACAAGCTGTGACCGCTGCATTGATGCTTCTTCTAGAGACCTCTTCTTGGAGCCGGAACAGAACGATCTTGGTGGATCTTGGTGCGGTTTCAGAACTCATCGAACTCGAGATAAGCTCAACCGGCGAGAAGAGAACCACGGAACTTGTGTTGGGAATCTTGTCTCGTTTGTGTTGTTGCGCAAATGGTAGAGCTGAGTTTCTTGCTCATAGAGGCGGAATTGCGATCGTGACAAAACGGATGTTGAGGGTTTCGGCAGCAGCAGACGATAGAGCTCTCTCTATACTAGGCACAGTGTCCAAATACTCGCCGGAAAGCGAAGTGGTGGAAGAGATGGTCAGCGTCAGGACGGTTGAGAAGCTTTGTTCTGTCGTAAGAGTAGACTGTAGTTTGAGCTTGAAGGAGAAGGCGAAAGAGATACTTAGAGATCATTTTGATGAGTGGAGGAAGTTTCCATGCATTGATGTAGCTCTACTTACTAAGCTTTTAAGCTCTTCACCCAAAGATCTACTCACTGAGTATTACTCACGAGTTGGTGTTTAGCACTTTTTCATTATGTACTCCAATCAAGTAAATTACTCTCCAAATGAATTTGATGCATTGATTCTTGATCTAATTAGCTTCTTAAGTGTAACAAAAACCACACTGAAAATTCATTTTAACAAATTGTATGGACATACGTCAACAAACACACGCTAGCTTTTTGATTTAAAGATCACCAAAATTCAGCAAAACTAAAATTCAGAGAAAAAAAAAAACTTATCGCCTGCGCATACCACGGCCACGACCTCCACCGCGTCCTCTTCCCATAGCTCCTGCGGCAGCATCTCCCTGTGCGCTCTCAGACTGCAATTTTTGTTATACAATTATCAACAAATTATATACACATTCTCAAAACATAAAAGAAAAAAATAAATATAAGAGCATACTTTAGGGTTCTTCACGGTTTCATCCACACTTAGGATAAGGCACGCTGCTTCAGTTGCAGCGTTTATAGCATTAATCTGCCACAACAAAGAGGCATAACTGATCATCAATGAACTTTTCTATGAAAAATATGTGTAAACTACCTATTTCCACACTACAAATATCATACAGTAATAAATGCACACAATATTTCAATCTCCACCTAATTTCACATATTAGAAATATTAAAACCTATATCTTCCTAATCTGAAAGATCAAAGCCCGTATCTCCATAATGTATTAAGTATGAACTAAAATCAACACAATCCAATTTAGATCAGTTTATTACTAAAAATTTTGAAACATAACCAATGGCTAAGCTTAATTGAATCGACACAATCTGATTTTTAAAATTTACCAAAGTTTGACTCAAAGCTTGGGTCGAGTTTTTATTTGGATCTCAGGTTGGGTCGGGTTTTAAATTCGGTCCAAAACATACTAATTTGGTATTGGTTACATTCAAACTATTAAAACCAAACCAAACTTTCATTTACAGGGATAAAGTTTAGATCTTTCTGATTTGGGAAAAATAAGTATTAATATTTCTAATATGTGAAACTAGGACGAAATTGAAAGATTGTGTGCATTTGTTATTATATGATATTTATGGTGTGGAAATAGGTCTTTACCCGAAAAATATTCACACAAAATACAAACATTCCCAAGTAAACATTTTCAAAATTGGCACAAAATTCCAAAACCAGAGAGGAGAAGTTTATAGGATCTTGCAATACCTTCACAACTGCTGGTTCCCAGACGAAGTTAGCAAATGAATCAGCTATTCCACCAGTGTTGATGTCCACTCCATAAGAAGCTCCTTCCCCTGTTATAACACAAGACAAGACATGATAGCATCATCAACTGAGATTACTATGCCTATCAAAAGACTATTACATCAAAGCTTGTGAGCGTGAAAGAAGGCTAACCGCTTTGCATGGCGTGTTTTTGTCTTAATTTATTTAGGACATCAGTTGCATCAAATCCAGCATTGTCACATAGTTGTCGTGGAATAACCTGTAATACACACCACAACCGGTGTGAACTTAGATATTTTGCTCAACGGTAAAGCAACAAATTTCAAAACTTGGCTTAATATCAACTTGGACCCAACTTAGTAGTTTACCAGATTTCTAATTTATTAGTACATAACAACGAGCAAACAGAAAACATCTCTACTCTTTCAATGCTCTAAAAACAGTTTTGTACAAATCAACGAGTACACAGAAAACATCACTCCTCTATTACTGCCCAATATCACAAGAACATTGCTACAAAGCTCATCTTAATATTCGCATAGCATAGCAATTATAGAATTGCCACTTCCCAGAAATCAGAAGGGTAAAAGCAAAACATCCAGGTCAACTAGAAGTGTACCTCCAGGGCTTTTGCATACGAGTTGATGAAAAGCTGTGACTTCCCAGCAATTGTTCGTGAATGCTGCCTCAGGTACTTGCTTATCTCCATCTACAACAGGGAGCAGTCTCTTTCATTGTCTATGTTATTAATTATAAAGCTATCTAGGATACTCACATCTATAGCTCCACCTCCAGGAACAACAGTTGAGTTCTTCACAGCTCTTCTCACAATCATAATAGCATCATGTAAACTCCGCTCAGCTTCTTCGATGAACTGCCATTAACATTTCAAAGAAAGTCATACCAGTGCTGATTTTTTCGTTTTCATTAAGCCTTTCAATATATGATGTATACCTGATCAGCACCACCACGGAGGACAATAGTTGCTGTACGTCCAGAAGGGCAACCACTGAATATGTTAAACCTCTCCCCACCAACTTGTTTTTCCTCAAATATCTCACAAGTTCCGAGAACCTGCACAGTGTACATATAAAGACAACTGATTTAAAGGAACATAATCATGAAGTCGCTGAGAGCTTGTTAAGCATATCTAGATAGCAAGCAAAGAGATTCATTTTTCACTAGCCTCGGGTATTATATTGTTAACACTTGTCTGAACTGTTCCTCCAGCCGCAGCGGCCACGCGATTAAGATCCTCTTCTGCTACACGGCCAGCGCAGAAAATATCACGATCTGCAAAATACTGCAAAAAAAAATGCCAACAGATTTCAGTAACATCACCAACATACTCTTGATTTAACGAAAATTAAATGACAAGAGCAACGAATATGATTGATTTCTGACGAACTAAAACATCTTCATACACTAAAACATGGTAACTATAACCAACCAATTTTATTATGCCTCAAAGATGTCAATGTCGATTGAACAATCAGGAATCGACAAACCTGAGTAGCTAGATCACCAATAGCCAATCGGGAAAGAACAACTTTTGCTCCACTTTCGACACATTTGTCTAGCTTGTCATAAATGATATTCCATTCTGCATCAACTATAGACTGGTACTGTGATGGATCAGAAAGTCTGTGAACAAATGACAGGAGTCAAGTCAAATCAGGCCAAAAGTTGATTAACTGAAGGGGACATTTAACAGAACGAGGCAGATTCCCAACCTAATCTCAGCGTTTTCCTTCTCAGATTTTAACTCCAGTTCAATGTTAAGCAGAAGAATTTTGGGATTATCAAACTTCTTCGGCTGTTGTTCAAAACCCGCGTATGAGAATGTTTTTTTGAAAGCCACACCATCAACTAGGAAAGAGTCCCGCATGTTACCGCCAGGAACCTGCAAAGAAAACCAAAACATTAGCTTAGAATCATCACTAACCTGGCTGTAAAAACATAAGCACAAATGGAAATTCTATTTACAGGACTTGGATATTGAGACTTCCCAATCTAAGACAATGTGTTATATATGTAAATCATTTGTACCATGTACCACATTACCATTCTCACTTCCCCAACTCTAACCAAAACTTGGAAATGAAATGCAGTGACTGGTTGCGAATAGAAAACAGCTAGAAACGCAATTTTATTGAATTGTGAAGAAGCTATGTAGAAATCCATTACTAACCAGAGTTTAAGTTGCAAACATAACAAAAGTTGAACATAGATGGATAGTAAATTAAAAAAAAAACAAGTAACATGAACTTAACACCCAATGGAAGGCCAATTTAAGAGCTTCAAAAGAAGTCCTTTACCTTTTTGATCCCAATCAAATTAAGCCTGTCGTCATCCCCAATCGCCATAACAGCATCAACAACCATAGTAGCAAAAAACTCCTTCTCTCCACCAATAAGCTTAGAGGAAAGAGTGGTAGCAGCACATTTAGCCAACAAACCTTTCTTTTCCTCGACACTCTTCCCCTCAATGCTAACAGCGAGTTCTTTCACCTTCTCAATTGCCTATATCGTCAAACTATCGTGATTAAATAAATAAATAAAAAAACTTGAAATTTTATCAAGAAAACGAAAATAATACAAACCAAAGTGCTTGCAGTGCGATAACTCCTAATCAAACTCTGAGAGTGAACACCATCCTCAACAAAAGGCTTAGCTTCCTTCAAAAACTCAGCAGCAAGAAGAACAACCGTAGTCGTCCCATCACCAACCTAACCAACAATAAAAGCACCACAAAATTGGATCACACTTCACTGAAGATTCAAGATCCAGCTCAATAGTATCGAAGCCAAAACCGCACCTCTGAGTCTTGAGATTTGGCGATATCGACGAGGATCTTAGCGGCGGGATGAACAATATCTAGGAGCTTCATGATGGTAGCGCCGTCATTAGAAATGGTGACGGATCCCTTATCGTCGTGGATGAGCTTATCCATCCCTCGCGGCCCGAGCGTGGTTCGAACCACATCGCCAACCGCCGTGACGGCGTTGATGTTGCTCAGTAGCTGCGCTTTCCCTTGAGAAGTGTCTGTACCTTCCTTTAGCAGAATGATTTGCGGTTGCTGCTCACAACACAAAGTAGATTTGACATCAGTCAGTATCTTAGCATATATGAAATCACAGAGAGTGTAGATGCAACTTACCATCATCGACGCCATTGTAGATGCGTAAAATGAGCTACGAAGAAACGGGAGAGACGAGTGAGAGTTAGGGTTTATTTTTTGGTCTTGTGTGACATGTAGGAGTAACGAGATCGATTAATGATTTTAGATCTCGACCGGCCGGTCGAACCGATAAATCTGGTGCTTTGCGGATAATTCTATTTGGATCCATTTCATTTTTTTGAACCTACCATATGTGATGTCAGCCGGTCAAAATTAGTTTTCTTTGAATTTCAGATTCTAGTTGACGACAAAAAAGTAAAAAAATTGTGGCAACATAAACATATTCAACTAAGATTATGCAAATTAAGATGATAACTTTGTGTCCATGTGAATGACGAATGACTGAAAACATTTAGTAGCAATAATATAAATAAATAATTTTAAACAGACACTTATGTTAAATCCAAAGTAAAATATAGATAAACTAGTGTGTAAAAGACATTTTCTCTCTCTATAGTTAATTTTATGGGCTAAAGTCTGAAACTGCATCTTCTTCTAATTTCTGATTATCATTGGGCCTCAATTCAGAGCAACTTTAACAGTTGGTGATCTGGAAATTTAGGTTACTCGTTATTCTATATTCACTTCAAATGCAGCATTTCATTGGTAGCCCAAGGCTGATTTTAGTTTTAAAAGCACCTCCAAGTTTTAATTCCGAGATTATCAAAATACATATAATATGTATATATTTATATTAGTATTTAATTGTGGAGTTCTTAACTTTACGGAAATTTTAATTCAAAATTTAGATTACTCGTTATTCTATATTCACTTCAAAAAAATTTTGTAAAGAATTTTTGAATTAAGTTTTCCATAAAGTTAAAAAACCCACATATTATTATTACTATATATATATATATTGAGAATTTTCTGAGCTAAAACCTTCGTTGGGTTGCTCTAATAAACAAACTGATCAAATCTTAATGTTAAAGAATTAGTCTGAACGAATAGGGGTCATTTTACATCTCTTTAAATTTCAGAAGAAATAATCATTTATTTTCTTCATTGTATATAGAAAATTGCTAAGAATACCACAATTAAGTACCATTAATTAATAATCAATTTAAAAAGTGTATCAAATTTATTTATGATAGAAAATTTCTCTATATGTTTTGATGTTTTAATTCAATCTGAATGTAGTGCTTACCATACTTAGACGCTACACTCTTTCACTTTCACCTTCCCTTCGCCGCCATCCTTACTTACTCGGAAACTTCAAAGTCAACTCACTGAGTCCTCCTCTTTTGACCTCTTCCTCCTAAAACCTTTTTAACACGTTAAATAATTCATTTCGTCTTTTCATGTCTCTCTCTACACCTTCTTCGGTCGTTCAATAAATAAACCAAGTAGTCAATCATAAACGACTTTCCGTTCGATCTAAATCTCTCGATGAACGATCTCTTTTCAAACTCCTTCTCTCGCTTCCGCAGCAGCGGAAAACCATCCCCTCACCTAGACTCCACCACCGGAGTTCAGATGACGACGCCGGGAGTGAACCTCGACAAGTTCTTCGAAGACGTGGAGTCTGTCAAAGAAGAGTTAAAGGAGCTATATCGTCTCAATCCTCTCACGAGCAGAGCAAGACGCTTCACAATGCTCAAGCCGTTAAAGATCTTCGCTCCAAGATGGACGTTGACGTTGACGTTGGTGTAGCTATGAAGAAGGCCAAGATGGTTAAGGTTAAACTAGAGGCGCTTGATCGCTCCAATGCTGCTAACCGGAGCCTCCCGGGTTGTGGGCCTGGATCGTACTAGGACGTCTGTTCTCAATGGTTTGAGGAAGAAGTTGAAGGAGTCCATGGAGAGTTTAAACCGCTTGAGGGAGCTTATCTCGTCTGAGTATAGAGAAACTGTACAGAGGAGGTACTTTACCGTCACCGGCGAGAATCCCGACGAGAGAACTTTAGATCGACTCATTTCTACTGGTTAGTTCTGTCTCTTTCTTCCATTCGCCTCACACAAGATAAAAGTATAGGATGTGAAAATTCTACTTGAAAATCACAAAAACAAAACAGTTAAAACTAATATTTTGTTTTATTTAAAGTGTTACTTATCTTTGTGCATATAGATTAAGAAAACAATTATTTTTGTATGTTTTCTATATAAAAACATAATTATCTATAGATTTAACTATATTTCAATTAATAGAAAAATAAATTATATTATAAATTTTATAAATTTTACATCAAAAATAAAAACAATACTTATTTTGTAACAAAAAAAAATTCTCTAAAGCAACACCTAATCTGAAACAGACAGAGACAGAATATAAAAGAATAAAAACATTTTTTAAGAAAATAGCTGAATAATCAGAGTTTGATCTATTTCATTAACTCAATTATTGGATGTAATATAGTGCGAGTTTAAAATCCCAAGATATTGTCGATATTATTTTGCAACACTCAAAACAGATTTCAAGGTTCTAAGACCATCATTAACCCTATAACCCTTAATGGGTTTTTTATATATTTTTTTTTCAATTTAAGAAAAAAAAATGAAAAAGTAAACTAATCGCGGGTCACCACGTATCAGTGGAGCCCGCAAACAGTTAAAAAAACTCACAAAAGTTGGTTCTTAATTGGTAATAAGAAGGACTGGTTTTTTTAAAAAAAAATGGGGCTACGCTTAAAAATCCAACTAAGGACCTGCGTTAATGATGCCCTAAGACCATGATTAACCCGGGTCTCTTAAGGTGGGGTCCTTAACGAAAAATTTGTCTTTTTAATTTTTTTTTTTTTTTTTTTGCATTTTTCCCGCTAAGAGACGGCTCTTATGATTCTTATTTAAGAGACGGTTCTTAGCTTTTCTTAGTTAAAAGCTAAGATACGTCTCTTAGAAAAGCTAAGAACCCCACCTTAAGAGACCCCGGTTAATCCTGCTCTAAGTTTCTAACGGAATGTTGGTTTGGATATATTTTTTTTTTCTTGTGCTAGTTTATATGTATAAGAATTTAAAAGGAGTTGTTCGCTGAAAACTAGACATGTTCGTATATGAGTGAGTGGTGTGTAACATTGGCGGGACTCTTTATACTGTTTTATCACAGGAGAAAGTGAGAGGTTCTTGCAAAAAGCAATACAAGAACAAGGAAGAGGAAGGGTTTTAGACACCATTAACGAGATTCAAGAAAGGCATGATGCGGTTAAAGACATCGAGAAGAATCTCAGGGAGCTTCACCAAGTGTTTCTAGATATGGCGGTGCTGGTCGAGCACCAGGGAGCTCAGTTAGATGACATCGAGAGCCACGTGGGCCGAGCCAGCTCTTTCATCAGAGGTGGAACAGAGCAGCTACATACCGCTAGGGTTTACCAGAAGAACACGCGTAAATGGACATGTTACGCCGTTATCATTCTCATCATCATCATAGTTGTTCTGGTTCTTGCTGTTGTTAAACCAAGGCAGAACAACGGAGGTGGCGGTGGTGGTGGAGGAAGTCAGACAGTTCAAGGTCAAGTGCCACCACCAAGTCCTCCTCAGGCAAGGCGTCTTCTGTTGCGTTGAAGTGAGTTTTGTAGTTTGCAAATATATTCTTTCTTTGAAAACCCTTTCACCGAACCAGCATTGTGTTTCTATTTATTACAGCTGAGTTTTCTTGTGAACCACCTTTTTATTTGATTTTTTTTTTAAGGAAAATATCAAATATTTGGGTTAAATAAGAAATTTAGTAGATTATTTTCTGTATCTATCTATCTATGTTGGGGATATATTTGTTTTATTTCTATAGTTTGTTGTTAGGTTTACGTATAGATCAGAATTTGGAAGGGTCTTTCCACAAAGTATCTTATATATTTCATCCGTTTCATATTAAGTTGTGATTGGATTTACAATGATCAATTCCATTAATTACAATTTTTTTTTACCATTTGACATGAATGAAATTGAATAAGTATTCCATCAATTCCATATAAAACTAAACAAAATACATATCAAAACATTCCATAACAATTTTGTTAAGGAATAAATGAAATAAATTCATTCCATTTGTCTACTACATTTCATTAGTATTGTTCTATTTATATTAATTCTAAAAAATATTTTCAAAAATATATTTTTAAATTCATTTAATCAATTATAAAAGACTGTAAAAACTAATTGTTTAACAGTTTCCAATATAGTTAATTTTAAAGCTTCAAAATTTCTTGTATTTTGAAACAATATAAACCTTTAAAACATGATATAATTCGAAAAGAGTGAGCATTCTTCGTATTTTTCTAAATTGGAATATGATTTTGTTTTCAAAAACAATTGGAATATGATCTATGACTGATTGGTTGAATTTTACCTTAATACTTTAGCTTTATTTATTTTTAAATCACTAATCCTAACCAGTATGATGTAACTTTATCTACAATATTTTTTTGTTCATGTTTTACTTTTTCATTCTTAAAACGACTATTAAAGTGTTTTAAAATTATAGTATATTTATACAGCAAAATAACATACAAATACAACAATAAAAATTACATATTAAATTCTACAATTATATTTCTACTTCTACAATACAACCAATTATCCTCGTATCATTGGTGAATAAATCTTATGCGATAATTAGACATTTTATATGAAATAATTGATTAAGTTTATATATGCAACAACTAATTTTATTTAAAAATCACTCAAGAATAATCATTTTTAAATCTGATCTGCTTCCTAAACCAATTTTAGAGATTAGAAATATCAATGATTTTAGAAATTCTGGTCAATTAAGATGATTTAGTTTCAAAGAAATAATGAGCATCTTCTTTCTTTAAACCATGTTATGAAAATTTACATGCATTCCGTGACCACAATTATATAATTTGTCGCGTACCAAAAAAACATTATATATTTTGTTTGATGTAAAATTCTTTGACTAAATCATAAATATATATCGTTGAATGTGTTAATTATTAAAATTAGTAGATGATAAATTCATTGTGTTGACTAATGACCACGAATTATATTGTTCTTTCATGTTTGAACAAGAATAAAAGTTTTGTACTATTCTTGTTAACAAATTAGGTAATATACTGTATTTAATTGACCATGACCACGAATTATATTGTTCTCTCATGATATGAATGATAACTGTCAATATTAACAATGCATCCACTATTTTTTGGAAACAAATTTTGACTTACTTCTTAGATTTTGAAAATCAATACTAAAAGCAACTACCTTATTAGCCAAAATAAATAAATTAAAAAATCACCATTCAAACTTATTAATAAAATAAATAACCTCTCTTTTTCTACCATAAAAGAGCTTTTTCTCACACAACCAAAAAAAAAAAAAACTGAAAAGAGAGATCAAACTCATAGAGTAATCATGACAAAGAAGGTAAAACTTGCGTTGATGGCAAATGAAAACTCAAGAGCAGCAAGTTTGAAGAAAAGGAGGTCGGCGTTAGAAAAAAAGGTAAAAGAACTATCAATATTATGTGATGTGAAAGCTTGTTTGATTATGTTCACCCCAAAAGAGGCTGAGCCAATGGTGTGGCCATCTGCTGAGGCGACTAGTGACCTCCTCAATGAGTTCTATGCCTTACCTGCTTTCAAGAGGAAGAAGAATGAGACGAGTCTGGAGTCTTATCTGAAGGAGAAGACACGGAAGGCTCATGAGAATCTGATGAAGACTCAGAAGGAGAACATGGAGTATAAGAGGCATCAGTTGATGATGCAACCAAGTTGCCTCCGTAAACTTGATGATCTTGACATGAACGAGATCTATTCATTGATGTCTTTATCAAGGGATGAGATCATGCGTTTAAGGAAGAGGCTAGGTTACATTCAGCATCCTCCACTTCGTGATCCACCGGTGTTACCATTTGAAGAGCAAGTCAATGAGTTTAGGACCAACACAGATGACGTGAACATGGTTAGCATTGGTACTTTAAAGGAGACGCAAACTTACTACTTGATGGATGAATGGATTTTCCCATCTCCGAAGCAACCTTCCCCTGAAACTCATCAACAAATCATGATGAATATGGCATCTAACAACAACAACACTCCAGACCCTAGATGTTATCATCCATATCAAGGAAGTAGCAGCAATGGAGACAATAATTTGGAGATGGAGCCGACTTTTCCACCAGTGTCACCCTTCCCTAATTTTATTGGGCCAGTGTCTTCCCCATACCCTTTGGATTTAATGAGCCATGAGGAACGAAGCAACATTAACAATAGCAATGACATAGATGATCGTCAAGTGCCACCACCATCAGCCAGTGGAGCAACCCCAGAAGAAGGTAATGTTGGTGCTAAGTCATTTGCTATGAATATGGATTAGCTGGGAATTAACAACAATCAACATTTCTAGATTTGTAGAAATGTATTATGTGTTAAGTTTGTTATGAATTTCTTTGGAACTATGTTTGTGTGTTTGATTTTTCTGTATCCAGATTTTGTGTTTGCATGCTTTTGGATTTATATATGGATCTTTATTATCTTGTGAATTTCATTAACCATCGTGTCTAACCAATGTTCAAAAAAACCTTTATGTTAGGTGGTAGTTAAGTGTCTTATAGAGAATTATATTTAGGTATGCGCCTAAATTCCAACGTCTAGATTAATTTTTAAAAATATCACGTGTGATTGGTTGAATTTTTCTCTCTTATTTAATTTTATTTATTAATAAATCATTAAATTTTACCAATCATAATTTATCTTAGTTTTAGAATTTGAAGCTTACATCAAAATTTAACTAATTTTGGCCACCACAGATGACGTGAACATGGTTAGCAATGAGTTTAGGACCACCACAGATGACGTGAACATGGTTAGCATTGGTGCTTTAAAGGAGACGCAAAGTTACTACTTGATGGATGAATGGATATTCCCATCTCCGAAGCAACCTTCCCCTGAAACTCATCAACAAATCATGATGAATATGGCATCTTACAACAACAACACTATAGATCCTAGATGTTATCATCCATATCAAGGAAGTAGCAGCAATGGAGACAATAATTTGGAGATGGAGCCGACTTTTCCACCAGTGTCACCCTTCCCTAATTTTATTGGGCCAGTGTCTCCCTCATACCCTTTTGATTTAATGAGCCATGAGGAACTAAGCAACATTAACAATAGCAATGACATAGATGATCGTCAAGTGCCACCACCATCAGCCAGTGGAGCAACCCCAGAAGAAGGTAACGTTGGTGCTAAGTCATTTGCTATGAATATGGATTAGCTGGGAATTAACAACAATCAACATTTCTAGATTTGTAGAAATGTATTATGTGTTAAGTTTGTTATGAATTTCTTTGGAACTATGTTTGTGTGTTTGATTTTTCTGTATCCAGATTTTGTGTTTGCATGCTTTTGGATTTATATATGGATCTTTATTATCTTGTGAATTTCATTAACCATCGTGTCTAACCAATGTTCAAAAAAACCTTTATGTTAGGTGGTAGTTAAGTGTCTTATAGATAATTATATTTAGGTATGCGCCTAAATTCCAATGTCTAGATTAATTTTTAAAAATATCACGTGTGATTGGTTGAATTTTTCTCTCTTATTTCATTTTATTTATTAATAAATCATTAAATTTTACCAATCATAATTTATCTTAGTTTTAGAATTTGAAGCTTACATCAAAATTTTACTAATTTTGGCCACCACAGATGACGTGAACATGGTTAGCAATGAGTTTAGGACCACCACAGATGACGTGAACATGGTTAGCATTGGTGCTTTAAAGGAGACGCAAAGTTACTACTTGATGGATGAATGGATATTCCCATCTCCGAAGCAACCTTCCCCTGAAACTCATCAACAAATCATGATGAATATGGCATCTTACAACAACAACACTATAGATCCTAGATGTTATCATCCATATCAAGGAAGTAGCAGCAATGGAGACAATAATTTGGAGATGGAGCCGACTTTTCCACCAGTGTCACCCTTCCCTAATTTTATTGGGCCAGTGTCTCCCCCATACCCTTTTGATTTAATGAGCCATGAGGAACTAAGCAACATTAACAATAGCAATGACATAGATGATCGTCAAGTGCCACCACCATCAGCCAGTGGAGCAACCCCAGAAGAAGGTAACGTTGGTGCTAAGTCATTTGCTATGAATATGGATTAGCTGGGAATTAACAACAATCAACATTTCTAGATTTTTAGAAATGTATTATGTGTTAAGTTTGGTATGAATTTCTTTGGAACTATGTTTCTGTGTTTAATTTTTCTGTATCCAGACAATGTTTTGTGTTTGCATGCTTTTCGATTTATATATGGATCTTTATTATCTTGTGAATTTAATTAACCATCATGTCTAATCAATGTTCAAAAAACCGTTAGGTGGTAGTTAAGTACCTTATAGAAAATTATATTTAGGTGTGCGCCTATATTCCAACGTCTAGACTAATTTTTTAAAATATCGTGTATGATTGATTGAGTTTTTCTCCCTTATTTAGTTTTATTTATTTTTAAATCATTAAATTTTACCAATCATAATTTACCTTTAGCTGTAAAATTTGAAGCCTACATCAAAACTCTGCTAGTTTTGGCCAATTCCGATTTAGCTTTATTTCTAAAGCTACATCAGAGAAAAAAAACATTTTCTTGTGTAAATTAGGAAAAAAAAATACACTTTTATTATTTAGGAGGTAGCATCTATAAAATGAAAAAAAACATGTGTATTAGACAATTATAGATAAAATTTACTATTTAGGTATTAAATTTTAAGATAATTTTAAAAGTTTATACATAATTTTTATTTACTTTTGAATAATTTTATAAACAGTAAATTTTTAAAAACATAAATGTCATTTTAAAAACTAGACATTAGATTTAGATAATTTATATTCTTTTTATTAATATAAAATATTTTGATTGATATAAAATAATTATTTTATAATTACATCACATATTTCATAGGGCAAATCTCTCAAATAGTCTTTTTAATTTTTTATCACAAAAACAACTTTCAAGAAAAAAATGACTGAAATAGACCTTTTTATTTAAAAAATTTTAAACTTTTTTTTTAAAACCTCTCCTCCAAAATCCCACTCTATAACTCTAAACTCTAATTTTAGATTATTTAATTCAAGGGGTATAAATATATATATTTATACTTTAATAAAATTTATTTTGATCATTTTTTCATTAAAAGTTATTTTGATGAATTTTTTTTTTATCTCATATGTGTTCATTAAAATATCTACAACCAAAAACTTACATCTACACCAACATAACTAATATCAATAGGTTTACCCCTATATCCAAATTAGTTACATCATAAGTTTTAAAGTTAAATTTTTACACTTATAGTTCAACCAGTTATCCACGTCGTTAGGTTTCAACCAATTATCCACGTCCTTTCGTTTTAGATCCGTCTTAGCGAGACACCGCTTATACCAACTAAATACGGGCACTCAGGCCTTAGAGCATCCACATCAATGAACTCCTCTTTGGGGTTCATCTTTTTTTTTTTTTATTATTAATTTTTTTTGTTTTTCTTTTTTATTTTTTTTAAAAAAAAAAAAAAAAAAAATAGACCAATCGCGGGCCGCCACGTGTCGTGGGACCCGCGCTACAGTGATGAACCTTAGGAGAGAGGGGATCACTAGAGAGAGCTTTAGAGAGAGGGGTTTATAGGATTTTATTATTTTAATATTTTTTTTATGTTGAAAAGTGTGTGAACCCCCATCTAAACCTTTGATGGGGGTGCTCTTAGGTTTGGATCTTGTCAGTTCCAGATGCTTTTAGATTTTAGATATTTAAACTTAATAGAGTAATTATAATTTTTCAGTTAGGGTTCATATCGGGTCCAGATCGATTTAGATCTTAAATAGCTGGAGCAATAAAGTAAATAGAATTTACTGATCCAATTCGTATCGGTTCAGATCTTGTCGGGTCCAGGTCGAGTTCGTTCGGGTGTGTGGTCTAAAAAATACCAAAAACACACAAAAAAAACACTTGAAAATATTTAAACACCAAAAATATCTAAAATTTTACCCATAATCTAATCCAAAAACATAAAAATATCCTATATTTTATCTGATTAACCGAATTATATTTTTGAAAATTAACAATTTTACCCAAAACCTAATACTATACCTGAAAACTCAAATCCAATACTTAAAAAATATCCATAATACCAATAATATACTGAAATATTCATATATACCTAATACACACTAGAAATTTCGAGTATTTTGGGTGCGAAATCGGGTCTCAGATTCAGGTCGGATCGGATCCAAGACCCGCAATTCCTCCATAGCAAAACTCGATGGTGTAAACTGGTATTATCCAAACCCAACTCAAACCATTTTTTTGGATCGGTTCCGGTCGTATTTTCGGGTCCCGATAAAATACCTAAACTTAAATTACCAACCTTTAGACCATTGTGTCCAAATAATCAATAATCCAACCAATGTCCCTTTGGAAATCAGAACATTGTATACTATAAATATACAACTTCCAAGTATATTTATATATGACTATTAACTTCATGAAAAGTTACAATCCAATTAATAAAATACAGAATATATAGCTTAAAATCGTGCGAGCAAGAGACCAAGAATTAAAACACACAAAAGCAGGAGAGAAACAATACAGAAAAAAAAAAGTATCAAACTACACACAAAGGAGAAAGAAAATCATCAGAAGATGTTACTGAATTGGCTGCTTAGTGAATCCTTAAGATTAGAGTAGAGGCCATAAAGCGAGTACTGCTTCAGATTTGCAACCTCGTACCAAGAGTTCAACGCGGTGTAATGCTTATCCGTGCCTGAAAACGCCAATTGGATCCCCAAGCTACAATCTACTTGTCCTCCTTGGTTCTTGCAGCTTTGTCTTTTGATTGCGCATTCTTCTTTGTTGAGGCACACGAACTTGGCGTCTCCAGAACACTTGGAGCATCCGTCTTTCTTCCAGAACAAGTTCTCAAGCCTGCCCTTTTGGAACTCAAGAACCTGGAAATTTAACCAAGATAATTGCACAAAACAAAGATTAACATAGGTAGATATTTCTATAACAAGATGAAAAACTAGACTGATATGAGGCTTAATGATTACAAGGGTGAAGCTTGTGACGACGTGATCGTTGTCTGCAACCATAACTGGAACTGATCTCGCAGCGTATTTTGCACCAGCGAACGCTACCATATATCCCTTTGATGAATCCTGTAATCAGCAAGAATCATCATGAAAACAAGTATTTAGTAAAGCTCATACATTCAGGACCTCTACTTCTGAGTAACAACAACAATTTAGTAATCTCATATCACATTTGGCAAAGCTACTAAATAACTTCAGCCAAAATATATATAAACTAGTACTATAATGACATACACATCATAACTTAACCTGCTTATCCCCTTCAGACAAGAATCTAACATGACAAATCTCTGTTGTCAACAAACACAGAAAGAAACCAGACATTAGAACAGACATTAGTTTCAAAAACCTTTATTACAGATGACAAAAACTGATACTATCATGCAAGATATGTCGACAAACAGCTTAGCATCCAAACAACTACCAAAGCTTGTCAACAGAACAAAGTTGGAAACTTTCTAAGCTGGGGATCTCTACAAGTCAACTAAACTAAACCAATCTGAGCATATAAACTCCGATCCAACCGATAATAAGATCAAAACCTGCAATCGAAACCCTAAATTCACAATGATAGATCAGAGAGATGAGAACTAACCGGACGGTAACTAGAGGAACTAGAAGAGGTGTTAATAGTCAAGAGGGTGATCTCATCGACTTTAGGTCTGAATACGGCGAGCTCAGAGTTGCCGTTGAGGGAGAGTCGGCGACGATCGCAGGGAGAGTACTGAACAGAACGGTTGGTGCCAAGGAAAGAATCTTTCGCTGCAAAGGCAATTCCGAAAGTGAATCCATCTCCGATGGCGACAGTGGAATCTGAACAAGGCGAGTATACTCGATTGTCGTCGCCGGCAACGGTAAGGAATGACGTCAGCGCCGCCGCGAAAAGGCAACAGAGAAGGATGAATCTAGCCATATGTCAAAGAGTTCAAAAAAAAAACATAATGTTCCGAGTCGTTAATCATATAAGCCTTTTAATTTATGGGCCTCACCACAACGGCCCAACATTAACAAATCTGTTTTAAATATCATATACCATTTTTTATCAAAAATATCATATACCCCATCTGTTTCTTAAAAATAACATGTTAAAAATATATTAAATTATTATAATAAAGTTATTGTATTTCATAATTTTAAAATTTTAATAATGTTTAATTAAAACTAACTCAATAAAATTAATTATTTTTTAAAAGTCTACAAAAATTTTTTAGAAAACATAAAAAATCAATTTTTGTAAATCAATTTTTTTCTATAATATTTATTTTAATGAAACAGAAAAAATACCATTTTTTTCATAGAAAAAGCCACGTAATTACAGTCTTCCAGAATAAATATCACATTAGTTTACAAAGAAAATAAATTCCAGTCTTCCAGAATTAAATAGTATCACATCTTATAGAATTAATTTATAGATTTCGTGTTGGAAAAGGCAACCTCGGTGAACTAAGGGCATGATTAATGCAGGTCTCTTAATAAGAGTTTCTTATTTTTTAAGAGACCGTATCTTAATTTTAACTAAGAAAACTTAAGAACCGTCTCTTAAATAAGAGACATATAAGAGACGTCTCTTATCCGGAAAAATATAAAAAAAAAAAAAAAAAAATTAAAAAGAAGACAAAAAAATTTAGAACCCCATCTTAAGAGACCCGGGTTAAAGATGGCCTAAGGAATTATTTTATTTGTTTTCAAATAATTAATAATTAATTATGTGTTGTATTATTAAAAAAGGTCAAATCTAAGCTGGCAAATTCCAACAACTTTTGGTGCCAAGTGAAAAAAATTCTCACCTAACGGTTTATTCACTGCTAAATCTTCCACGGTTAATAGCAAGTTATATAGATTTACTGCGAAATCTAAGCCGTCTATCTGGAGGAATCAACGGACATAAATAAACGAACGGCAATAATCAATCCGACATGACTTGTGAAATGAGGAATCCTCTGGTTCCGTATTTCTGTTGTGTCTCTTTGCTTGTTTGTCTCCTCCTCCTCCAATCATCATCTTCTTAAACTCTAAAACCTTCACTTCTTTGCTCCTAGAATCTATCTATCAATCAATCATGTCGAGATTTTCACTCGCTATCTCTTGTTTTCTGTTCGTCTCAACGATAGTTATAGCCACCGATGTCAAGTACTGTGGTATGTACTGATTCTCCTATGTTCTTCATTGATTCTTGATTGCCAAAACTGTATCTTCTAGTGTTTTGATCGAGTTTGATATGATGATGAGATAGGTGGGTTGACCAAGGATCCAGTTCTGGATAAAAAGAACTAGAATCTCTATTTGATTTGGTGTTTGTATTGGTTGTAGATGATAACGAACAGTATCAAGTAATGGTCAAAGGAGTTGATATATCGCCTTATCCTATAGCTCGAGGCGAGCCAGTTACTTTCAGCCTTGCTTCTAATACAGGTAACACTCAGTTTCTTCATTTCTGTTCTGATCATCAGGCTTGCATTTTGACACATAGATCTTTGCTTGTTCGATTCTGCTGCACAAAAAAAAAAAGCTTGTTCTATTCTTTTGATGTTTTGTTCTGTAATAATCTCTATATTTGTTATCAAAATGTTACATTTTTTTTTGTGTTCTCAGAATGATCTTGCATTGTTCTTGTTCATGCATCCAAAGTTTTTTTTGTTTTGTTTTTAATTTGGGTTTGCTTTGTGTATATGAAGACAATGTGATCTCAAAGGGAAAGCTGGTGATCGAAGTTTCATACTTTGGATGGCATATTCATAGTGAGACACATGATCTTTGTGATGAAACGAACTGTCCCGTCGCAATTGGAGACTTCTTGGTAGCACACTCGCAAGTTCTACCCGTTTATACTCCTCCTGTAAGTTTATTAACATGAAGCCATTGTGGATATAGTGAGTGATTCATTAGAACATGATGTTATCTTACAGTATAGCAAAACACATGGCCTAGTATTTTTCATGTGTGGAGGGAAGAAGTTGTTGAATCCTACATTTGTCAAGATTGCTTAATACTATCATTATCAAAATTTTGGTATTTGGATTAATATAATCATTTTATTTTTCATAGGGTCCATACACACTTAAAATGAAGATGCTTGATGGGCACAAGGAGTTAACATGCATCAAATTCTCATTTGATATCGGATTTGGATCAGCAGTGGCAGACATGTAGAGATATTTGCTTGCTGGCGTATTATCATGCAATCATTCCATTTGCTTTGTATAAAAACACTTTCTCTTTGGCAAAAGTGTTTGATAAAAAAAAAACATTCAAAATTTCTCAATCTTGTTCTCTTGTTGCACCATTGATAAGTCCCTTAAAAGCTCAAATTTAGACAAATTACTGGTGTCATTGAATCTTAACAGTTCTTAAACAAACGAAACTGTCTTAAACTATGGGTTTAGTAAATTTGGGCCTAACCCAAAACACTGAAGCCCAATGGGTTGTCACGCATGGCGACATCCGCACGTGCGCTATACATATTCTTGAAACGTGTCACCCGCTGGGCAGGCGTATGTATCTTTCACTCGCGCACTTCGTCTTCTTCTTATCTCTCTCTCTCTCTTCCGACCGGAACCCAAAATCATTTTCTCTCTCTCGCTCTCTCTTCGTTCACGGCATCAGCGAAAACTCTCAAAGGTTTTGTCTTCCTCTTCTTTGTGTTTGTACACAGAACTTTCTTTCTTTTCTCCGTTCATATGATGACTTACATTTTGAGTGATCATCTTCTTTTCTCTGATGACTGAATCAATACTTTTGTAAAGGTCTTACCTTTTTCACATAAACGATTAATTGAAACACTGTAACAGAGTTAATTAGTTCCTCTAGCAAACACCCATTAATGCATTTAGGTTCGTTGACCTTTGGTCCATCCAGATGAGTGAGATTCGTTTTAACTTGTTAGCTGCTTTTCATACAAACAGACCAATCTTAATTGCTTTATGGTTTGTGTCTCAAAACCTCATGGATCTTGTAATTGTTTCAGCGTTTTTCAGACAACAACATGGCCAACTTTGATGGGCCAGGGTTTGCGATGGTTGATGGTGCTTGGATCCAGACCAAAGCCATTGATGTCGAGTCATCAACCGACATCTCTCCTTACCTCTCCCGTCTCCTAGAAGATTGCGTCTGGAATGGTAACCGAGCCATTGTCTTCGACCTCTACTGGGACGTCAAATCTGTTGACACAAAGTCAGAGTGGCGTCTCTGCTCAGTGAAGCTAAGCACCAAGAACTTCTGTCTCTTCCTCCGTCTTCCTAACCAGTTCACTGACAACCTCAAGGATCTCTACCGCTTTTTTGCTTCCAAGTTCGTCACATTCGTGGGTGTTCAGATACAAGAAGACCTTGTTTTGCTTAAGGAGAATCATGGGATTGTGATCAGAAGCTCCTTGGAGATTGGGAAGTTAGCTGCTAAAGCGAGAGGGACTCCCATTGTTGAGTTCCTTGGGACGAGAGAGTTGGCTCATAAGATACTTTGGTATGACATGAGCAGGCTTGATTCGATTCAGTCTAAGTGGGATGAAGCTGGGGCTAATGATCGTCTTGAAGCTGCAGCTATTGAAGGTTGGCTTATTTACAATGTCTATGATCAGTTGCAGCAGTGATGTGTTTGTTGTTCATGTAGAACCTACTTGTTGAGTTCTTGATCAAAATGGATTTGTGAGATTGTTTGTGCTTCAGTGCTTGATTGATTCCAGTTTGTGCATTTTGATCTGGTTGTTATGAGTGAACAAAATAATGTCTGAATTGAAAAAAAAAAACATATCCGGCGTGTAATCTTTGTTTTTTCTGTTAGAGCTTGAGATGTTTTGATCACAATCCTCGTAGAGCCTTTGTCATGGCTACTCGTATGTTTGATTCAGCGGAATTATTTGAGCTTTGCTATATACATCCATAGTTGAAGAAAAATAAACAAGCAATGAAATTGTTAATGAGTATGGTCAAATAATCAAATTGCTAATGGACAAAGGTATCAATTTAGATTATTATTTTTATTAATGGAGTATATCTTTAACTATTAACTAATGCACATAAATCATTTTAAAAACTCATCCCAAATAAATTAATGTACAATTCTCTTAAATAGTATTTTTTAAATTTTTTATCTCAAAAAAAATCTTAAAAATGACTGAAATATTTTTTTTATTTAAAATTTTTAATTATTTTTTTTTTAAAAAATTAATCATCACCTCCAAAACTACATCCTATAATTATAAACTCTAAATATAAATTAGTTAAACCAATGGGTATAAATGTATGTTCACATTCTTTAATAAAATTTATTTTAGTCATTTTTTTATTTGAAAACTATTTTTGTGACAAAATATTTTAGTGATTATCCCGAAGTATTTCTCTAAATTTAAAAAAACTGTTATCACTACAATAGTAGTATTGTTTAGTGGATATTAATTGATGCTTTTAATTTTGTATAATAATAACAAGCAGAAGTAGTTAATGCACCAATATACTAATTCTGTATAATAATAATAATAATAATAATAATAATAAGTAGTTAATGCTTACGCGGCCCAATAAGAAGAAGAAATACCCAAAAAAAGAAAATAAAACATTTTGACAAAACGTGTATTTGTTAGGTGAAAAAAACCCATAGCTGTTTCTTGAATTTTGGGCTTACACAAGATCTGACATTGGCCCACCACCATACCCTCTCCGTCTACTCAAATCTTTCCCTTTCTATCTAAACACTGATATCCTCCGATCTCTCACTCATCTAACCTTCAAATCTATAGGCAGGCAGCATAAGAGAGATGTATAGCTCACTTGAAACAACGGCTCCAGCTACATTGGAACCGCGAGGTATGTCCATGTCCGTAGCTAAAAAGCGATTGATGATTGTCTTTATCCGGTGAGGAAGATCGAGAGATGTATAGGTTCTGTTATATTTCAGTTAGTGTTCGTATTAGTTTCTCATCCCATGATTTACTGTAGCAAAAACCAGTTTTCTGGTAAATTTCCTTGGTTTAATTGCTAGGTTTATCTCTATTCTTGTGCAGGGGAGGTCCTTAGCACCTCCATATGAAACATTGGCATAAGACCCCTAATTTTTTAAAAAAATTTTACATAGAAAAAAGTCCCAAATTTATAAAAAAAATTATAAAACCCTTCATAAATTGCTTAGGGCCTCCAACATTTTAAGTACGGTCTTGTTCTTGTGTTTAATGCGGATTATTTGTGTTTATCACAGTAAAGTAAATGTTAATGCTCACATCATTAAAAATATATTTTGTTAGCTCTAAAGCTTATATGAAATTAGATTGTATAGTTCTTGAAACAGGAATAATGGAGAAAGACATGATAATTACTGAAGGGGACAAACTGGTACTGAAAGGGTTAAAGTTCTACGGTTACCATGGAGCCATTGCAGAAGAGAACACTTTAGGACAGATGTTTCTTGTTGACATTGACGCTTGTGTGAGTCTTAAAAAGGCTGGTCTATCTGATAATTTAGATGATACCATCAGCTATGTTGACATTTTCAGGTTTGCTCTTTTTATCAATACCACAGGTTTTGAACAAAACAATTATGTATGATTTTTATTTTGCAGCATAGCTAAAGAAATTGTTGAAGGGCAACCACTAAACCTTCTGGAGGCAGTAGCGGAACGCATCGCGTTCAGGACGCTTGAAAAGTTTCCTCAAGTAACCGCTGTTCGAGTGAAGCTATGTAAGCCAAATGTTGCACTTATCAAGAACACTATTGATTACTTAGGGGTTGAGATTTTCCGACAACAAAAGCACTTCTGATTCAATGAACTGATGAATGTCCTTCTTAACTTTGTGTTTCAATAAATCCTTTGTCCTGACAAAGAGATATAGTATCCATGAAATGAAATTACTCTTGCCTATTAATATGCTCTGTGCGGTATGTTTCTTTGGCATCTGAAAACTCCATAACGCAACAACACAAATCAATATTGAATCCCTTATGAGTGTACTGACATGGAGAGCTTCAACAACCTCAAGCAGTGGTTGAGTGATATGCTAATGGATAGTGTTTGCAAGCTTCTTTATGGGTAACAACAAGAATGATATGCTAATGAAAGTAAAGTTGTTTCCTTCTGAAACTGGAAAGGTTAGCTCACAATCCTTGCCTATTAACATAAGTACATCGTTTGACCTTTTGAAACATATCAACATAACACATGGTGTTTGTTAGTTGTCACATCCTTACCTTTTAACATAGTACATCTTTTGACCTTTTGGTCTTATAATTCGAGTTTGGAAGACATGATTTTGATTATATATCTTTTAGGCTGATCATGTCCATTACCATATGATATGATTTTGAAAACTTGAAGCTAAGTACAAACAATGAGAACAAAAATAATTAAAGCTTAATGCAAAGGATATAATATGGAAACCTGATTTATACTCCAGAGATCTAACTCAACTTCTTCCAAAACAATTTATTGATTACATCAATTTTAACCAAAACAAATTCGACATTATTTTTCTCTGTTTTATAAAATCGATTCAAACTTAGATTCATGCATCTTACACACATTTTGAAGATATAATTTCATTCATGCACATTCTTATCAGATTTATATACAAAAAAAAAAGAAACAATTTTATGGTTTGTAATTCAAGTTTTTAATGAAATCAATTTTCTTTTACAAGTTCATGCACATTTATCAGACCAACATATCTACCACATGTTGGCTTATGTTTCAAAATAGTTAAAATAAATGTTGGATGACTACATGCATAGACAAAAACTAGAATTGTTTTCTTATACTCCCTCTGTTTATTAATTATAAATAGGTAGTTTAAGCTAAACACACACAAAAACAAAACAAAACAAAAATTAATATATGATACGAAATTACACAGAAATGGTAAATTACTTATATTTAGAAACACAAAATTTCCTTAAAACTACTTACATTATAAAATAGAAGGGGTCTTTTTTTATTTAGTAACAAACTGATTAACACCTTTTTTCTTCTTCTTAGCAATTGACACAAGAATAGAAAACAAGATAATGCTATATTTATGGTGAAGTGAATGACAATAACTCAAAATAGAATAGTTTCCATTTTGGTATAGATTTGTCAAACTCGAACATTAAAAATCATACTGTACTTCATATTGCATTTAATCTTAGATATATTCCTTTTTATGGAAAAAGAAAACAGAAGGGTTCATTGATATAAGTCAACTTACAACGACACTTAACCGACTTCACCTATAAAAGTCAAAACCAAAAAAAAAAAAAAAAAACCACAATCCGTTTTGAATGGGTGTGCAACTGTACGCACTTTTGGGGAATTGAGACTTTTCTCGTTTTGTGCTTTCCCGAGAAAATGAGAGAAAGTATCTAAAGGAAGACACCTCCACGTTCTTTGCCCGTCTCGTAGGTTACGCATCTCAGGGAGCTTAGCTGTGTTTTGTCAGGCAAATACTCTCTTTTTACTTTTAAGCTTCCTTTTTTTTTGTTTTAATTTGCCGTGCTCTGGAAGATCTTTTTATCAAAGTTCTTGCCCTTTGATTGATTTGGGATCTAGTATCCAGTTCCAGAAACTCTCTGTTTTGGTTCTGTTTTATATTTGATCTGAGGAATTTTTTTTTATTCAATATTGAAATGCAGAGTATGGAGAAGAAACGAGAGATTTGTGAGTACAGAGAGAGACTTGACAAGACCTTGGCTTCTCCTGACCTCACCAATCACCAAACTCTCAAAACTTTAATCAGACAACAACTCAATCAAGGTTATCTAGTTTTTGTTCTTGTTCTTGTTGTGTTATGCTATATAATTACTCTCTGCCTCAGCTTTAATGTTGTTTTTTTTTATTCAGAGTGTAATGTGGATTTATTGGATCAAAGAGTAGCTGATCTATCTAGTATACTTGAGAAGCTTAGAAGTGCATCAACAAAGGATCAAGATTTGTCTAACGAAGCATCGCATGGTGAATGGAAAGTATGTTTTTTATTTTTACTTTTCTTTAACTTTTTAATACAGAACTGTCCTAATGTAGCAAAGTATTAACCTTTTTTTAACAGGTGAAGCATGATCATGAAGATTGTCGTGTTATGTATCGTGAAGGACTTGAAGGAAGCCCGTTTCACACATTGCTCGTTGAAGGTTACATGGATGGCCCTATCCAAGACTGTAAGTTTTCTCAAGCTGTTTTGACTGATTATAGGAAAAAATAGGTTTTTTAATTTGGTTGTTACTGCGTTGTATGCAGGTTTATGTGTATCATGGGAATCATCACTCTACGAGAAATGGTGAGAGTGTTTTTTCCTTTTGTCTAAGCATAAGAGTGTGCAGTTCACTAGAGGTCTTAACTCAAATGGAAAATACTCTAGTCATTAAGTTAGAGGTTTCTAGTTCGAGTGACCGCTGGGATGAAACTGATATTAAGGGTTTCGACCTAGAACCTCTTAGTATTTAAAAAAAAACATGTGCGGTTCTTTATGGAAACTAATGGTTTCTATGTCTTACAGGTGGCCAAACTCTGTATTTCCAGCATTCAAGATCTTACAAACTAAATGTTTGCAAAAGTCTCAGATCAATGAGCAGATATGTTTAGTGAGGTCAGTTTCTTAAATTACAAAGTCTTTTTTTCTATGAAGCTAATCTAAATCTGATGATGTTTTTTTGGGAAGAAAGGATGAAAGTACCGTGGCCAATGACAAACAGAGAAGCTGTTTTGCAATTTTTCTTATTCGAATACTTTAAAGACGGTTTAATCATCATTCTACTAAACTCGGTATAACCCAAGTGTTTCCATCCTAGTCCACTTCTTCTGAATGATTTTGACACTATCCTAACATATTCTCTGTTAGTATCATCTGTAGATCTCAGCTTCAGAAGTAGAGAACTTCGAAAAGAATGGTGTATATGAAGCAGCAGATGCTGTGAGGGTTGATTTAGTAGGTGGAGTTGCTATACAAAAGGTGTCTCCAGAGAGGAGTTACTTAAGGTTAGTGTGAGTGAGTGAGTGAGTGAGTGATCACATTTTAAAAAAATGGTCTCTTATTTTTTTTTAATAACTGTGAAACTTTTGTAGATACATATCGGAGATTGATATAAAGCTGGACTTGGTCCCTCCTTCTCTAATAAATTTGGTGTCTAGGCAGCTACTCGGCGGCGGTTTCAGACTTTTCAAGAAGGTTATATTATATGTTTCTTTATGTTTATAAAAACTCTGGTTTTCAGTTGCTAAATCAAACAAGCTTGTTGTGATGTTTCACTTGAACGTGTACAGACTATTAGCTCGGTGGCTAAATCTGATGATTACAGCAGAGTTATAGATGATCCATTGTATACTCTGATACGTCAAGCTCTGTATTCTACTGATAAAAGTGATGAAAACTGCCAAGAAAATGAGTTCCAAAGCCTAGAAGGAAGAGTTTGTGAAGAGAAAAAACCGTTGGAACCTTCACTTTGCAGAAGAGATGTTTCTGAGATTGAGGAAGAAGAATGTGATGATGATGAGAATAAAAGTGTTTCTTCCTCTTCTTCTTCCTCTGAAGAGGAGGATGAAAGTTACATTGGGAAGACATACCATGGTAAAACACTTTTCTGCATAAGTCCAGAGGTGAAGCAAGCTTTAGGGACATTAGAGAAAGTGATAACAATGGTTAGAAAATCCAGAACAGATAGTAATAATAATAAGACATCATCAACCTCTTTAGAAGAAGAAGAAGAAGAAGAAGAAGAAGAAGAAGAAGAAGAAGAAGAAGAAGAAGAAGAAGAAGAAGAAGAAGCATCATCGCCAAAGCTGCATTTAAAAAGAACTGAGATTGTTTCAAGCAGCAAAGTTTGTATTCAAGATCCTAAGACTGAGGTTCTTGATGAAGCGTCCCTCACACATTATCACCACAACAACAACAACAATAGGTAAAAGTTAAAGAACTTCAAGAAGTTATGTTTGCTAGTGGATTAAATGATTTAGACCCTTTTCGAGTTGTTTACAGGCGAAGTGGATCAAGTTCTTTTGCAAGAGAAGGCAACAAAATAGCTCCTACGACAACCCCTGAGGTCACTAGGATAACAATCTCACAAGCCACAACTCTTTTCAGCCAAACAGAAGAGAACATCGACGACAAACCAAGCGGATTAAATGGAGGTAAGAGCTCGATTCTTCAGAGAAAACGTAAACCACGCTGCTTTGGAATCAGGTCATGGATGAGAAGGACCTGAAATAGAATCGTTAAAGCCAAAGGTGTTGTGTCTTTGAAGTTGCAAAGAGTTTATAGCAAATACTACAACATATAGTCTATATGTATACAAGGAAACATCAGATTGTTTCTAGTTGCACATTGGATAGTGAAAGATTTGCAACAAGTGTCTCAACAAATACATAGAGGATGTAAGTGTAACGGTAATAAAATAAACGATAAAATAAACTTGTGTATGTTAGTTTTGATTTGAAAGTCTATAAAGATTACAAAAACGTTTTTAACATTTCATAAGGTCTTCTAAGATCAAATTTAAATTTGAGCTCAATGGATGAAAGTTTATATCTATATCCCCTATATATTATTTGAGAATCATTTAAAAAGTTGTAACCTTAAGTTTGTAAGAATTAAAAATAACTCCAATCCTACATGGCATAGCTCTTTGACTTCTATTTTCAAATCCCAAGAATTTTAGAGTATGTGATATAATGTATAGTTTAAAAATAATATTCTCTAGCAATATAATATTCCGTAGGCTATAGTTGGTCGCATATATTAAATATTTATTGTTTCACATGCTTTCCTTAAATAAAACCTACGGAATTACCTAATATGATCAAAATATATATATGACAATTAATGATTTTAAACAATAAAGATTTGATAACAATCTGTATACTTTTTTCATTTTGTTTATTTCTTTATTATTAAAATAAATTACACAATTACATTAATCATATAATAAAAATCTAAATTTTAAATTAATATTTTAATTTTGAAATATGTCATTGTTTTTTTTAAATGATTATAAATTATTGAAACTATTAAACATCTCACATTAAAAAAAATCGTTGGTGTAAAGTTTTGTTACACAAATATGTAAATAATCATAAAATCATATGAGTAGAAACTTCATTTAATTAATATCCATATTAAAAGTGTGTTATATTACTATGTTTATATCATTTAAATTTAATTATATCATATACAATATATAAGATTGATTATTTTGCTTTATTTACCCTAATTGTGAATAAACAAGAGTAATAGTTAAATTTATATGCATACGTCAATTTATTACATAATAGTAACTGATTTCTTAGTTATTTAATATGTATTTATTATTTTATTATTTATAATATGTAGAAAAATATAAAATAAATAATAAATATAAAATACTTATTATGCATAAAGTGCAGATCTTAACCTAAGTATGTATCTCTTTAATTATTTTAAATCTTAAGTATTTTCTAAAACAAACGAAATGAGAATAAAATTCAAAATAAATATTTATATTGAGTAATAACCAAAATATAAAAAACATAGCAAGAAAAAAATGGAAGATAAATAAGACTGACACGTGAACGTAAACTTCTCATAACCATAATTAATTTTTAAACTGTTAAATCATGATATAAAACTGAGTTAATTTTTTAATATTTTAAATTATTATGGTTATGTTAAATCATGGCCATAATTAATTTTAAATTATTTATTTGTATTTGAAAAACTTAAAATATTGTTTTTAAAAATAATTTAAAAAATAACATAATTTTTTTATAAATTATTTTAAAAAATAATAATTTGTAAAAAATATAATTTTCTAGTATTATTAGACAGATAAATAAATTATATTAAATTAGTTTTGAAACTTTATATATTTTAAATGCAAATATTTTACCAATTGCTTCTTAAAAAACATTAGGGAACTTGCTAATACTCTACCAATCAAGCGCAGTAATACAAATTAAATTTACAGTATTTTTTTTATTAAAAATAAAAAAATATTATTCTTTTAAAATATTAACTCACATCATAAAACAGCTTAGACTCTAACAAAATATAAATATAGTTTTGCATTATGTATTTCAAATTATCCTTCACAAACCCAAACAGTAACTATATTTCCTTACAATCCCAAAAATTTAGCACATCTAAGAAAAAATTAAACATAAATTATGTAAAAAAATACAAAATATAGAAATAATACATAAAATTATAATATGTAGAAATTAAATTTATTAGATAAAAGATTATACTAGTTTTTAAAGCGCATGTTAAAACCTAGTCTTATATTAAAAATGTCTTTCTTCTAAATATCATTGATAAAGTTTTTTAATTCAATCAAAATAAGCATTTTCTACTAGCCATATCTTGTTTTTAGAATCGATACTTTTTTTAAGATTTGACTTGTTCAACAAAAAAATTCCAAACAACCTTCATTTGTGAATGAAATTGAAAATGTATTTGTTCCAAAAGAAAAAAAAAAGAAATTACCGCTCTTTTATATCTCGCTGACTTGGTCCAAGTTATATTTTCATATATTTAAACTCCTCAATTTAATAATTGACAAAAATATCTATTTTTAGCGTGTGAAAAAAGTATATAGTTACTAGGAGATAAAGAAAACAAGAATTTCCTAAAGCAACCTAAGCAATTTGTTCATACTTTTGGAAATTATGAGGTTTGCTATTTTATTAAAAGTTTTTGGTATTTTCCTGTTCCTCGTTCTGACCCATGTTAAAGGTAATCTACTTTTTTATAAGAACAAAGATTGTTTTGAAAACAAAAAAAAAAGTTCTACAAACCATATAATATCATTGTTCAGCTAAAACGTTGACGTACATTGAGATTATTATTTTTTCTTGTTGTTATTTGAAAACAGTAGATGTGGATGCACATACTCCTTGCAAATTTTATAAGCCAACCTTTGGAAGATGCGGTCCTAATGCAAGCACGAAGTGTGAAAATAACTTAAAGTCACCAAGAATCAAGCAAAAGTTTGTTCGTTGTGACTGTAGAGACATTAAATATGCAAACCAAGACGCCTATGGTTGCACTTGTTTTACTAAACTTCCTTGCAACGATTAGTAGATCATATCCCCTATACCCTATATATTATTTGAGAATCATTTAAAAAGTTGTAACCTTAAGTTTGTAAGAATTAAAAATAACCCTAATCCTACGTAGCATAGCTATTTGACTTTTATTTTCAAATTCCAAAGATTCTAGAGTATGTGATATAATGTATAGTTTAAAAATAATATTCTCTAGCAATATAATATTCTGTAGGCTATAGTTGGTCGTATATATTAAATATTTATTGTTTCACATGCTTTCCTTAAATAAAACCTACGGAATTACCTAATATGATCAAAATATATATATAACAATTAATGATTTTAAACAATAAAGTTTTTGATAACAATATGTATACTTTTTTCATTTTGTTTATTTCTTTATTATTAAAATAAATTACACAGTTACATTAATCATATAATAAAAATCTAGATTTTTTTTTGTGTATGTTGTATTTCGAATTTTTCAAAATGAGTATAAATTACTAAAACTGTTAAAAGTCCCACATAAACTTTTAAGATCAAGGTTTTAATTTTTTTTTCTATACTAAAATATAATGATTAGAAGACCATATGAAGAAATAATTTTAGTTTATATATATTTAACATCATTTTAATTAAACTATACATCGTATGAAAATACATACTTATATTTTGATATTTGCCTTGAACATATATTGAAAAGTTAATATTTTAATTTTGAAATATGTCATTGTTTTTTTTAAATGATTATAAATTATTGAAACTACTAAACATCTCATATTAAAAAAAAATCGTTGGTGTAAAGTTTTGTTACACAAATATGTAAATAATCATAAAATCATATGAGTAGAAACCTCATTTAATTAATATCCATATTAAAAGTGTGTTATATTACTATGTTTATATCATTTAAATTTAATTATATATCATATACAATATATAAGATTGATTATTTTGCTTTATTTACCCTAATTGTGAATAAACAAGAGTAATAGTTAAATTTATATGCATACGCCAATTTATTACATAATAGTAACTGATTTCTTAGTTATTTAATATGTATTTATTATTTTATTATTTATAATATGCAGAAAAATATAAAATAAATAATAAATATAAAATACTTATTATGCATAAAGTGCAGATCTTAACCTAAGTATGTATCTCTTTAATTATTTTAAATCTTAAGTATTTTCTAAAACAAACGAAATGAGAATAAAATTCAAAATAAATATTTATATTGAGTAATAACCAAAATATAAAAAACATAGCAAGAAAAAAATGGAAGATAAATAAGACTGACACGTGAACGTAAACTTCTCATAACCATAATTAATTTTTAAACTGTTAAATCATGATATAAAACTGAGTTAATTTTTTAATATTTTAAATTATTATGGTTATGTTAAATCATGGCCATAATTAATTTTAAATTATTTATTTGTATTTGAAAAACTTAAAATATTGTTTTTAAAAATAATTTAAAAAATAACATAATTTTTTTATAAATTATTTTAAAAAATAATAATTTGTAAAAAATATAATTTTCTAGTATTATTAGACAGATAAATAAATTATATTAAATTAGTTTTGAAACTTTATATATTTTAAATGCAAATATTTTACCAATTGCTTATTAAAAAACATTAGGGAACTTGCTAATTCTCTACCAATCAAGCGCAGTAATGCGCCATTTATTTTCCATCACTCGAACACTGAAAGTGAAAAGATATATGAAAACAAATCCATTAAATTCTAAGATTTGATATACATTTCTAATTAAAATTGTTTCTGATCCTACGTATAGATAATTATATAAAAAATTCAAAATTCTTAAATTTCAAATACATACAAAAGCAATCATATGTAAATTTTAAATTTGTCAATACTAAAATTTTATATTTTAATTACATATATTCACCCTGCGCAAAGCGCATGTCTTATCCTAGTATTAAAGTATATACTAATGAATAAGAGTAGGAACATAATTTAATGAATAAGAGTGGGACCATAAAAAAAGATATTATAATTACTTTTATTTACAGAACATAATAAAAAACAAATTTAATTACTTTCTATTCTAGAATAAACATTATAATTACTTTTGCTTATAGATCTTTTAATTTTATTTATTTGTTTTCAAAGAAAACTTTTATGTATTTTAATATTAGTTTTCTGAATTAAAATTATAATTTTCAATTTATTTTTTATTAATTGTTTCAAATAAATATTTGAAATGAAAATAATACATTTAATAAAACAAAAAAATATTTCAAAAATTCTTGAAAATTTCTCGAGAATAAATTCCCGACAAAAAGTTCGTATGAAAGTTCCATCGAAAATTTGTTGAAAAAATTCTGAGCGATCATCAGAAAAATTCCTAATAGAACCGCAGTCATCAAAAAAAATCTGGACATATTCTTTGTCTCCGAAAGTGTTCAATACAAATACTTCGTCGTTGAGAATTTATTCGGGAATCATTTCTAATGACCAAAGTTAATCGAGAATTTTTCTAATGAATTTCCGACAAAACATCCTACGGAAACATTTGTCGGTACATCTCGAAATTTTCTGAACAGATTTATTTTTTAGACAAGATAATTTTGACAAATGTGTTTCATAAAGAATCCGTCGGGACTAACATGTTTTCTTATTGTGTATAATAATAGATTGTTACTTGGACATCAACGTCGATCATACCATTTAAAAATCAAGATACCTCCTTTCAGAATTTCTTTGCTATGACTAAATAGTATTTTCTACTTTTAGATCATATGTGATTTTAGTGACAGATATGGCTGTAAGATTTTATGTATATTTGTTTCTTGAAAATTTTCAATGTTCTTCCCATTCCAAGCATATCATTTCACAACTCGATGCATTTACAATATTCCTCCATAACTTTTTTCATAATTAAATCAAATCTATTAAAAGAGAAAGTACACAATAAAACTAACATTTAGTTTATGTGTGATTTTACATAATTTTTCCACTGAAATTAAACCTAACATTAGAGTATTCGTTCATTAAGAATTATTTGGTCATTTAGCAAATCTTAACCTAATCATCAAAATAAATGTAAATAGGGTTCTCTGTGTTGTCTTCTCAAGACCTTCCTCTTCGAAGGTAAAGTCGTCAGCAAAGCTTCCGTTCCATCCTATCATGTGAAGAAGATGAATCATATGGGATTGAAAGGTGACGATTCCTCATATTGATCCATGGCTTTTCACGATTGTTTTTTTTAATCGTTATTGATATGGTTCCTCTCTCTCTCTCTGAGTTTTTGTTGTTGATTTTGTTAGCATGTTGTGGAGGACATGTCTTCTTCTCAAGTGACGCAAGGTAGTGTTGAAGGTTCTTCTGAGTTTTGCTCTTTCTTTTCTACGTTGAAAAGTTTTGTTTTGGTACACAAATCTTTTAGAGCTCAGAGACTTTAACTCTTGTGTCTGTTGGTTTACTTCTCTAAATGTCGTTTCCAGTATCATGCTCAGAAAAAAAATCTGTTGTTTTAGAGTGTAGTGCTTTGAAGAAAATGTATAATTGCTCTAATAAGGAAGGATTGTTCTATTCCACCATCAGCCTTTAGTTTTATATGCAATTGATAAACCATATAGAAACGAATAATGCAAAACACTTTAAAAATCATTTTATTAAAATTTCTCGTGGAAGAGATTTATAGGCTTATATGTGTACGGGGAACTTTAGATTTAAGCATTTTGAAACACATGTTTAGTAATATTTTTCATCACCATGTTTAAAAATCATGTTTAAACACATGTTTAGTTTCTTTTGATGAGTGGTTGCACGAGAATTAAAACCTTGCTTCTCCTCCAACCTAATGAGTCAGTCTTCAAGTCTAGCTATTGCATATATTTTTGAACAAACCGGTTTGGTATTTGCATAGACCGTACCGATTAAACTATAGTACTTCCTCCATTTTTTAGATGACGTTCAGAATAAAATATTTACATTTATTTTGAAAATATTTTTAAAGGTATAATTTTAAAATTATTTAACTAATAATAAATAATACTACAAAATTTTATGTGTTGAATAATTTTCAATAAAATTAAATTTAATCTTAAAACTTCAAAATATACTTTAAAATATTAAAAGATGTTATAACCATCATACAAAAAAAAGAAATGGAGGGAGTATGAAATTAAATCTAAAGTCAAAGACTCAAAATCACTCTTTGAACAAACCGGTTCGGTATTTGCGTAGACCGACATAAGCCAAGAAACCCTAATGCGTTAATGAATCCGGCCCACGTAAAAAAGAGAGTAATAAACCCTAAAGAAGACTCATCTCCAGTAACGTCCTCATCTTCTTCGCCGTCGACGGTTAGGGTTTGTTAATCGCCAAATCATCGCCGTTGGATTTACCTGATTCATATGGAAGATTCGGCTGATCAAACCACGCAAGCGATTTCTAAACTATCCATGGATAATGCTACCTCTGATTCTGGTGCTAGTGATGGAGCTAAACCTCCGAGTAAAAAGTAACGTTCTCTTTTGCCTCTTTTTTTGGAATCGATTGTAGCGGAATCTAAGTGTTTATCGTGAAAACGTTAATCAGTGCTCTGAAGAAGGAACTGAAGATGAAGCAGAGAGAGGAAGAGAGGAAACGCAAGGAAGAGGAGAAGGCCAAACTAGTAACCACTCTTCTTCTTCTTCGCTGTCATCTGATTACGTTTTTCCTTTTCGAATCGTTTCAGATTTTGTATTTGATTGATGCAGGCTCCAAAGGCAACAAGCTCCCAGAGCCAGAAGACAGTGGCAGCAGATGATGAGGATATGGATCCAACTGTAATACAAATCGATTTGATTCATCATCTTGTGCAATTTTAGCTATGTGTATATGAGTTTGTTTGTATTATCTTTTGCAGCAATACTTTGAGAATAGGTTGAAATATCTTGCTGCTGAGAAGGCTAAGGGAGAGAATCCATACCCCCACAAGTTTGCTGTGTCAATGTCTATTCCTGAATACATTGTGAAGTATGGTAGTTTGAACAATGGAGATCATGTTGATGATGCTGAAGTTTCTCTAGCTGGTATGTTAAGGCCATTATTTAAGTTTCCTTCACTGTAAAGGTGTTCATTTGTTATTTGAAACTTTGCTAGGGAGGATAATGAGCAAGAGATCTTCCTCTTCCAAGCTCTTCTTCTATGATCTACACGGTGAGGATTTCAAGGTCCAAGTTATGGCTGATGCAAGGTGAATGCTTTGTTTACTGGATTGTCTCTTTTTTGCTAACTATTGGTAGATTTGCTTAGATATATTATTGCTTTTTTTCTCTTACCTCAGTAAGTCAGGATTGGATGAAGCTGAGTTTTCAAAGCTCCATGCGAATGTTAAGCGTGGTGATATAGTTGGTGTCACTGGGTTTCCAGGTTTCTGTAGCTTCAATGTTTTCTATTTTTTATTCTTTTAGCATATCTTATCATCTTTTTCATTGTTCACGTTAATTTAATTTCAGGAAAAACCAAGAGAGGAGAGTTAAGTATCTTCCCCCGATCATTTATTCTTCTGTCTCATTGCCTCCATATGATGCCGAGAAAGGCTGAGAATGTTACTGCTAAGGTAAAGCAAATCCTCTGTGGCTTCTATATTATCTTAGGGTCATCTTATTTTTCATCAACCTGTTTCACTTTTCTGTGTTATGTAGAAACCTGAGAACTGGATTCCAGGTGAACCGAGAAATCCTGAAGCATATGTTCTGAAAGATCAGGTAACACTAATTTTCTAAAAACTTACAGTTTGGCCTACCCTCTTACATTGTTGAATGTCATTATCTTTTGTTGGATCACTTCCTGTTTGGTGTGTTTAGATTATGTTGTCTCTATTATTCTGTTTCGGAGCAAGCGTTTGATGTTGTTTCTGTTTCCCTGTCAGGAATCTCGATACCGCCAGCGTTATCTTGATCTGATGTTGAACGTGGAGGTTCGCCAGATATTCAAAACCAGAGCTAACATCATTTCCTATGTCCGCAGATTCCTTGACAATAAAAGATTCTTGGAGGTTTTTATGTTTTCCCTTTCAATGCTGAATAATAGTTTCCTTCTTTTCATTTTGAAGTTCTCTTATCCCTGCATTTGTTATTCTTAAATTTGTATATAGGTTGAGACACCTATGATGAACATGATTGCTGGTGGAGCAGCTGCCCGACCATTTGTGACACATCACAACGATCTTGATATGAAGCTGTACATGCGTATAGCACCTGAACTCTTTCTGAAGCAACTTATTGTGGGTGGCTTGGACCGTGTTTATGAGATTGGAAAGCAATTTAGAAACGAGGGTATTGACCTGACCCACAATCCAGAGTTCACTACTTGCGAGTTCTATATGGCTTTCGCAGACTACAATGACCTGATGAAAATGACTGAGGATATGTTGAGTGGCATGGTCAAGGAACTAACTGGTGGTTACAAAATCACGTATCACGCTAATGGTTATGATAAGGAGCCAATTGAGATCGACTTCACTCCCCCATTCAGGTTTGAGTCCATCAATATTTTCATTGATTGAACAACAAAGATAAAGCTTATTTGTGTTAATGATCTACGTAATTTTTCTTTGTTTTTTTTGTAGGAGGATTGAGATGATAGGAGAGTTGGAGAAGGTGGCTAACCTTAACATACCAAAAGATTTGGCCAGTGAAGAAGCCAACAAGTACTTGATTGACGCATGTGCCAGGTTCGACGTGAAATGCCCTCCTCCTCAGACAACAGCTCGTCTGCTAGATAAAGTAAGTAAACTCTTCCGTCTCTCTGTTTCATGTCTGGGACGTCTAGCATAAGAATGTTGGAACCTGAGATGCTGTCTCTTTTTTGCAGCTTGTTGGAGAATTTCTGGAAGTGACATGTGTGAACCCTACTTTCATCATCAACCATCCCGAGATCATGTCTCCCTTGGCAAAGTGGCATAGATCAAACAACGTTTTGACTGAGAGATTCGAACTATTTATCAACAAACATGAAGTAAGTACAAAGCTAATTACGAATTTGATATCACATATCCTTTCTATATTGACTAAGATATTATATAAACTTGGCGGCAGCTCTGCAACGCATATACGGAGTTGAACGATCCAGTGGTTCAGCGTCAACGGTTTGCTGATCAGCTCAAGGATAGACAATCTGGAGACGACGAGGCCATGGCTTTGGATGAGACATTCTGCAGTGCATTAGAATATGGATTGGCTCCTACAGGTGGATGGGGATTGGGTATAGACAGGCTTGCCATGCTCTTTACCGACTCACAGAACATCAAGGTTAGTCTATTATCTTAATCTCTTGTTAATGTTTTTGGACTAAACTCATGAATTGAAAAAAAAACAAAAACTGTTGCAGGAGGTTATTCTCTTCCCCGCAATGAGGCCACAAGACGATCCAGCATCCGTCAAAGGTACAACGATCTACTGATGATTAATTAATAATAATCCGTGGTTATTTTTCTCACAACTTCATACGTTTTTTTTAAAAAAAAATTGCAGCTTCTTTGCAAGCAGAGAACAAAGAAGAGTAGAGCTCGGTTTTCATCTCTTTTGCCTCTAAAGTTTGGTAGTCAAATTGCTATTATGCAACAAGCTGTTCTCAAATTACGTTTTAATTGCGATGTACGAACAACCCATATTTTTACAAACAACTTGTTATTATCAAAAACCTTTGTAAGACTTTTTGGATCTCGTTTATTGTTTTCGAATCGTAATTTCCGTCTCGTATTAAATAGCCTTCTAACAACCAATAATCATATAAAAAGTATTATACTACTTGCTCCATCATTTTTATAAGTTAAAAACCTATGAGTTTATAACGTGTTATTGACAAAGTTGTTGAAATGGTATACTGTTGATAACCTTGTTTAGACTTACAGCTATTTATTAAGATGGGAGGAAATAAAAAGTCATCGGTTGAGAAAGAACAAATATATCTTCATGAATGATGATGCACATAGAAAAAGTCAAGACAGCTTTTAAGCATTGGGTTGTAATCAAATAATATCTCACAAGACAGCCATAAGCCAACTCATCTCCTCTCTGGCTCTCTCCAACTGTCCAACACATGTTTCATTGTTGCCTTCTACGGTCCTACCTAATACCTTTCATATTTATTTTGTTTATGCTAAAACAATAAAGACTCAACAATAAAATCACGCAAAATTGTATGCCTACCAAGTACTACATCTTCGCTTTGGCACCACTAGTTTCCTATTGGTTCTAAGTGGTGATGATAATCATAGCATTCAAGTGGAGTACCTATCAAACAACCCACACACAAAAGCTCAAAGTAGAAGAAAATAAGAGAGATCCTTACGAGTGAAGAAAATGTAGTGGTGGTTTCTTTTTCTTTTGTTTCCCACTTTATGATTCATTTTTCCATACACCACAAATCAATTAAAAAATTGAGAGTTCATGTATCTAATTACAAATTGTATAAACCCAAAAACCAACCTGCCCAAAAATATTTTTTTTAAATATATTTATAGAAAAACCCAACAAACCCTCTTTCAGATTCCTTTGAAGAATGATATGAACATTGCTGATGATGATGTTCCTCCTTTCCTCTTCTCTTCCAAGCCTTCATTCTTCGCTAAGAACCTGTGAATCCTACCCATGTGCATGTTTACAGATACACTTAAGAGACTTGTCTCTAATAATCTCTTCTGGTTTGTGATTTCATCAGCATGTGCTTAAATATGAGTCTTTGCCAATAGCTCCAAGCATTCGACATGCTACTTCCAGCAACTTCCCTGTTGATTCATTAACAAGAGAGTCTTTAATTATTAGGTCATGATCACAATCAATTAATTCTAATCACAATCTCCTGTCACCAAATTAAAATATTTGGAAACGTGAGAAGATGCTTTAGGTAAAATGTTGAAGAAACTTCTAATGATTCTTACTTCTGTTTAATATCGTCCAAATACTATCCTCATCACTCATTACTTTTACCACATGATTAATACCTTGAGCATCAATCATGTACTAACAATCAAAATTAATAGATTCTTTTGATCACAAAAACTACAACTTGTATCCTAAAAACGATCCTAATCATGTCGGGAAAATGGGCTTTTAATTCCCGAAGTATTTGAAATCGGCAATTTTAATACTCAACTATTGATCGCGCAAAATTATTCCCCAACTAATAGTTGACTGCGCGAAATTAGGACCGAAATAGTTAACCGTTAACTATTTAACGGAAAGATAACGGTTTCCGTTAAATTTTTAACGGTTGACTATTCTGATCATAATTTTGCGCAGTCAATAATTAGTTGAGGAATAAATATGCGCATATAATACTTGAGTATTTAATTTGCCGATTAAAAATATTTGAGGAATTAAAAAAAACAATTTCTTTTAAAATAAAATTATAATTTAACATATTCTTAAGTTAGATATAACCAATATAGAATATTTTTAGTTTTAAAAAAACTTTTGAGGTTTTATAGTGACATGTACAATAATACAAATAATTATAATTGTATTTCATGTTTATAAAATTATTTAAGATGATTTTTAAAATAATTCTTAACTAAAAAAAATCAATTTAAATAAATAAACAAAATATGTAGGGTTGTATTTAACTGAGAGTTTTAGATGATTTGTATTAAAAGCCACTCTTATTGAAAGTGTTTTAAGAGCAACCTTTCAAAATAAATAATTTATTTGGTTTTATAATACTTTGAAAAGTTGCTCTTAAATAATTTTCAATAACAATGGATTTCACAATATTTTTATGAAATGTCAAGTTTAATAAGAGTGATTTTAAATGATTTATTTTGTGGGAAATTGCAATTCTAGCATAAGTTTGATATCACTTTGCAAATTTACCTTTTAATGAATGACAATTTTCAAAAATACCTTTAAATTTTGATGAAAATATACTAAATTATTTTTTCTAAATATTTATAAAACATTTAGAAACTCAATTTCACCCATTTAACACTAAACCTAAAACGATAATCACTAAAATGTAAACTCAAATGTTACTATTTTTGATAGTGTGTATTTTTCAAAGTGGTACTTAACTTATGTTATTCTTAGCAATTTCTCTTTATTTTTTAATTCATGGTTAAATGACAGTGGATTTTTCATTTTAATACAAATCATCTAAAACTCTCAGTTAAATATAGCCCTACATATCTTGCATATTTATTTAAATTGATTTTTTTAGTTAAGAATTATTTTAAAAACCATCTTAAATAATTTTATAAACATGAAATACAATTATTATTATTTGTATTATTGTACATGTCACTATAAAACCTCAAAAGTTTTTTTTAAAGTAAAAATATTCTATATTGGTTATATCTAACTTAAGAATATGTTAAATTATGATTTTATTTTAAAAGAAATTGTTTTTTTAACTCCTCAAGTATTTTTAATCGGCAAATTAAATACTCAAGTATTATATGCGCATATTTATTCTTCAACTAATTATTGACTGCGCAAAATTATGATCAGAATAGTCAACCGTTAAAAATTTAACGGAAACCGTTATCTTTCTGTTAAATAGTTAACGGTTGACTATTTCAGTCCTAATTTCATGCAGTCAACTATTAGTTGGGGAATAATTTTGCGCGAACAATAGTTGAATATTAAAATTGCCGATTTCAAATACTTCGGGAATTAAAAGCCCATTTTCCCTAATCATGTCCTCTACCCCAATTAGAGTCACTATGCTAATGTTTCAAGAAACTAGATCAATCTACATTAAGATCAATTTACCAATACCTAATGATTTCATCATTATGATTATGTGAAACTGATTCACCCAAAACCGGAATCTATAAACCATAGACGCACAACACATATTCAATCAAACGTACCTCTTCTCGGTTGCACAACTTTCTTAACCGGACTACTCTGTTTCTTAACCGTCTCTTCCTCAGGGAACAAAACACCATCAATCCCTTGAACCGAAATCCGACCGTCCGTGTAAATATCCGGATCAAACAAGTACGCAGACCGGTCACCAGAACCGAACTTAACCGAACCATCAGCTTCCTTCGCCGCAACCTTATGAGGAAAACGCAGCGTTTCATAGTTCACCTTACCAAACCTCCTAACCGAATTATACATACTCTCCTCCGTCTGATACTCCGGTATAATGTGGTAATACACGATTTGCTCCGGAGCTCCGGGCTCGCTCAGCTGATCCGTCGTCAACTTCGCCATAGCTTCGTCGTTGGGAGCTAACACGGTGAGGACGTAACCTTCCGACACCAATCGACCCATCTCCGTCGCGAGTGACGTCAGATTCACGAGAATATCCGCCATCTCGTTGTAACCGCCGTAATGCAATAGCGTGTGGATGAAGTCTTTGACCTGAGCATCGCCGTTGAAATGGTGACGTGGACCTCCGGGTCCCGGAGCCGGTGCTGGAGCTAGCGACGGACCTGGAGCCATTGCGGATTGGATCGGGAGAACCGGTGGAGATCCGGCGGGTACCGCCGCGGCGGGTACCGCCGCGGCGGCGGATTTCTTGAGACGGTTTGTTCTCGGGTCGATCTCCGGAGCTCCTTCGGGTAACACGGCGGAGATTGATCGGAGGTTTCTCCGCCGGTTGAAATCTTCTTGGACGGAGCGAGGGATTAAAAGCCGTTCGATTCCGTGGATCAACCCGTCGGGTCGGGTCAAATCATCGGGTCGGGTGATCACGGCGGAGTTCACTAACCTCTTTCCGTTTCCTTTGGTTTTGCTCAAATGCAGCACTTGGTCGCTCCCTAGCGTGAGGTGTTTAACCCGACCCGAATTATCCTCGGGCCATTGGTTGGATCCGACTCGAGTGGGGATAATGTGGGACAAGAGCAGCGTCTGGAGAGATTTGAGGTTACCTGGTTGGAGCAAGAACCGTTTGAAATCCGGGTCAAGGTCACGCTCTAGTGCTTCGTTGCGAGGGGCAAAAATGGTAATATTGTGACGACCAACGGCGTCTTCGAGTTTCTGGAGGAGGAGAGCTTTCTCGACGAGCTCCGCGAGCTCGGTGTAACGGGAGTCGAGGAGAGCGACGAGGACTGAGTTTGAGTTTATCTGAACAGACCCGGTTTTGTTGTGGTGAACCGGTTCATGGTTTTGTGGGAGAGCCGATGCAGTTACGAGGAGGAAGAAGAAAGTTACGGCGGAGCAGCCATAGATGCAGCGATCCATGGTGCTCAGGGTGGTTTTGAAAATGCTAGTGGAGATTATACTTTTGTTTTGACTGATTAATTGAAGCGCCGGTGATCGGAAAGTGGGAGTGAGAGAGAGAAGGAAGATGTGAGAGAGATGTGTGAGTTTGGTCTCTTGTCTATGTTGTGTATCAAAACAGGGTTTGGGTTTTCGGACAGGCTGGTGGTGGGGACCACACGGTGTCTGAAAATGTTAATTATTTTAGCTGACTTTGGCTTTGTTTATTCCTCGGCTCGACTCGGCTCGACTTCCATTACGATTCCATTATTTTCTGGCTAAATCTTTTGTATAAATCATTGAATAAACACCACTTTATTTTGTCTTTATTAACCTTTTTTTATAAACAACAAAAAGTTCTGCTTATAGTATTAATCAAACCCTTCAGATAAATTCTACTTTACCAATTGAATAACTACTCATTTTGATTAGTAATCTAGGTATCAAATGGCCATGTACAACTAAGGAATGATGATTGTACTAAAAACATTAAAGAAATTGATATTTATGAATCTTGCTATGTATTGTAAAGATTGTAATAGCAATTCGAAAGAAAGAAAATTAATATAAAGTCTATAATACTGTAGAAGAGTGAGAGTGATGGTCTTTGAACCTTTCCTTCGAGGTCAAAAAAATTTACTATAAACAGAGACTAATACAATCCGTGAACTATACAAGATGATTATAAAAGGAGAGTTACTTAGTCGTCTTCTTATATAAATGATGTGGTGATAATACTTAAATAGATAGTGAGATTAAAAAAAACAACCAAACATGAAAAGACATGTGAAGAAGCTAAGCCGAAGAAGTAGGGAAGACCACGTGGCTTGAATTGAAGCTGTCGGTGTATGACCTAATACAACCATCATTTTCTTTATAAATTTATTACACCTTTTTGGTTGCTACGTTAAGTTCGTGAATCGTGTTATGTCCCACCTCGTATGCTTCAACTTGGAAGGTGCGTTCACGCGTTTCGACTTTATGGGTTTTTATTTAAACGATACTCATTTATTCCCGCGTAATGAAAAGATAGGCTTTTAAGGCCCAATCAAATTAAAACACATCTCACTGAAGTTTTTCCTTATAGTAGGCCCAAGTTGTCGTATTGCACAGGGTCTTGTTTACACCAATGGGCCTAACTCGTTACTTTCTATTTTATTTTTTAAACCTATAAGGCTATAACCCATCCAAGATTCTCTAGGTTGCGAGTTTTGATTAATAGTATCAAATTTTGGTGTGGATCCATTTTGCTGACGACCTTATTGCTTTTCAATTGTTATATTAAGAATTAAATATTCGAATCTTTGAATGATAAAGAAACTGTAAGGTCCAAATTGGTTAAAAGTTGCCGAAAGAGCCGAAAGATAACTAAACATATAAAAAGTTGAAAAACAGAAAGGCCTATGAATATTATTTTTTTGTCTTTGGGGTTTTCAATGGCCTGACAAATTTTATATTAAGAATAAACAACCAAAAACATTTTATTATTTAAAAATCATCGTCTGATAGTTGAACTCTCAAGCATATTTATCTTTGGATACAAGACGCACGATTTCATGTAAAATTAGGCTAGCCAGAGACATCTTACATAATTTATATGATCTGTTAAACGATCTCCATGTTTAATAATAATAATAATTTATTTTCCTTTTGTTCAACTCATCCATAAAAAAAAATCTCAAAACATGTTTGATCCAAAGAAAAGTTTCATGCCAAAAAATTAATGGTTGGAGATGGTATGGGACCTCTTGGTGTTCAGTATACCAAAAGAAGTATAAACAGTTGCATGATGTATTGATGTTTACCAGATAATAGGAGGAAAATAGAGAAGGGTCACATCAAAGCTAGAATTAGTGAAGACTGCAAGTAAAAGACACCTGAAAAACAAACAAAGAAAGGAGAGACATGGAAAGGGAAAGTAAGAGTAATTAGAGAGATGCAGAAGAAGATGGTCGTCGTGGTACCAACACCTGAATTAATGCTTAACAACATCAGCTTCACTGCCTCACCAGTCACCATAACAACACCTACGAATTAAATTAACAACACTTTAGGAAATAGACAGGTTCCACGAGAAGAGACTTTGTTAAAACCCTAATCTATTTTTTTTTTACCTCTTCTCTCCTGTTTAATTTAGCTACAATCCACAAATAATTCACCACATTGCATGATTTTTTAGTTAGTGTTCTAAAAATCAGAATATCTGCGTTGACCAGGTCGACAAATCAAACATAAGTGAAACGAATTTTTTATTAAAATAACATTAAAAATCGGTATAGATGTTCAAACCGTACATATAATTCTATATAAATCGAATTAAACCTTGTCTAGCACATCCAAATCCACATCAATTTTGAAGTAAATGTGACCTTTGGAGTGCTTTTTTAAAAAAATTAAAACGAACCAATCGCGGGCTGATACGTGTCAGTGGAGTTTACAAATAGTTACAGATGCTTAATTTAAAATTTTAGGAGCTCGTGTTTATGGTTTTGGTGGACCCACCCACTTTAAGCACCCCATTAAACATCCCAGATGCTTTAAGATCCTTCAAAAACATTCATCTGCCAAATTACTATTACGAGGGAGTTGCGTAATTTTCTTGTATACAGTTCATGTCATGTCACTTAATCATCACACATGAATCAGTTTTGAAATTTCAAATCTTTGATGATCACAAAATCCCATTTAACATTTGAAATAAAATCCCAAAACCAAAGATCGATGGAAACAATTGAAGACCAGACTCGCACATTGCTTTGCACACACAATCAAGAACACAAAAGAAGTATTAACAAAGCTTCAGTGAAAGGAGACGAAACGGCGTCGGCTAAAACGAAAAAGACTTTGAAACTCTCGGAGACTCTCTCTGCGACGGACTTCTCCAGAATCCAGCACCGTAAAACCTGTTCCACATCTCTTTCTCCAACGCCACCACCGCCTCATCCTCTTCATCCTTCTCCTCATCCGTCGTCACCCCCGCCGCCGCCGATTTTCCAAAGTATTTAAGATCCAAAAAATCATCATCCTCCTCGTCAGACACCTCGTTGCTATCCACCGGATGAATCGCGAACTCCGAGTTCTGATACACTCTCCCGCTCGCCGGAAGCGGCGGAAGGATCCCGTTTTTGACGAGCTGTTTACGGCGGCGAATACGCAGAGCCCGACGGCAGATTCCGCGGGGGACTTTGTAGATCGCGAGGACGAGGAGGTTGACTAGTCCGCAAGGACAGCAGCAACACACGGCGGCGCAACTCGCCGTAGTACCGCCGCAGAACTCGGCGGGTGTGGATCCGCCGCAAGTGGCTGTCGGAGAAGGAGAGGAGAGGCTTCTCTGAAGCAAAGGATGTCTTCGGTAACTACGTGACGGAGAAGACGAAGGAGTGTCCGACGGTTTTGTCTGCCTCAACGAGATCTGTCTCGGATCGTAACGTAACCTCGAGTTCATTGTTTTTGTCGGAGATTAACAGAAACTCAAAACTCTTCAAGATCAAATGGTGAGACCGGTCGAAAAACGCAGCACCACGGAATCACTTCCGGTGATGGCGAAGAAAAACAGTCGTGGGGCTGATACGAGAAGAAGGCCCAAAGAAAAAATAGAGAATGTGGAAGTGACTTTGTAGAAGAAGAAAGTTTATTACAGAACCGATAAATTAGGCACTGTTAAGTTTTGGTTCCAATCGTTAAAAACAAGAAAATTAGAAATGCTTTTCTCGGGAAAATTGAGGAGAGAGGTCGTCCGATATGAAGGGAGAGAGGAGACAGAAGAAGAAGATGAATTGAAAGATTGTGGTGTGTTTATATATAGAGAAAGAAAGAAAGTTCCACCAAATTTTCTATTTGTTTATCTTCTTCTTCTTCTTCAGGTTGGTGCTTTCTCTGATCACATTTAACTGTACATTTGTTTTTTCTTTTCTTTTCGTGCTGGATTTGTACTTATCATCATGTTTACTTATTAGTTGTAAAAATTAAAAAAGATGTTTTGACTGAAAAATAAAGTAGCTGTAAAATTGTAAAATTTTGACCAAATAAATATCCACAACTGTAAAACAGAAATCTTTTCTTTTTTAAAAAATATCTAAAATGTGATTATTGGTATACATGCAAAATCTTATCAGGAAAAAGAAGAAGAAGCATATTTTCTTGCTCTATTAAAATCAAATTTAAATGATGACATTTGTTGGTGAAGAATTAGTGATAATAATGATTACCGATTATCTATTATCATATAAATATAAGTGTGTATTAAGAATCTGACATTATCTGGATTAATCTATTTAGATGTAGTCTTCTCGTAGGTGTTAGATGTTGATTGGTTTGTTTCTTTTCTTTTGTATATTCTTATCTTCGTCAACGAACTGATGCGTTGGAGGACTTTATAAAATCAAAAACAAACAAACAAAAATTAAGTGTAGCAGTACCACAATCGATTGAAGAATTGTAAGTATACACCAATAGTTATGTACTCCCTCTTTACATGATGTTTTATAGGGTTTATGTTGTTTCAAAATAAATGATGTTTTAAAATTTTAAGGTATCTTTCGAGATTTTAAGGTTAACTTTAGCTTTATTGGAAACTGTTCAACCAATAAAATTTTACAGTCTTTTTTATAATTGGTTGAATGATTTTAAAATTATATCTTTAAAAATACTTTATAGATAAATGTAAATTTTTTAATCTTTGTGCCGTGAGCCAAAACTTCATCTATTAAGAAACGGAGGGAGTATTTTTATCGCGAAACACTTATATTAATCTAAATAGCAAAGGAGTTTAAACGATTACAACCATAAATAAACTCGACTACTGGACAATAAAAAAAGATTATAACAATAAAAGTGATACAAAGAAACTCGTAAAAGTGTTTTACTCGCCTGAAACTGACGAGAACTGTCTCTAATATATTTTGCTATTTTCACTTTTAATATAGAGGTGAGATATGTTCCAATGTATTTTTCTAAAATAGTAATCTTCAAATATAGAGTAAAAAATAGAAGAATGTTATTTCTTCTTCTATAAATAAAAGAAAAAATAAATATTGTTATTATAGAGAAAGAAATAGAGGTGAATTGGAGTAATTTAACTTCTAAATACTATTATAGAGATGAAAATAACAATGAGTTGGAAATGCCAGAAGAACGTACTAAAATCAAAAAGTTTGTAGACGCACTGAACGTATTAAAATCAAAAATCAGGATATGAACTAACAATGAAGACCCTAAAGAACAAGTTTGTAGACGCACTGATGGTGAGTCCAATAGTTTATGTATTATTGTATGTTATCTTCTTTTTTTGTCAACAGTTATGTATGTCATCTTAAAAAGCATTTTTTTTTCTTATTCTTTGGGGACTGGTTCATGCCATTAAGACACAAAGTTAAAAAGAGGTCAATGCAAGTACGTACTCCTCTTAAAAACATTCGCATCTGAGCAAGAAAAATGAATAATGGATTGTTTTGAGAATAAATCCATTTTCCTTCACCTCTTAACTACTTTCACGAAGATTCGAATGCTTTTTCATTCTGTATTTTGATGAATACAAGATGCATCATGCATCTATATGTATATAGCATCAAAGAAAACAACGTGTTAAAAGACATATTTGGCGGAGATAATCAATATTCCACATAAACCTAAAATCAGTTTTTAATTTATTTTTTAACATTGCATTTTCAAGTTCAATAAATAACAATTACAGCTACACACTGCCACGACCTATTTACGTAAAGTCTTTAAAAATAGAAACATCAATTATAGTAAGAATTAGAAAGATTCCATTGAACTTTTTTATATTACCTCCCGAGATATGTAAAAGTATATAATCCTAATATAATAGCTCCAACCCACTAACGACGAGAAGAATCAAAACCATAAGTGGGTAAAGGTTTACACATTAATGCAGTCTATAAATGAAAAAATAATGAACAGTTGAAATGTCTTGCTTTTGAAGTGGACACTCATCACTAGCAATGGACCGGGTTGGATCACAAGATCTGTCACGAGTCACGACCCAAGCTTTGCTACAATGTTATAGAACAAAAATTAAAGAAGATTCTCACATGTCCTAGAGGGACTTGAACGGTCGTGTATATGTGCATGTCTTTGTGTATATTGAATCAAATATTTTTGAGTATTTTGGGTAGGGTCAAGAAAAAAAAAGTATTCAAAGCAAAGACAAATATATAGTTTGAACATGATAACATGAACATTGGACTGAAACAAAACATTGCATCTTTTCAGACCTTTAAGCTCCAAGCAAAAAAATATACACTGACATCCAATACACAATCTTGAAACAATTAATACGTGCTCGTTTTGAAGCTTGACGATGATCTAAGCTTGACTATTTTCTCTTGAAATAGTTAAAAAAAAAAATAGTTGATCAATAGTATTTTGTAACAAGATAACGGACGCAGACATTGATTCAATGAGGACTAGATTTTAAAAGCTGCCTCCAAATTATAAAGAGCACCTAACGGTGATTATTTTTAGTGTGAAAGATATCCTCTCACGTCAAACTATATTCTCTCTTCTATTTCGAGGTACCTAGTGACAGCTTGCATGGGTCCGGTTGGTAGTCAAGAGTAGGAGTAAGCGACCAAAATGGGTATGAATTAAACAATATAAACCATGTTTCAAATTAGGTCTTCTTGCTCCAATACACACTAGTATGTGGACCCTCTCCATGCCTCCATAAATCATAATGTGGACAGAAAGATTCAATCAAAGTCACTTTCTACTTCACCTACGAAATCTCAATAACACACCTCTATTTCTATAGATATGAGTCAGCTTGATGATGAATCCTAAAATTCACTCAAAAATAAAGTTTATGATTATGAAAACTTGATTAGCAAAGAAATTATAAAAGAAAAGTTAGGCTATGATCAACTGTGAAAATTGGATGTTTTATTAATGGTTTTGTAACAAGTATAGAGAGTATCTGATAATAATGAAGACTGTAAGTAATAAGAGTATAGACTTGCTATGGAAGGATTCATATTTCTTGTCTTTTGATGTGGATCAAATGCTTTAATGATAGTCTTTAATTACTTTTACTCTCTTACATTCTGCATTGACTCCTTGAGCTTGGTGTATTGGTGTATTTTAGACCTATTGAGTCCGGGGTGGGTTTTGATCTTCGAAAGCCTATTTTTCTTGATTAGACTTTGATAGTAATTGATTTTGGATTTTATTGTATTCAAATTGAAATTTTGGACCGAGTATAGAGTAAGGTAAAACCTGTCTTAACACTTGATTCCAATAATTTATAATTTTCTAGTTAAAGTTCATAATCAAATTATACAACCTCTAGACATCAAGTAGATAATGATTCTGAAAAGAAGGGATTAGGAGGCTGGAGTGGAGGAGGATAAGCAAGAGTGGTAGAAGAAAGACGCGAAAAGGACACACCGTGAAGCATTCTCACATTCAGGCTTCGGGTAAAAGCAGTTCAAGCGTCGCAGATCAAGCTGATCATGCAGATCAGGCGGATCGAGTGAAGATCAAGTAGATCATGCAAGAGAAAGGCAGATCAAGCAGATCAAACAGTTTAATACAGTTTAGAATGATAAAAGCAGTTCAAATAAAATAGATTATATATAAAAATTATAATAAAAAATAAAATAAAATATATAAACACAATACCTAAAAATAATAAATATTGCACTAGAATCATGTTAATGTAATTTTAAAATTAAAATGTTAAAGATATTAGCAATTAACGAAATACATATATGTATTATGTCAACATATAATATCATTGTTTAAATATATTAATAAAAAATAGATGTATTTTGTTAATTGCTATTTTTTTGTATTTTGATTTTAAAATTATAATAACATTGATGTAGTTCAATATTTATTATTGTTTATGTATTGTATTATATAATGTATTTTAATTTTTATTGTAATTATTATTGTTTAAATAGGCAATCTATGTTATTTAAATTGTTTTATCATTCTAACTATATAAATTATTTGATATGTTTGATCTGTTTTCTCACATATGATCTACACTTGATCCGCTTGATCTGTATAGTGAGCGAGAACTGCATGCATATCTCCTACTTTTTTCACAAAAAGACAAAAAAATATTGAACTGCATGCAGATCTCCCACTAATTGCATTTTAAAAGCAGAAAAACATGAATGGTGATTTTAGTGCAGGAGAATTGCATGTGTGGGAGAACTGCCTTTGTTCTGCCCTTCCATTCATAACCTCATTATATTTGTGAAAGTTCCAGAAGACTACGAACACTCACATTTTAAGCTTGTTTTGTACTTGCATTTATGAATTGACTAAAGATTTTATATGTGAAGTAATAATTAGAAGGTTATTTTTCTCAAAAAAGAAGGTTATATATCATTTAAACGATAATGCAATAACTGAGAAGATGGAGATTTGGACGTAAGAGGGTAATTTTCTGCTTGATTGATTATTTGATTGATGGTCCCTTTCGTTTTGGTGATAGAAATATATGAATCCAATGACACGTGTAAACAAGTCATAAATGCAAATATCTCACATCTCTCGAAGACTCGAATTAACATGTCAACATAGCACTAAAATCTAGAATGAACAAACAAAATCATCATTGGTATATAGATAAAACACACAAACGATGACAGTCACACACGTGTACATTTTCCAAATAATGACCATCAGAAATCATGTTAACCAAGTCTGTGCACATATCAATGATTATTAGGTTTGGTTCCATACTTCAGATATTTATATGAAAAAATTATAGCTGATATATTTGTTTTGTTTGCGATGTGTATAGCTAAATATAGATATAAATTATTTTAAAACCAAAGTTTCATTAATCGTTTTGTTTTGTTTTTATCAGTATTCAAAAAATTGCTAAATAATAATTACATATTTTACAAAGAATTAGCGATTAAACGAATTAGTTGGAATCTAGGCGAAGCTTAAATGTTAATAAATTATTGATTTTTTTTATATATGTATGATATTTATATAAAATATTTTAATTTTCAAATAGAAATATAAAATTATTGTGATAAAATACATAATTAGATATATCTAAAATAAAAAATTAGATAAATTTATGAATTTATACTAATGTTATTGTTTAAATTAACATATTTAAATTAGTTTACATTGATTTTACCTAATTTCAAATCATTTAAATCGATTTGATTGTAAAAATTGGCACAAATTGGATTTTTTAAAAATCGTTTCGGATGTGTAGGTGTCACCTAGATAAATTTTTAGAAGCTTGGTTTTTATAATTAAGTCGGTTCGGTTAAAACTTATTCGAACTATTTAAGGATCTAGTAGAGTTTAGATAGCGGTTCACTGGGTTGAATATTAAGCGGCCGAGCTAGAATCAGAATCACGTTTTATGGGCCTTAAAGAGACCTGAACCAAAGATCGATCCAATTAAGAGGTAGACATTGGTCAACTGTTTCTCGAGTGGGCCGTTTTATTTATTTGTTTGTACTTTGTATCTTCACCTATATACAGTATAAAAGGAGTGTGCGACTGTGCGTGCTTGAGATTATATTTGAATAAAATTTGAGTTTTTCTTTTCTGTTCAAGTTTATGGGTAAAAAGTGGGTCGGTTCTTAGAGGATTTAAATGATCTTTTTTTTTTTGATTTAAAGGATCTTGATGAAAGGTTATCAACATAAACTAGTCACATATATAGAAACGCCAACTACACAATGTGTATTACACATGTTGCAAAAAGCATATGTGTATATATGAAGAACAATATTATAAGAAAAACTTTAAAAATAAGTGAAAAAGTAAGAAGCAGAAAAAAATAGGTATAGAAGTTAAGCTAAATTGTCACATAGTGATGAGCCTTTCCTTTTTGGCCGGTCTCTTCCGACCAATCCGACGTGAATCTTAATGTCCTTTTTTCTGACCAACCTTACGTTTCATGAGAAGACCCACGTTCCGGTCACATTGATCTTCTTCGTTTATAGTCACGCACTACGTTTTGTTGGAATTTATCACCAAAACATTGTTTATGATTGGTCACGTATATGTCTAAGAAATAAATTAACAAAGTTTAGTGTAATTGAACCAGTTGGTCCTTCTCAGTTTTTACACGTGACACTTCACTCACAATTTATATTCACTTGGAAACATCGAAGTCTTTCATATACTAGTGCTGACTCCTTAATAGTTTGAAAGGGCTTTTGGTAATGTACTGTGAAACAAAATTGCAATGAACTGTAAACCAATTTTGTCGATAACCTACCTATAAGAAACTAAGATGTCGAATATAGATAGCCCCAAGAGTAATCTTGCAACCTTTAGCAGCTATTTTATAAGAGATTTGTTTTTTAGTCCGTCACTTAACATGATGATAGTGTACGAGGTAGAAACAATCAAGTAATTGATTTATGGTTCATGTTCAGAGCAAACTTAAGTATTCTACTAAATTATATATATATAATGTATATTGTTTTGTTTTAAGTTTTTTTCAATTCTAAATTCAAAAGTTTTCAGAGTTGGTACAAGCATGACCGGACATGATAACGGGTGGTCGAGGGGTCTCAGCAGATAGATGTTCAGGCATGCAAACATATGCAAAAGGGAATATTTTGTAAATCACTAGCTAGGCACCAACATATATTTTCTTTCTGAGTTGTGATATGAAATTTCACAAATTGTGTGTTTATTGTCGGTCCAGCTACGAAAATATTACTTAATAGGTTCGTTTTCTATCGACAGATATATATCTTACAACTCAAAATCTATCACTAACATTTTTGCAACAACATATGTTGTGACAAAATGTTTTAAATAGTTATTTGCTATATAGGTTTATCGAGTAATCTATATAGCATGCAAAAACAAATATTCCAAAACTGAAAATAAGTGTACTATTAGATCTAGTGGGACACAAGATTATTCTGTTATAGTGATAAGTTATTTTGTCACGTTTAAAGATAGCCAAAGATAAAAACAAGAATATGCTATAATGAAGTACGGACAGAAGCAGAACTTAAAGTGAAATCTCGATCATACATTCATGTAATATTCTTGGAATAATGCTTAGATTTAGTGCCAACAACATGAACAAGATATGTTTTACGAATTCCAAAGTTAGAACCAAAAAGAATGGACGAAACAACCATTGTTTAGAAAATAGATATTGAACGTAAATTCACCCAACACCTATCTAATCTATCAATTTAAAATCTTATTTTTATCACTGATAAAAATTATACCTAAAATTTTAGACCTATTCTAGCATTTAATATACATATTCATTATATAGCAGATTTAATATTAACTGAATTCTTTAATTTAAACTGATTTTACATTTCGGTTATCTACTGATAAAACAATACAAATTTTAAATACTCTTCTACTAATTGTCAATTATTTAATTAATTTTCTTACCATTGTATATTAGTTTTATGGTGCATCACACTGGCGATCATGATTTTTTCATATATTATATGAGAAAAATATATGAAAAAGGCACAATGAATGGCAAACACTATCGTTACTGTTTATAATATATTATTCATATGTTTAAAACTTTAGATAATATAATAATTACTATATATCGATATGGTGAAATCAATAATATATAGTTTATTAATATCCCCTTAAAATTCAGTGTTTTTAAAAAAAATTCAAAAATATATCTAATTAATGATTGCTAACAGTATTTGTTTAAAAAAAATACATAACAGAATTTGTAAAAAGAAAAGTAAATATATTTAAATATGATAATAATAACTATAATCTTTCCAAATTTGGAATAAAGTAATAAAAGCATATAGTCATCATTTAAAAGATATAATAACATTATCATATAATCTTCCTAAATTAATGTGAAGAATCTAAAGATAAAATTTTGTAACTAATAACTGTAGTTTTTGCTTACAAGGATTTCCAAAATAATACTCCCTCCGTTTCATTATAAGTGTGACTTTAAGTTTTTGCACACGGATTAAGAAAACAATTAATTTTGTATATTTTCTATATAAAAACACAATTACCTATACACCTAACCATATTTTAACCAATAAAAAAATAAACTGCAACATAAAATTAATAAATTTTGCATCGGAAGTTGAAACACTTATTTTGTAACAAAAAAATTTCTCTAAAACGACACTTAATATGAAACGGAAGGAGTATAGATTATAACAATTTGACTGGTTTATGCCATTACTGACCCATAAACGATACAATTATGGGTGGTAACCGTTTTTAGCATTTTACAACATTTATAAAAATTGTTGTAAACAAGTTTTACACTATTACAAATATCTCAAAATCAAAAGTTATTTTTAACTAGTATTTATGGCTGTGGAAGATTGCAGAAGAATAACAAATATTTTTAACAAATAAATTCCCTAAAATTTAGATTTGCCAATTTCGACGCAATCCAAAATTTATAAAATATCAAGAAATCATAAAATGTAATTTAAAATTTTAAATAATTTCACGCAACCACAAAGATCATAATCTATTTTATGATCATAATCTAATTTACTTTTACAAAATCAATGTTTTATAGAGATTGGCTCGCCATTTAACAAATATCAGAATCTTTACGCTTCTTCTTCAGGCCTACCATACTCAAATATACACGTATCATAGCAATTAGCATCATGCATTATCATATTCATAATGCCGATGATATGACAATGTTAGCTTATATATACTCTTAATAATATTTATCACTTTCCGTGTTTCAAAAGTGTATCACTTCCTTAAAATAAATGAATTCATACACTACCTATTTGGAATACTCCTATCATGTATGTATGATAATATTTTAGTAGGAATAGTTCATTAAAACAAATGATACTTTATCTGTTTCATATTAAATAATATTTTATATCAATACACTTATATTAAAATTTTAATTTAATAAATATTAAAAATATTTTAATTTCAATTTTTAATCATAAAATAAATTAGTAAAAATGTAATTGATTATACTATTTTGATAAAGATGAAGTTATCTAGGAAAACATTTTATATTATGAAACAACAAATTCACATAAAACATCGTATATATATTAGGGGAGTATTGTAATTTTCAAGATTAATTTACAAGTTCTTCGTTATAGCATTTAGCACTTATCAGCCATATGATGATTAGTATCACTAATTATTATCTTATATGTTTCATTTATCAACTATCATTATCTAATCATCATAATACACATCGTGAGCACTTAGTTTGACCAACTGAGAGAATTCACATGAAAGCATCTTGAAGATGGAAATTTTTTACAATAATATTTCTTTACTTACATAAAGTTATCTGAATATTTTTCTTTTTATCAAATAAACACATAACTGCTGTAAAGTTAGAAGCAAACATTCTCAGCCTTTGGTTTGAAAGCTTCATGTCTACCTCTAGTGGCAACTTGGTCCTATTTTTCTTGTTGTTTTATCCTTTTTATATAATTTTATTTTCCCTTTTCTGACTTTTACAATGTGTTAGAAATAGTGGAGCTCGTAAGTATATAAAAGTAAAACATTTTATAATAGTATTTGGTCTTATATTGTACGAACGTAACATCAATTTGTGCATTTATATTCTACCTAGTAGATGAATAGCCATCCATCAATTAATTATCTAAGTAACAAAAGTACTTACCATCACCTTTTATATGTTTATTATTTTATCATTAGAAATCAAGACTTTTAGATAAAAATATTGGTTTAGATGCAAGCTTATTCAGCAAAGAAAATATGTCGTTTCACAGATTAAACGTCTCTGCCTATAAATATAGCTCAAAACTATCCCACTTATAAGCACCACACACACCCCAAAAGTTACACGAATATTAGCCAATTTCACAAGCTTTAACACTTCCATTGATGGAAATGGATTTGAATGCTCAAGTGAAGAAGGCAAGTTTCTTGCAAAGGCTTAAGGATTTCCCTAGCAAGTTCAAAGACGGTGTCACCAAGCGCATAAAGAATGTGCACAAGCTTGGGAAAGATGATCCAAGACGTATCATCCATTCCATAAAAGTGGGACTTTCTCTCACACTAGTTTCAATGTTGTACTATGTAAGGCCACTCTATAATAGCTTTGGGGTTTCGGGTATGTGGGCAATACTAACCGTAGTCGTGGTCTCCGAGTTCACTGTTGGTAAGTCACTAAGTCTAGTAAAACTAAAAGACTTTGCTAACAACAAAACTTACATAAAACATTTTTTTCTTCTTATAGGTGGGACACTTTCAAAAGGTTTAAATAGAGGTTTCGCAACATTAATAGCCGGTGCATTAGGGGTTGGTGCAGTACACCTTGCTCGTTTCTGTGGACACAAAGGAGAGCCGATTGTTCTTGGGATATTAGTGTTCTCACTAGGCGCAGCTGCAACATTTTCACGGTTTTTCCCAAGGATTAAACAGAGATATGACTATGGTGCCTTGATATTCATACTTACATTTAGCATGGTTGCTCTTTCGGGGTACCGTACAGATGAGATACTTGTTATTGCATACCAAAGACTATCGACTATTCTCATTGGTGGAACGATATGCATCCTTGTATCGATCTTCGTTTTTCCTGTATGGGCAGGCGAAGATCTTCACAAGATGGTTGCTAACAACATTATCAAACTCGCTAACTCTTTAGAAGGTGACTTACAATTGCTTTATTTTTTGGTAAATAATGTAAAAATAGATATATAACGTATGCATGCATACGTGTTTTAATATCTGTAAAAAGGTTTCGAGGGTGAATATTTTCCATCATCGGAGAGGAATTCAAAGGAGACAAACTCGTGCGTTCGAGCATATAGAAGCATTCTAACATCAAAAAGCACTGAAGATACTTTGGTATATTTGTTTAAAAAGTTCATACAATAAATAATGTTCAAACGTATAGATGTTCTTCATTAATTATTATTGTTATTAAGTTCTAATTTAATTAATTAATGATCGTATATAACTTTTATTTGTTTTGAAGGCGAATCTTGCGAGATGGGAACCAGGACACGGCCCATTCAGGTTACGGCATCCGTGGACAAAGTACTTAAAGATCGCAGGACTCGTTCGCCAATGCGCCTTTCATTTCGAAATTCTCAATGGCTATGTTAAGGTTCGTCGTTGGAAATCACATAAATTTAGTTTGTTATAGGAGTATATATTGAAGAGCAAATCTCTCAAATACCTCTTTTATGTTTTTGTCATAAAATAGTTCTAAAAAAATGATCGAAATATTTTTTTTTTTTTAATTTTAAACATCACTTCCCAAATCACCTCATAATTTTGAACTCTAAATCTAAATTAGTTAATCCAAAGAGTGTAAATGTATATTAACATCCTTTAAAAAATCTATTTTACTCATATTCTCTTTAAAAACTATTTTATGACAAAAACTTTTTAAAAAACTATCATAGAATATTTCTCTATATTTAATCCATTAAACTACTTCTTAAAATTGAAATGGAAGTGAATCAAATTGTTTTATTTATCATTTACCCACCGACTGAATAAGAACAATATTAATTTCTTTTAATAATAGGAGTGTAAAGATTTCCTAATTAAATTAAAATTGAGAAGATGTTAAATAAAATGTCAAGGCCATAAATGGCTAAATGCCCGTTAGGCATACTATTTGCAAGTTACATATTAACGAATAATTAATTGGGTTGAACGAAATAATTTTTTGATAATTTGCATGCTTTTTTAACGTGTGACACAAGCAGGCACCACAAGAATTCATAAGCAAAATTGAAGAGCCATGCTCGATTATGAGCAGAGAAGCTGGTGAAGCCCTAAAAGCCATAGCCAAATCTATCAAAACAATGAGGAGATACAATGTTTGTGTGAATACACACATTAAAAACTCCAAAAATTGCCATAGAAAACCTAAGGCTTGCACTCAAATCATCTTTCCCGGAGACAGAGAAAGATCTCTTGGATATCATTCCCGTAGTCACAATGGCTTCAACATTGATCAACATCGTGAACTACGTCGAGAAGATCTTTGAGGCTGTGGAAGAATTTTCAGTTGTGGCACACTTTAAAGCAACTCTGGATCCAAAATTATCACCGCCTGAGTTAGGACAACATCAACTACTTCACAAGGGAACTGTAAAGCCTGTTCTAGAGGGTGACAGAGAGGAAGAATACAATAACTCTCCTCATGTTGTCATCACAGTCCATGATGAACATCCACAAACAGTCAACGTAGAGAATGTTGATTTGGGAGCAGAGAAGACGACAATAGTTGTCGTGTAAATATGTTTTTTCATCGTCAATACTTCAAAAACTCTTTGACGGGAACTTGTATTAACATTATTGAGTAATATATAAAAAAATATTAATCATTCTACTTATTATCAATTGATTTAGAAATAATTATAAACTAAATAATGATGAACCACATGATAAAAAGACTAAATACATTAGTCAACTGATTTAAAAATTGACAAATCTCTCAAATAATTTTTTTTGAAGTTTTTGTCACAAAAATAGATTTTGAAATAAAAAATTACCAAAATAGATCTTTTTATTTGAAATTTTTTTATATTTTTTAAATTTTTAAACCTTAACTCCAAAACCCCCCATAACTCTAAACCCTAAGTTTAAATTAGATAACCCAAAGGTATAAATACATGTTTACATCTTTTAATAAAGTCTATTTTGATCATTTTTCTTTTTGAATGTTATTTTTGGGACAAAAACTTTTTTTGGGTCTATTTTAATTTTTATCTCTTTAAAAATTGTACAAAGTTTTTTTTTAAATGATCTAAAGCGATGCGATATAATTCGTTTCAACATATCAATTCTTGTTAACTTCTTATAGTGTTTAAAAAAGAAGAAGAATGTGTCTTATACATAATGAATGTGATGTGGATTGTTATGGTAATTACAAGAGTGCATTTTTAAACCGTGAATGTGTAGCTCATTTATTCATTGGATTATGCATGAGAACTCGCTTGTCATACTTATCACAAATTCAATATATGTGAGACAAGGTACCAAGAACTTATGCACAATAATGATCCCAAGTTTTGTTTGACAAATGCCGTTAGTGTATTGAAAATATTGTCTTTAGATCGTCTTATTATAACGTAAGTGTTCTAAAGACACTGAAGCATCCGACTAGACGGTAAATCAGATATAATCAAAATGATTGTTTTAAATTATTTTTTTTAATAAATGTGTTTACACGTTTAGAAAATCAACCTAAACATTCGTTTAAACAATAATTTTCTCTATAAGATGCATAACTACTGCATGGCGATTTAGAACATTGCCTTTAACGAAAAGAAGTTTGAAATAAGGATCGTATTATAATCAAACGAAAGTACGTAGTGTTTTGACTCATCATTCCATAAATGTATGACCTAAAGACTAGAGAATAAAATCAACTTTGGGAGCCAAAAGCTCCATCCAAGAAAGCCTTTGCTCAGTTTGCAACCATATATTATAAAAATGAAAAGAATGATCTTAGTTATTTCTTTGTCCTGAAAGAACAGAATGTACTACTGAAAGATCTGGAATATTCCACTTAAAGGAGGTCAGCATGTGATTAGGCAGGTCAAATTGTGTGTAAAACAGGTTTATCTTTACTCTGACATTAACTTATGGTAATTGGAAAAGGGTTTGGATCCCCAAATGTAATTACTTAATGCATTGTAAGGCTGACCATTCTTAAGCATGAAGTTTTAAAAAATTTCATAGATTCATTGTACAGTACTTATTAATTGTTTATTAACCATGGATTCAAATGTCAAGTTGGAGGAGAATCTAACTTTTAAAATATGAAAACCCACATGGTTATCGTATATAATGGAAAAATATATATCATATTATCACTTTTAACGTAGTAATATTTTTACATATGGCATAAAATACGCTTCGTATTTTAATACTCCACAAAATGACATTCTCTAGTACCTATCTATTAACACACGACCTTCAAGAACTATCGTAGTAATGGTTTACTTTAAACAAATAAAAAAACAATAACTGTTGGTAAAAAAAACTTCTACCAGCCGAAGACTGGCTTGTGAGCTTGAGGTGGAACAAGCTTCAGATCCTTGCAATGTTGCTTATCATAGTCTTTTGTTTTTGGTGTTGCTCCAGTGCACAGTCTCAAAAAATCATTCCCTGTGAGAACATAGTGTGTGAATGCCAATCCTCCATCGATTACCTCGTTAAAGCTTGGAACCGATCTTGATTTTCTCATTCTTTTTCCTCCATCTTCATCGTTTAAGATCTTATCGAGATCCGAATACTCCATGAATCTTTGTGTGGCTGCTTCCCAAGAAAGATTGTACATCTGCTCTGGAGTGAGTGGTAACGGCTCTTTCGACATTGCTTCTTTCACTTTGTTCACAAAGTCTTCGGATGTTTTGTAAGTTAGACAGTTTGGGAATGAACTGAAGAACTCGTTTGAAGGATGGTCTGCACACACCACGAACTTCCCCATGGCCAGTGCTTCTGCGGTTGCTGTGCAAAGAACATCGCTGATGCTCGGGTTTATGAACACTTTGTACCTTCATCAAAACGAGAGAGAAACATTAACATAATTTCAAGAAAAATATCACCGGTTTTTCAAAACTTACTTGTGAAGAGCATCGTCTGCATGGTCCCTTCCTTTGAGGAAATTGAGATTCAAATCGAGTTTCTGTGCTGCACGTTGGACCTCGACTGCATCTTCACCGTTTCCGTACACATCTAAATTGAAGCTCCCGAGGTCGCTTTTGTGTTTAGCCATCAGATCTATCAGTTCTCTGTATCCTTTAGCCCAGACCATTTTTCCTAAGAAGTATGCACCTTTTGAGAAAGCTTGCTCCCCACGGGACCTCTCTTCAGCAATTTTTTCCCCAATCATAAGGAACTTGGGATTGACACCATGGACATTGCATATAACAGATTTTGGCAAATCTTGTGTTGCTCCAGAGAGGCGAAGAACCTTTTTCATGAGTGGAGAAAACATGAATTAGCATTGAAGACGATTCAAGCAACTCAACAAGAACTTGAAAAGAGAGATAGAGTAGAAAGACCACCTTGTCGCAATATGCTCGTGCGACCCAATTGTTTACATGATTCACAAAAAACGCTTGAAGAGCACCATGTTTCTCCCTCTTGATGTACTCTAAGTAGTTTGTGTGGACAATTCCAACAACATGGTTGAATTTATCAGTCCAACGCTTGCCGTGGTGATACCAGTTGAGATGTTCAGGCTCTTCCAGAATAGCAATGTCAGCATCCTTTGATGGTATGAATTGAGAAGTGTCACCAGCAGGAAATATGCTGCGCCTTTCTTTTGAAAACTACAAGAAACCAGAAACCAAGTCACTCTCAAGTAACAACAAGAAAACATATTATTGGCAGTAATAGAAGGAAAAATCTAATGTATCCAAAATGATCAAGTTACCTTTCCCGGGTAAAACGAGATTTTAAAATCAGCCTTGAAACCAATCCTTTCCTCCAACCATTTGCGTATGTAACTCTCTTGTTCTTCAGGTGAACTGAAGGTGAGTTTGTTTGGATAAACTAGTTCTTGGTCAGATTCGCAGAGCCAAGGAACCACGAGTGTAACACTCTGTTTTTCAGATTTTGCTAAATAGGCAGCTCGGAACAGCGGATTTACAGCTGTTCCAGTCATCCACGGGAGACTAGCTGTTGTAACTATTGCCACGTGCCTTTTGCTTTCTGACGTCTCAGGCTTCAGAAAATCAGTCCAAAAGCCACCATCATAATGGTGTCCTGTGCTCTGAAGAACACTGGCTATCCTCATATCCAAATCACCAACATGGTTATCATTTTCAACTAAATCAGATGTTTGTGCAGATGGCAGCCGCCAGAGGTGTTGGCTCTTGCATTTATAAAGGTTTTCTACTACTCGGTCGCACAAATCTGAAAGACAATTCAATCGACCAAAATCAGAGACTGCGTTTCTCATTTAAGTACCAAAACTAGATGATAAAGTAGTGACTTATACCATTTAACTATATATCCAGCAAATTTCATGTCTAATAAGCCACTGAAAGACAGATTTCATTTGTGATCTGTTCTCACACAAACTATATATCTAAAACTATTTGAAACCCAAAAAATGGGCAAGCAACACACATTACAAAGCCACTTCTAATATCAGGGAAGTTAACTTTTTTTTTTTTTGAAAAACACCTATGGTAGAGAAACTCCAACTATTCACAACTCAGATACATACAACTAATCAAAAATTTTATGCAACATGACGAGAAAAATGCAATACATGCTTACCCTTTCTTACACCAATCTGATCAAGAAAAGGTTCGGACTGCCTAACCAAACATGCCAAAAGTTCAGGTACATCAAGTGGTGGCACATCCTGCACCAAAATTTAAAGAAGGCGGCGTCAAACACCTAACTGAACACCGAACTTAAAATATACGGAGTAACAAGAAATTCCACACGAGTGTCAATCTCAAATATTAGTGTGTTTCCTGTTAAACTTATAGGAAGAGAGAGAGAAAGATGCTGCTTAAATATACCAACCTTGGCTTCATCAGTTTCTTTGTAAAGTGATTGCTGCAAATACAACAAAAGAGAAAACCCCATTAGAAAAGTTGCTAAATTGTTAAGAAACTCAAACTAATAATTCCAGAAAAACAAAACTATCATGTCACAGCCAAAGTAATAGTACACTACAAGAGAATCGACTTATGCAGCAAGGTAGAGACTTCTGAACGTTTAAACTTACAAAGCTGGTTTTGAGCTTCTCCACAAGCTCACTGTTCTTGAATCCACTCAATACCTCTAACGAGCTTCGTTTCTCGAACTCTTTAAGCCTACTCTTCAGAGACCTAATCGGCTTCCAATCTCCAAAACCAGCTTCTCCCTCTCCCTCACTCTCCGCGTAAAACTCCCTAAACCTATCACTATTACGCCGTCTCCTCATCTCCAACTCATCCAGATCCATCTCAGACACAATCGCCTTCTTAATCGCAGATAAATCGATTCCCAGCTTCGCCTTCGCCGGCCCCCACCTCTCCATCACCTTACGGCTAATCTCCGGCGCCGAATAAACCCTACGGAACTCCGATATCTTCGGTTCAAGCTTCTTCATGATTCCAATCTCACTGGAAAAAGCCGACGACGCCGATGACGACGACACAACGGGAAACGCAGACATCGCCGAATTGTTGAGGAAATTCTCGATCTCACGGTCGAATGTCGACGCTAGATTCTTAACGGAGTTAGCTCGTTTGCGCATCAGCTGCAAATCCGCATCGGCTGAGTCTCGTACCTCCCTCCACCCTTTCGAGAGTAACGAGAACGCGTTGGTGGAGGATAACATCATCGACAGAGACGGAGGCGCGGTAGAAGAAGGAAACATCATTCCGGTTGTCGTCGACGTAGACGACGGAGGAGATTGAATCTCGTTAGCCATGAATTCTAGGGTTTTCTCGATTTCGTGAAGGTGTTAGTTACGATTTGTCGAGCAAGAAGAAGAAGATGAGAGAAAAACAATAGGGTGAGAAATGGACGGCTGAGATTCATTTGGATGAGTCTATTTAATTGATTCTCTATATTATTCTGGAAAGATAACACGAGGCATATTATACAAGTCGGACGATGACCGCTTGATCTGCGGCTGACGTGGCACAAGTCCCACTGGTGAATGACATGGCGTGTTTTTATTGGTTTGCGAGATTTATCAAGATTGTTTTCACTTTCTGGATTCTAAAGAATCGGGTCCTACGGAGCATGGGCTCATGACAATGACATCATCAAAATGGGACTTACATGGACCTTGATAGAAGCCCATTTACGGCTCTAAATATTGCCCGACTTAATGGGTGCCACGTGGGATCTTAACTGATTATAACGGCTCGGAATATAAAGTTTTTACTTCCGGTAAAGTTTCATTAGGGGCTTGAATTTTTTATTACAATCTGCAAACTTTCTAATGATACATAGTATAAAGCACTGGCTAAAAAAAAGAAAAAAAAAAGTTAGAATCCTTTTTCTTCGTCAAAGAAAAAGAGTTAGCATCTAAGTTGCAACAATAAGTTAGAATCTAAGTTGCCAGAGAAGAAAGAGCCACAAAGGAACAAACAAATCAAAATTAACAAAACTTGGAAAATCTCAAAACATAACAGAATTATGTTTATAAGAGTTTTCAGCTATCTATAACCTTAGAGAACCTCCCAAAGATTTAATCGCATGTTACTAACATGATGGCTTTGGTCCGTACGAACATGATGGTTTTGACTCTGAGTATTGTTTTTTTAAATTCGAAATCACAAAAAAAAAGAGGCATACCTCGCAAAACTGAAGCTCTCAAAATTAACAAGAGAGAGAGAGGAGCTCAAAAAGCTTACGTTTTCTTCATGAGAGTCTTCTCGGAATAGTTTTTCTTGTTATTCATCTTAATACATGGAAAAGCTGTTTTTTTTCACAAACAAAACAGTGAACACCATAACCCTAAACTCTAAACCCTAAATCCAAACTGAAAAATAGATCAATTGAAACAAAAAAAAAAAAAAAAGAGAGAGGGAGATGAGTGGAAAATAGACAGTAATCCCATTAACAACTAATAATCCACCTACCGACTCAGTTCATTATTAAGTAACAACCAAAGAGGATGTTGTAGAAGAAAACATTTTCTTAGCGTTTACACTCTAGGAAAGGTAGGGTTTCTATTGGACTGGTCCACACCCTAGACCCGGTCGGGTTGGTTTTGGCGTTTAAGTTTTTATAATTTTAAGAAAATTGGTATAAAACACAAGAACTTCGATTATAATTTATGTTTACTTGTTATTAAATAGTAAAATTGATGACTGGGAATCGGCATGGCCAGGCTTTCGACCTTTCTCGACGGGATGTTAATGATCCTTAATATAGAAAGTGAATTTTCGGATGAAAAAAAAAGCTTCCGTAATTGTTTGGAATGTTATAGTTAAAAGATAGTCTGACAATTCTGCCGGTCCCTACCGTGTTTTTTTTGTATGGTCGTATGTTATTTTTCGTTCAGAATCTCCCTTACAATATAGAAAAATTGTTGTTTAGAATCGGTAGGTATTAATTTTTGGGCTGGAAGCACGAGCTTGTAGCGCTTGGTGTCAAGGCCAGTACTGCTGATATAATACAATTTATGTAACATTATAATATTAAAATTTTATTCAACTATGTCGACCGATATCGATATCAATTAGAAATACAAGGATTAGTGATAGTACCCTCTTGAAAATGTTATTTCCCAATCTAATTACAACACAATGTTTAGACCAGTTGCTGCAATTATTAATCAACGTAACAAGACAAATAGAGATGACTCGGACAAGTGGTGGTTTCTCTTTTGGCAATTAGTCTTAGGTCACTTAAGGGCATGTTTATTGCAGGTCTCTTATCATGGGATTTTTAGCTTTTCTAAGAGACGTTTCTTAACTTTTAACTAAGAAAACTTAAGAACCGTCTCTTAAATAAGAGATCTAAGAGACGTCTCTTAACGAGAAAATTAAAAAAAAAATTAAAAAAAATTAAAAACGTGAAATTATAAGTTAAGAACCCTGCTTAAGAGACCGTGGATAAACATGGCCTTACGTTCTCTTTTCCATTATGGGGGACTTACGTGGATAGATGAAATTCTCTTTCAGTCTCTATCGCTTATTATTAATCCACATATATGTATACAAAGTATTTGATCTTTTAATACTTAAAAGTTAGTAGGTATTGAATACTCATCTACCCATGTGATAGTGTTCCAATGATCGAAACTTCTTGTATGTCTAATTTTCTTTTGAGCAAAGCATCTTTGAGTTGGTTATAATGTTTTTCTTTTAACATCCTTTTAAAAAAATGCTAAAAACAGTGTTCCAAGAATCGTTGTCAGCATAAGCGACAAACTAACTCCAAATGAATTGATTTTTAAAACGGTAAATTTCTCAAATAGAAAATTTTGAAGTTTCTGAATTTAAACAAATTATCAAAATATATTCTTTTTTGTTTTGAAAATTTTAATATTTTTAATTTTAAACTTCACTTTCAAAACTCTACCTCATAACTCTAAGCTCCAAATTTAGATTATTAACACAAATGTATAAATACATATTAACACACTTTAATAAAGTTTATTTTGGTTATTTTTCTCCTTGATTACTATATTGGAGACAAAAATAATAATTCTATTTTGATTATTATCTCTTTTTAAAATGATTTTTGTCAACAATATTACCAATGTAAATGTTAAAACATAAATGGCTCAATGGACATTGATTTTGCGATTACTTATCATCAACCACATAATTATGTTGCATTACGATTTACAGTTAACCATTTTATAATTTAATACTAATATCACCTGCTTTTATTTATGTGATATATTAGCTTTTCAATCAAACATTGGGAATTTTGTTGTATATGTTTATCTTTGCTTTCACATTTTTATAAATACTAATACTATGGAAAATAAAAAACATAAAGAACTGGTATTAAGTTTCATTGTCAAATGTGGAAGCTGGAAACAATATTTACCAGCTGAATTAGTAATGGGTTTATTGTTGGAGCCACTGAAAAAAAAATCTTCCACCACACATAAAGTCACCTTTCTACAGAAAACATGGACCGACCATATCTATGATCATCTTCTTTTTTGGTCAACTATCTATGATCATCTTCTATTTCACAATTTTCAACATTCCTAGAAACAAATACATATATATATTCATTGATGTACAGAAACTAAATGAAAGCAGTATTCAACAACTAATACAGTACCATGTAAACCATCTAGTATACTAGAATACTTGACTGAACATGTACATTTGTGACTTGTACACTATAAAAATATTATGTACCGAAACCCAAATACATAAATTTACATTAATTAACCAAAATAAATAAATAACTTTTAGATGATGAAAATGCCTTGCATCATTTATATATATATTTGGACAAATCTATCAAAAGTATTTTTATAATTTTTGACACAAAAATAATCCTTAAAAAGATATCGAAATAATTTTTTTTTATTTTTTTATTTTTAATATTTTTTTATTTTTTTAAAGTTCTCCTCTAAAACTTTACCCCATAACTCTGAACCCTAAGTTTAGATTAGTTAACCCAAAAAATATATTATAGCATTTAATAAATCTATTTTGGTCATCTTTCTCTTTGAAGCTATTTTTTGACAAAAACTTTAAAAAAATATTCTAAAGTATTTTTTATATATTTTTTCTTTAATAAAAATACATGTACAACTACTAGTATCGTCTTGATTTTAATATAAATAAAGAATATCTTTATTTGCTTATCATTCTTCTATAAAAGTATAGAACATATAACACATCAGCAAAACAATAACAAAAGCCTCTTAACAACTTCTCCACCACCTCCGGAGAAAAAAAAACCACCACCACCACACCATGACCTATAAAGACTGTGGCTCCCATAGTCACTCTCGCCGGAAACTAATCCGGCGCATAATATGGTCAATAATCATCTTCCTCTTCATAATCTTCCTCACAATCCTCCTCATTTGGGCAATTCTCCAACCTTCAAAGCCACGTTTCATCCTCCAAGACGCCACCGTCTACGCCTTCAACGTCTCCGGCAACCCACCGAACCTCCTCACCTCCAACTTCCAAATCACTCTCTCTTCCCGCAACCCTAACGACAAGATCGGCGTTTACTACGACCGTCTCGAGGTCTACGCTAGTTACCAGAACCAGCAGATCACTTACCGAACATCCATCCCTCCCACGTACCAGGGACACAAAGAAGTCAACATCTGGTCGCCGTTTGTCTACGGAGACTCCGTCCCCATCGCTCCTTTTAACGGCGTTAGTCTTGATGGCGATCAAGATAACGGCGCTATTGTGTTGGACGTTCGTGCTGACGGCAGAGTGAGGTGGAAGGTTGGGGCGTTCGTCACGGGGAAGTATCATCTTTACGTGAGGTGTCAGGCGTTTATTAACTTCGGTAATAAAGCTGCCGGAGTTGTGGTCGGAGATAACGCCGTTAAGTATACGTATGCTCGTAGTTGTCGTGTTAGTGTCTAAAACTGCAACCGAGTGAAATCAGGTAAGCTAAGGTCTTCTTAATTATCATAATTAAGTGATGTTAATTGTACATTTTTGCTTATACGATGGCAAATATTACAGATCCGTGATGTTGTTGTAAGAATTTAAATACGAATATTATATTTAAATTCCATATTCTCTTTTTAAGTTGTAATTTTCTTGAAATATATTTTCGGTGACTAATTAATTAATATGCATCGTGTGATCCTATCAAATCGACTTTTGCTTCAAACTTTTTGATGAATTTTCTTGATATAGTTGGACGGCTATAGAAATTAACATTATCGAATAAGATTATGACTCGTTAATGTTTTGTGGACATTGTGTTACGGTGTCATTGTCTTGTCTCCATCTTTTTTCTTAAATTAAATCGAGATCCATTAATATATATTTCTACAATATTCCACAACAAATAAGAAAGTTCAAAAAGAAAATGATGTGAATTGGATTTATTTTAGCCATCTTAGGAATTTGTAGATTTTTCTTGTCTAGTGATGATGTATTGCTTAGGATATGGTTTTCTTGCACAATAAAGCCCATCCTTTACGTAAAAAATAAAAGTTAGTAAGTGTGACGTGACATAGGGGTTATCGTGAATATTCTTGGATCTTGCAGTGGGAAAATCAGGATCCGGTAGTCATTGTTACAAGTACACCTCAGATTGTTTCTTCCTATTATTCTATAAAGTTTCTACCCCTCACACCTAATGGGTTATCTATGTCCGTTCTCTCGACGTGTGGATTCCATTCAATTCCAATTATCAGTGCGTAAATTTTTAAAATTTGAAATTATTGTTTACTAACCCTACAATCACCACTCGATATTTCCCCGTATTTTAGTCTCACTCGTACGGTATCGCGAATCACTTTTCAATAGATCACCTATCATTTCAGTACTCTTATTCAATCACGCTTAACCCCGAATTTCGGATGGATGTGTAATAAAAAATGTAAGTCAATTTTGGTGACATAGATCAAAATCAATTTTCTTAAACCTTTTTCATATATTACAATTCTGATGTTACATATTCTTTTTTACAGATTTGGGATTTAATAGTTAATATGATTAAATCCCTAATTTACTTGGCTATAACGAGGATCCAAGATAGGCTGTGAGGTCAAGATCATCGCGTAGCTCTCAACAGCTCGGGACGTGTTCAAGAAGTTAAATTTCTTGCTATGGCTATTTCCATTCATTTAATTTAAAGTATGGTCCACTCAGTATCGACAAAGAAATGTGAATAATAATGGGAATGGTCCCTTAAACTTATTATTTAAACCGTTGAACAAAATCATCTAACAAACGTTGTAATCAGTAAAAGTCAGTCAAATACCAACTCGGGACAGAGTTATGTAATTTTATTTAGTTTAGTTTAAACCAACCTTAAGAATTAGTCTTGGAATTAACTAGACCACTATTACACATTCAGTTTTTTCGTACTTGATAGAAACTAGTCCAAATACTAACCATTTCGACCTTTTTTATTTAATATTATAATTAAGTTATCAAAGTTAACTTAATTAAGTGTGTCTTTGTATAGTTAGACGATCAACATCTAGTATTGTTAATGTATGTTTTAATCAAGAGAATGTCTAATTTAACATAAACATGTTTTATTGAATTTATACTCTGGATTTCAAAGCGCATGTATACACATGCTTTTTCTCGAATAAAGTTGGTTGAGAAACCTAACCTTGATTTTTATTTTATAAGAAAAGTGGTAAACAACGTGGTATGTGGGCTGTTCACACACACAGACACTAGCTACAGGATATGAACAAGACAATGCCAACACAGATAATTTTATACAGAGAAATTTACTTCATAAGACACATTCTCACTTTGAAATTACATATAGAGACACTTTCTACATGACACACACTTTATCTATGCAATTTGTCTTTTATACCCTCAACTAAGTTACAACTACACATTCTTAATTCTCATTTCCTAAACATAACTTTTCTCATAACCAGACAAAAATAAACAATTAAAAATTTATAAAACACTTTATTCTTTGTTTTATCCCCAAATTTGATTTTTGAAATCACTTTCCCAGTATCTAGTTCTAATCGTAACAATTTTCTTTTCTTTCATTTGTTAAAGAACATGAAATCACACTCCAAAATACGTGGATCCTTTAATCTTCTTTCCTTCTTTTTTTTCTTCTTATTTTTCATAGAAATTTTCTTCTCTATCAAACCAACACAGATCCTCTTACTACATTATATATTTTTTCTTCTTCCACACAGATCCTCTTTCACCATCACTTAATTGAAAAAGTACAAAACTTTTCACCCCCACCCCCACCATAGTGAATCAAGAACCGGTAGGATAACTTCCGCCACTCTCAACTACTCTTCCTTTTCTCCTTTGAGTGACACCTCCTCTCATCGTAGACAAGAGATCTACGACTCCTCTTCTCCAATGGAGATTGTTTTATTTAATCATCTGAAATTTTTTGATCTTCTAAATCTTTCTAATCAATTCTCATTTTTGTTTTGTTAGTTTTTTAGTGTTGTTGTGGATTTCAAAATTCAGATCTACAAAGTTTCGATTTCAAAATGCAGATCTGCAAAAGATGTGGACGGATAATGTGTGGATAGCTGGCACGTGGATGGGTAATGTGTGGATGGTTGAAGTTTGGACGAATGATGTGGGTGGACGGAGTCGTTGTGGTATTGCTCCCCATGGACATGATCTTCACAGACTAGTGGGGTGACTTTTGGTGATGTCTTGCTTGGTAAAAGACTTGATTTTTGTTGTTGTATTTTTTTTAAATCTTGATTTATTTTGTCGGAGTTGACTATTGTTCTTGCTAATGACTTTCAGATTTGGTCTTAAGGTTTGTTCTTCATTTGAAAAACTCAATTTTTGGTTAGAGTAACATATTATTCTTGATGCATCTTTGCTCATCTAATTATCTTTTATTTAGGAGAAGACCAAGAGGATCACCATCTTCTTGCTTTAGCATTACACAAGTTCAGTGTGGATGGATTTATGGTGGAAAGAAGCATTGTGGTTCAACATTTCATAAGTTCAAACCATGTCCACACAAATGTTGTCTACATCTCCCATGTGGACAATCACATTGCCTCTGCATTTCCCCAACCATTCTCCACTTTGTCTAATAACAGTCATCATCCACTCAACCTCTGGGACAATCCAAGTACATTATATTAATGGAACACTTATGTAATCTTTGTGAACATCAGTTTAGTTTTTATATCCACAAACTTGAATTAACATTTTTTTATATGTGTACACGTGATCATCCACATCTATATCTTTTACCACTAATTCTCTAGTAAGCGAAACTATATCCACACTTTTTATGTCCATACTTGAGAACAAAACGAGCCTTACAGTTTTAATTGAACCTGAAAGATGGATCTTGAAACCTTGGAGAAAGTTAAATAATAATCTAAATTAAATAAATTTTATAAAATAGTAAAGTATATATATATGGATATCAAAAGAAAGAGAAGAAAACATGCATTTTTATTTTATACATTATATATATATATATATTTACATATTATAAAACAAACTAATAAAGAATAAAACATGATGGGGTAAAAATAATTTAAAAATAATATTAAAAATTAATATAGTTTCTTCTTGTACATCTTTATTGAATTTTTATTTTAAAACCATGAATAACAAATCTTTTGTTCTTTTCAAAAAGTAAATTTAATAGAAACCTTTAGATCTTCTTCTTCTTTACCAATCTAACGGCCAAAAAAATGTTCACTTTTCTAGACATCTAACAGATTAACTTCTCTAGCTAGACTCAAGTAACTTACTCATAACAACTAACTAAACTCTTAATTTAATAGAATAAACCATCAGATAGTAAAAAAGGTAAATTGGTCTAAAAATGACCTTGGGTTTCGAGAATGTGTCTCTCCATCACAATGTGTCTTTATGTGTAAAGAAAGACAAAAAAGTGACTAATAGTGTAATGCACTCTTTTATACAAATGGTCTTTTTCACCTAACGTGGAAAATAATGTACAACATCGGAAATTCGAGGAAGTTGTTCAAAGATTCATAGTACATACACAAATTTGAAATTAATCAATATTTGATTAAATATACAGTTTATCCATATTTAATATAATTATCAGAAGCAAAACAAATAGAACTAAATACTTTAGTAAATGTGAATATTTATAGTCACTTAGACATATTGACTTGAGGTATTTAGTTTTGGTCAAAGGAGCTTAGCTATTCATGAATCATGACTATATGGGCTTCATTGGTAAGTGATGTTCAATCTTTTCACAGCCATATTTATTTTTACTGCACCAAATCATACTTTCTACAGATTTCTTAAATCTATAATGTTTTGTGTTCATTTTTTGTTGTAATAGCAAAATACCTAGAATACTAGTTTAATCTAAAACATATAGCCAGACTTAACCAAGCACGCGTATGTAGCAACATCTTTACGTTCGTCTACTATCAGGATTAGTCTATTAATATTGGGCCTAATTGCTATTCATTAGGGGTTTTGTAACGGCCTAGTATCTTTAAGGCAAGTTATAGTGTAACATTTACACCACACCAGACTGTTTTTATTTGTTTTGCTTTGTTTAATGGAAATGAGAGATGGACTAAACTGATGCTACTTTCAAAACAACAAAATATTTGGTTTCATTGATGAGATTATAGCAAAAAAAAGGAGATGTGAGATTAAACTATGGTTATACTGATTTCTTTGCTTGTAAAGTTTAACTTTATTTAACTTTGCATCACAACATATTCACTATACTTTAGTTTTTTTTTTGACTAAGTACTTTAGTATTACCCTAGAGGCCATAGCTAAATCTCACACTTCCCTATTTTGGCTTTGTTATTGTGTCAACAGCTGAACCAAAACGATGAAGTTATGTATCTTGGATCGAGCTGAGGATTCATGAGTTGAAAGCTAGCGTTGCCACTTGCAAGTGAGAGAGACAATTTGTGCATGATTGTTTTGATCGCTTAAATTAACTGATGTTGGACTATTTTGATAGATAATGGAACAATTCTTATAAAAAATCACCGATCAATAGACATTCAAAAGACTATTTTATTTTAAGCTTACTATTTTATTCGAATGTTGAAGATTCACCAGTATTGCAAGGTCTTACTTCCTAGTTTTATGATCTTTTTGCTTTTGTTGTAGAGTGTCTAACCTCTTTGGTTGTACACATTGTCATCATGTCAATGGACATTTCCAAGCTTGTCTACAAATTAGACGGTCAAGAACTCATTCATCTTCTTTCAAAGGGTTGATCACCAGATATTATTCTCTATGTAATCTCTTATCTCATCTCTTGATGTTTTATATGCTCCATCTATGTTTTGTTGTGCATGTGCTATGCCAAACTCTTTGGTTTGTGATGATTTCCTATGTTGTAACATCTCCTTCTTTTATGAAGGTTAAGATACTTATCTTAATGAAGTAAGGTTTGACCCCAAAAAAGTTTGCTATCAAACATCACGTTTAAATCTTTATTTTTTCTTCTGTAGTGAGAGACAAAACGTGCTAACAACCTCTACTTAAACCATGTTTCATGGGAGCTACCAAAAAAGACTTATAATTAAAGTTTATTATAATAAACGGATAGTTGTTACTTGTTAGTAAACTTTTTATATTTGAAATGCTTATCGATTGTTGAAAAAGCTCTGACCACTGACCACACCACATTCAAAAAAGACTACTTTTTCTCTAACAAAACGTAACGGCACTTTCTTTTTGAAAACTAAACCGTTGGTTAATAACTAACCGGTCTTTATTTCACTAATCCCTTTCTTTTACTATAAAACCAACGCTTAAATGTGACCATAACCAAAACAAGAAAGCATGTATGAACCAAATCTATCATTAACCACGTCTTTTGAATTCATTTCCTTATTTAAAAAACGCGTTAAATTAATCATTCTTTTGAATAAAAACACAACACACGTAGTTGATTCGAATTCACAAAAAAAAAAAAAAAATCGATTCGAATTCTCAAAAACATCTCATTCGTTTCTCTCTGACGCATTTCGTCGAACACATGGGTGACACACAACCACACCTCAACGGCGGATACTACGGCCCATCGATTCCTCCGCCGACTAAACCCAAACGCCGATACGAAGCCCCCGGCTGCTGCTGCTTGAGCTGCATCGGCAGCTGCATCGGAAGCTGTCTACGATGCTGCGGCTGCTGCATCCTAAGCCTGGTCTGGAACATCCTCATAGCCGTAGCCGTAATCCTCGGCGTAACCGCCTTAATCCTCTGGCTAATCTTCCGTCCCAACGCCGTCAAATTCTACGTCGCCGACGCGAATCTGAACCGGTTCAGCCTCGATTCGAACAACAACAGCAACCTCCACTACGATCTCGATCTCAATTTCACGATCCGGAACCCTAACCAACGGCTCGGAGTGTACTACGACGTGATCCAGGTCAGTGGATACTACGGGGATCAGCGGTTTGGATCCGTTGACATCACGCCGTTCTATCAGGGGGAGAAGAACACGACGGTGGTTGTGACGAAAATGGAGGGGCAGAACTTGGTGGTGCTTGGCGACGGAGCGAGTGCGGATCTGAAGGAGGATGAGAGAACCGGAGTGTACCGGATTGATGTGAAGCTGGTGATGAGTGTTCGGTTTAAGTTTTGGATTATTAAGTCGTGGAAAGTCAAACCGAAGATTGCGTGTAATGATCTCAAGATCCCTCTCGGTTCCTCTAATTCGACCAGCGGGTTTAAGTTTCAGACTATGCAGTGTAGTTTTGACTTCCGTTAGTCAAACTTTTAGTTTTATGAATTGTTTTCATGTTTTTCTATTCTAGACTTCTAGTAATATTCACATCTAAAATTTGAATAATCCGTATGGATTATTTGTTGGAAAAGAATGTGGTGGTGTTGGATTTTAAGATACATTCTTGTTTGATTTGCTTATATGGTTTTTAAACTCCAAATGAAAGTCTACATAACATATTTATACTTTATATTTTCTTTGGATGCTGAAAGAATATATTGCATAAGAATAGGAACTGTTACACTGGTCACTTAGGAACTGTCTATTTGATCTGATATGTTCTTGATTTTCAGAATTGATATGAAAAATGCAAATGGTTTATATATTCATACAAAAGGGTCTGCATAGAAATTGATTTGATACAATTTGCAGAAAGATTCTTCAGCGTAAAAGAAGAGAAACTCAGCTCACTTATAACAAAGGTTTTGTTGCTTGAAGCTTTATTCTAAATAGCTGAGAAGTACTCTTTGCTGAGCTTGGGGTCAGGCTTCATTGACTTCTCTCCTGGTTGCCATCCTGCAGGACAGACTTCATCAGGGTTTTCCTGGATGTACTGTAACGCCTGCAACATTGAGATTATGCATCAAACAAAACTGTAACAGGATGAAAGAAAGAGCGGTTTTGACTTTTGAGTAAGGGGTTATATGTATACCTGGAGGGTTCTCATTGTCTCATCAACGCTTCTGCCAATACCAAGATTGTTGATGGTGGAATGTTGAATCACTCCTTCCTTGTCGATTATGAAAAGCCCTCTCAATGCTATTCCCTGAAGTTCTCTTCTTTATCAACACTAAACACTTTGAAAAGTTTTAAAAGGAAGCAAAAGATTGAGTAGCAACTTGATCATGGATGAGCACTCCGAAAGACTTCGAGATTGATTTAGTTACATCTGAAACAAGGGGATAGTTCAGATCACCAAGGCCTCCAGATTGTCTGTCTGTCTGAACCCACGCAAGGTGGGAGAACTAAATGGACACCATCAAAAGAAACAGAGACTGAGTCAAGCAATTTGCAAACAACAAGGATGAGAAATGGAGTAAAAATTATAATGATTTACAGAATAGTGTTAGACTTACCACACTATCAACAGAGACACCTAATACTTCTGTGTTCAGCTTCTCAAACTCTGCATACCGGTCACTGAAGGCAGTAATCTCTACAAGACACAAAAGAAAAAAGAGATTAGGACGCAGTGAATCTTCAATATCGATAAAGGAAACCTAACCTGTTGGGCAAACGAAAGTGAAGTCCAATGGGTAAAAAAAGAGAATCACATACTTCTTCCCAATGTACTCAGAGAGCTTAACCTGAAAGAATAAGATACAACTCACCAATACTAGTCATTTAGCTACAAACCTGAGCTTATGTCTAAATAGCAAAAGGAAGGTTCTTTAAAGAAGATACCTTGATGAACTCCTGATCAAACACAGCCTCGGCCTCAAAATCAGGCGCCTTGTTTCCAACCAATGGAAGATCATCATCCTATTAACACAACAAAAGAACAAAAAAATGTTAACACATCAAATCAAATGAGCAAGAAAGCTCAAACCAACCAGTCATAGAATCTCTACTTTGTCAAAACTAATAAAACACATGGAGCAGTCATCACTCAGTTTCACTAAAGCAAAGAACTTTAAATACATTTTCCACTAATTTCACAAAAAGTAACAACCTTTATGAACAAAAAAAACTAGCAATCCTAGAACAAAAAAAAATGTCACTAATTTTCTGGACTTTCAGTGAAACTGTGAAGAGAGGCAATCACAATCACAATCAAACTGTGAAGAAAGTCTCGACACTGAGATAACTTACGGCCTGGGCCTTGACAGCAACGCTCCGGCGAGAGCTTGAGCTGAGGGAAGAGCGGAGAGTAAAACAAGAGCGGAGAGGAGAGGATATGGTTGGAAGGAAAGAGAGGGAGGAAGAAGGAAGCGAAGACTTTGCAGGAGAAACTCGAGTGGAAGAGGAGATGAGAGTAGTTGAAGAAGCTACAGACGCCATTGATAACAACTTGTGTGACTGTCTTCCCTCTCAGAGCGACCAGACACTTATCTGTGAAGGTGTCTCAACGACCTCTCTTTGTAGTGGAAGTATGAGGTGCAGATAAACAGAAAAAAAACAAACACTCAATACGACGTCGCATATACAATGTTGTTAAATTATTAACGACAACTTTGCATTTCCAAGTTCCCAACGACGTTATATACTTTATTGAGTAAAAAACACAATGCGGGTTGGTTTTTTTTTTCTTTTGGTTCTTGCTGTTGGTCCAACTCGATTATGCGGTTTTGACTGAAAAATCCGATTTTACGATTTTTTTCTTTTATATAATCATATTTTAAGTTGTTAAAAATGTAATTTTTGGTAAAAGTTAATATACTAACATTTGTTTACATGCATGAAAATTAAATGGATTAATCCTAATATCAGTCATAATCTTTAATTAAAATATAGCTAAATTAAAATATGGTTAGATTAAAATAGGGTTGAGTTTATTTTAAACAAAAGAGTATTAAGCTCTGACCCAAAACTTAACATCCCGACTGAGAGTGTTACCTATGTGGGCTGCACGTCGGCTTGTATCTAACTCACTTGGAGCTTCATGGTCTGATACTGCTGTTCAAGCTACTTGCACTCACTTGAGGCAGGTATTGTCTTGTTTTAGTCATCACTTGCAGGATCACTCTGGAACACAGTTGTTTAAATACATAAATAAAAATCATTATAACAAGTTCTTCCACTCTTGTTTTTTCTTCCCTTGCAGTATCACACCATGCGCAATGTTCTCTATATAGCAATGACAGAGTTAAAAGAGGTACCCCAATGTGCCTCCATGGAGTTTAGAGAGTCTAGATATGAGATCAAAGTATACAATAAAATAAAAGTGAAATCAGACACGCTCGACGTTCTGCTGCACGTTGGCTGGTTCTGTCTGGGTTGCTCAGCACGTAGCCACTCTGATCAAGAACCGGTTTACGCACCTCTAGTATAAGTAAATGCCTCTTTCCTAAACCAAATAAACCGGTCTGTGAATTTGCATTTTGAACCATCAATTTGCGTTATTATACTACGATCAATAATATGTACTGTGACAATCACAATGGGCCAAGTGAAAGGCCTAAACGAATGTACTTTGTTCAATCACAAACGCTAAACTCCTTCATAATTGCAACTGCAAGAGTTGCATTAATGTAACAAATCGCGATCAGTGAGAATTTAAGATCATTAGGTAAGAGAAGAAAATTAGGGTTAAATTAGCTTAGCAAGGTTAGAAGAAAATTGTTTAGTTATTGAAGGTGGAATTTAATACGTACTGTATTTAAATCATTCTTACGTAACGCTCATTATTTTTCAACTGCCTCATTTATATTTGATTTTTTAAATAATTTCATCACTTTAAAATCTGTTGAAGCTGCAAACTACCCCTCTTCAATTCTAACTAACTTTTCACCACTTTAGCACTGTGAACAAACAAACAAACAAAAATTCTGAACATGAACATTTAAATTTTCATTATTTTAATTTACAGGTCTGTCGAGATCCCCAGTTATTTTTCGCTCTTATATAATGGATAATTAATCTTGTTATTTAATCTCTTTATTTTTTATTATTTTTAAGGAAAAAATCAGTTTTAGGATTTATCATTGGGTACAAATTAGTCTGAGAAAGTTTGTTAGTTCTCTTTGTTTTTTTTTTAAAAAAAATGCATATTAGGTTCGCCTTTGACCAAAAAGAAATTGCCTATTCGATGGTTATGTTTTACAAAATGCATATTAGGTATAACTTAATGAGTTTACAGGAGTAAAATATTCATACACAAACCCAAATACCATAGTCCATAGACACTAATTTTTTTTTTATCTCTTACCATTTTTTAACTACAACCAAAACAATTTTGACAACATTTCAACCAACTAACCCTTGTGTTACTAGATAACAGAGGATTAGACTAGCATCTCTTAGTGATTATCTCTAACCATTTCCAATTAAATGTTTCTATCTGCATCTGCGTTGTTAACAGTCCAAGCGATACTCGGACTTTTTATTGCGTTTAGTGGTGACGGCAGGAGCGGTTGTAGCGACAGAGGCGTTTTCATGGAAGAAGTCGAGTAGGACGGTGCTTTTGCATTTAGGGCACTTAGCGTTATCGTGAGGGAGCATAACGTACATAAGGCAACGAGGGCAACCGACGAGGACCATTGAGATTGTTGTCTCCATCTTCTCCTGGTTCGTTTCATAGGAAACGCATGAGCTCGGTGAAGCTGTGTTTGATCTGCTTGGAGACCGAACCATACTCATCTGCTCGGCTTGAGAAGGAGGTGGCGAAAGGTTCAGCTTCAGGTCGAGCTTAGGACCGTTCCTGTTCCTCCTGCTCATCGTTCCCTCTCCTCTCTCTCGCTCTCTCTTTAGGGGTTGAGAAAGAGGTTTTGGTTTTATTGTGAAATCTTCTTGTTGGTTCTGGTTAGGCCATTTTATATAACAAACATGCACATAAAACTGTTGAGAGAGAGAGAGAGTGATTTTCATTAATGGGAATTTAATTACGATAGGTAAAAAAATATAATAAATCATACACTAAATATAGGTAGAGAGACTAATCTTTAATTGTTAAAAATGATTTTGCTTTACCAGCTGAAGAACAACAATTTTTTTACCCTTTTAAATGGCAATGCTGACACTAGATCATATTATATCTGGTAGCATCTATAACTCACCTAGACATGCATGATGATATATAACTGTACTATACAAAACAACATACTACAAACTTTAGTTGGTGGTTTTGATTTTGAAATTACGTTTTATGAAATGTTAGGTATGTTTACGAATTATTATATACGTATTAGAATTATTCACGTAATTCTCTACAATATAATATTGTGATAAAATAAAAATAAAATAAAAAATATTGTGATAAAACAAGATCACAGACAGACTAGACTAATCTCAGTTTGGTTCACAGTTGGTTATATGTGTAGTAAATACTTTTAAGTGTTATCAAATTTTGTTACAATTATCGTAGGTTGTTTATGCCTATTTTGTTTACAATAGTTAAAAGTACAATAATATTATATGTATGCTACGTGTTTCGAGCTTGTACGATTTAATTTCCAAAAGAACTTATATTAACATTATATATATATATATATACAATATTTGAAGTCGTAGAATCAAGTAACTAGCTTTAAATATTTAGTTGATACATTGCAAAGAAGGTTCGACCATAATCTTTTACTAGGGGGATCGTATTAAGTGTTCCCTTTCTCCGAATTTTTATTTGGAGGATTACGAGTAGTATATGTTGATAGAAGAGAACGAATAGTCTTTGATTTTATTAATGAAAACAGATATGTATACGTCTTTGTGTATATAGACCGCATACGTACATGCAAAGGTGTCTTAATCGATGCAGGAAGAGAATTAAATGTTATTAATGTTAATCACAAGATAACAAAAACTTGTACAGAAACTAGGAAAATAGAAAAATGGCTACGTCAAAGTTAATTGTTATGACTAATATCACGTAGCTTCACACCAAAAGCAAGCTATTATTATTGCAGTATGAGTTAATTTCCCATGTGAAGTTATTTAATGATTTTTTTGGAAGAAATATTTTGGTAAAACAAATTCATATATTCTCTTATCGAAAATACTCTTTCTTTATTTATTTTTTGAACTGTGGCTTACTCTTTCTTTATTTTATGTAACGTTTAAAAAAAAATATTTTAATTTAAGTTATATGACGTCTTAGCTTTAATGCTAATTTTATAGTATATGATTGTATTATATAATTTGTTTTATTATTTAGCTTAGCTGTGATTGTGTAGATAATTAACAAAAATGTATACTCATTAATGATTCGTTGACTAAATTCCCTTTATAGATACGTGAATCTTTAGAACTGATAGCATTCGTGTAAACGACATGGGCAGAGTAACAAACGATGAAATGACTTTAGACATTTTGGTTTTAATTATTCTTACGCCACAATGCAAAAGACAAAAAGTTATATTTGTCACAAAGAAAATGAATGTTTCTAAATCGAGTAGAAAATTTTAGCGGGTCCAAGTAGTTAAACAAAAGTTTTATCTAATTCCAGTTATATATATATATATATATATATATATATATATATATAATCTTCAATTAAAATCATTTTTCTTTGACAAAAAAAAACTCTTATTTGTTGGTTTTCTCCAACAATTTTTTTTTTTAAAATTTTTTTTGGAGTTTTATAACGTGGAATCTAAATACGAGTATCAACTTTGTCAAACATCCAAATATCTTACTTTCTGTACAGCAAACATGTAAATGATATTATATCGGCCATATGCAACAGTTGACCTAATATAGTTTTTCTACGTAGTCATAACAACAACGGATCTGTGACATCTGTGTAAGTATAATAATAACAAAAATCTCCTATATATTTCACAAGTCAATAACATGTGATGAGTTGAGAACATAGTCACATACTAATATACATACATACTTGCGTATGGTTTTACTTTTATCAAACGCTCATAACGATATGTATACATGGTTAAAAAGTTTCTTACTCCAAAAAAGTACCACACTAGAGTGATATAAAAATCGTGCGAGTATCATAATGGGGAACTAACTATCGGGTCAGGTGTTAGCTACTTAGCTGCAATTAAACGACCTAAATTATAAATTGAGTGATCTAGTTATTGTCTTCCCATGAACGTCCAACTTATGGGCCTGTTAAAATTTCCATTGACTCTTCAGGTCCGATGCATAAACTATATAGTCTAATAAGTAACCTTTTCAGGCCAATCTTAGCTAAAACGTTAATATCTGCAACAATGTTTTGATCAAAGGCAAACACAACTGGACCACTTCATTTGGAAGATAAAGGGCCTAATCGTCAAACTTGTTGAGAAACTGGACATTAGTAGCAAAGCCCAAAATTAGAAGCCCAGAGCGAATTAACTGTGTTTATTATTAGACAGATTCTGCTAGAGACGGCGGTAGAAGAAAGGATGGTGTTTTTTCAGACAGGTTCTGCAAGCTCTTACATGTTTGGATTTCAAGTTTTTTTTGGGTCAAACTTACATATAAAGAAGAATCACTCTTGACAAAACTAGCAGGAGCAGAGAAAATGTAGATCATTAGTACAGAGAAAATGTAGATCATTAGTACATGCAAAAGTCTTTCAGATTCTATTGATCTCTGCTCCCAAAATGTGAATAACTTTACTAGCTTTAGCTCATTACCATCTTGATTTTCTAGCACTCTGGTTTTCACCTTTGGCTGCTGCATCCGACAACCGCGACTTCGAAACTGATCCACCACGGAAGTTACTTAGTCTTGAACCAGAGACAAGATGATCTTTTGAAGAAGCCTTGTTTGGTTTATAAGCTTGTGCTTCATCTAAGTACCCTCCTTTAGGCTCAACTTCAATAGATCTTCCCCAATCCAGTCCTCCATCTCCACTCTTTTGAAGCTTCTCGCTCTGTACAACCCAATCAACACAATCTGATATGCTTCTCTGTAAAGAAAGGCTTTTCCTTGGCGTTGGCTTTCTCCCTACTCTGTTCTCTTCTCCATAAGGCCATTTATAGCTCTTGTTCTCCATGTTCAGTTCTATGGAGTGAAGATCACTTTCGCCTGAATCTTCTTCGTTTTCGTCCTCAACTTCTCCATCTTCAATGTTATATGAACCAAAACCGATGTGGTGGTTCAGGTACTCTTCAGTCTCTTCGTTGAGTGCCTGATTTTGAGGAAGTTCACGGGTCTTTTCTTTACATCTTTTTGCTTTGAGGTAAGTTTGAAGCTGGTTCCTTAGCTTATCAACAGCTGCGTTTTTCTCCTCGAGCTGGTGCTTAGCCTCTGAGAGTTTCATCTGCACTCTCTCCTCACGTAATGCATCAGCTAACTGCAACATCTCCCTTTCTTTTTCGACTTCTTCTTTGACTTTGAAAGATTCTCTCTTCAGTTCTTCAACTTCGGCTTTGTCTTCGCTGATGTCTCTCGCTAGTTCATCGCAGACTTTCTCAACCATCACTCTCGCTCGCTTCTCGTTGTCTATTTCCTTCACTGCTTTCATCAGAGCTGCTTTCGTTTCAGCTAGTTCTTTGCCCAATTTCTTGTTCAAGCTCTCGAACCTTCTCCTCAGTTTCCTTTCCACTTCGAGCTCACCAGCAACAGATTCTATTGCAGCCTCAACAACTTCTTGCTCGTGGCTTTTCCACGCTGCTTTCTCTTCAGCAAAACGCTTCATCAAGTAGCTAATGTCATTGTTTTCCGGTTTATGTTCGCGGATAACCTCATTGACCTGTAAGCGAGCTCTTTCGAGCTCAGAATGCAGAGCAGAGACGAGGGACATGCTGGAAGATGGGCGGTCTTCTTGACCCCACATTCTGTTAATGATTTTGAGAAGCTCTTTTGATGTTGTGAGAGCGTTACTACAATCCTTCAACCGTGTTTTGACTCCCACAGTTGACCCAGTTGGTGTCTCCGCCCGTGATCTTGTCTCAATCTGCGGATCAAGAAAACAATGTGAAAGCATATAGATTCAGTACCTCTTTGTTGCTTATTGCCTTACGTGTAATGTATATGTGCATGACAAAATATACATTGTATGCTTCTAAAGTGAAAGAGAAACTTTAATTTTAGTTAACAACCAACAACATTTAAGCCAACAATGCACGATCATGCACTTTCATATGATATGAACAGCGCAATCAAAAGTATGCTCAAAGTATAAAAGCTACAGTTAGAAAGGTTTCCCTATAATGCTCAAAGACTCAACCCCAAACGTAAAAAAGAAAATTAACTTACATCCATGAAGCTAGCATTGCTAATACGATCCCTAGCCCCCACATTTTGATCTCCAAGCCTAAGCTTCTGCACAGTAGAGGATGCTCTTCTCTGTCGACTTCCAGTCCCTGATCTGTCCATCCTCTACAAAAACCAATGAGTTTCTCAGCTTCCCTATTGCCTAACATATAAATAAAAGAAAGCCGGATTTGCATTTCCCATTGCCATATTATATATATTTGTTCTTAGGTCTCAATTATAAGAGAATCTAGGCCTACATTATTCCCAATAAATCAACCGCTAATAACCAACCACAACTACCTCCATATGATGAACGAAAAAAACTAGTCGAACTGCTCAATTATGCAAAACTAATCGGCACCAACTTATAAAGGAACCATACTCCTCTCACAAGAACTTAAATGTCTTTTTTTTTTTATAGCACATGACAAAAGATTCTTAAGGATCAACAGTTTTCTAATCTTCTCTAATCCCACTTCTTAACATCAATCAGAAACAGAAGCTAAAGAACTATATATTATATTCTCCATAGATGAATAAAATACTCATGGAGGCTGCCAACAAGTTCGCAACTTTGACCAAATTCAGACCTCAGAATCACACAAAGATTTTTCATTTCATCAGTTATAATAGTAAAGTTGAGATCTTTTAGCAAAGCAAATCAGTTTCTCTCTCCTTTGATCAGTCGGCACATGGCGCCAGCAAAGAACTTAGAATCAAAGCACATTCCTTTACCTCCTCACCAATTAAAAAGAATGACGAGGTTCGGGTGATGCCCTTAATCGCCAGACCCAAAACTACAACATGTAATATTAGTTTCTTTCTAACAGCCACTCTAACCGGGACCTCTAACACAATGGTCAAGATCACTTCAGGTTCAGCTAAGGACCACTGATAAAAAGAATAAGACTTTACCTCAGAGACTGGACTATGCGACGGATCAGAGAGGTGAGGCGGCAGAGAACCAGAACGAGCCGACCTCGGCGGAGGAGGAAGCGGCGGTATTCTCTCCTTTCTACTTGCCTTCATCACAGTCTCTTCTTCAACAACTCTCGGCGAAGGCATCTCGTTCATCTCCCACAGAGTCGCAGCTAGCTTCCTCGCCGAAACAGGAGCAGGTGCTGCTACTTTCCCGGTCTTGCTCCCACACTGGGGAGAAGCAGCCGGAGAAGGAGATCGGCCCATGAGTCTCCATGTGGGGACAGGAGTAGTGGATCCTCCTCTCTTCCCAACCACAATCGCTCTCTTGAAACGATAACCTTCCCTGAGAACAGAGGAAGTCGACGATGTGGGAGAAGAACATCCACGCTTCCTGATTTTCCCGAGGAGAAGCAGATTCTCCATGCTTTGGTTCTGCCTCGGCATTTCAGTCGTAGATCTCTTTACCTGAGAAGCTATCGATCGAAAGTTCACCGATCTGTTAAAAGTTGAAGAGAGAAGAGTACTTACAGAGAGAGAGAGAGAGAGAGCTTCAAAGCATATCAATGGCGTCTCTATCTTCTTCAGAAGAGAGAATGGAATTGGCGGTTGCTGTGTTTTGAGTACAGAGTGTGTATATGTTAAAAGTGTGTTAAAGGGGAAAGAGGAATGTGTGATTATCTTCTGTGATGAGGTGCACTCTAACAACATGTCCACGTGGTTTGATCTGACTTCCAAGTATATGCAGAATCTCATGATTTACAGGGTGTACCATTGTAAACCGAATTAAACCGGAAATGAATTAATTGAATATATATATATATCGGTCTTCTCTTCACGTGTACTCGACCAAACAAAAATAAAGAAGTCCACATGTATTTATCAAATGTATTATGTATTTTGATTAGTTTATATTTTCTGGAATTCGATCTGATCTTAACCTTTGCTTCCTGTTTGGTTTTGTTTTTTGCTAACTTTATAAAAAATGAATGACCAAAAGAATAGTTATCTCACTTTAAAATAAGTAAGTAAATTGTATTTTATCTTCTTTTTTTTTTTTTTTTTTTTTTTTTTTTTTTATCTTTGTTGCGTCATAAATCTATATCCATATTTTCACTTAGTTTGACGACGGCTTGTTGAGAGCAACTATTTTCGGTAAAAATATAAGTATATGTCAATTTGCCTACCATGATAACGGGAGTGATTGATTGAGTCGTATCAAGTGATTTTACTTTTAGTTTCTATCTATAATTATATAAATTTAAAATTTTGTTTTAAGTAGTTTTTAAAACCAAAGTAAAAAAAAAAAAGAGTGTAGGAACTTTATAAATAAAGCTAAAAGATATTGATGTAGAATTGTTGTAAGAATATCTTTTTATAATTTTTTATTTAATTTATGTGGTACACTAGATAAAGCTACATTAAAAAAATATACAGATTAAATTCTACAGTAAAATTTCTACAACAGAATCCAAAGAATCGCTCTAAAATAAGTCAGTCAAACAACTATTTGATTTGGAGATTGTTTTCATATGATTTTCTTTCTTGACAGGATTCATTACATTTAATATTAGAGATAATTCATTTAACTGCTCGGGATAACCACAGCGAAATGATTATGAAACTAATAATTATAGTTTGTATTCTTCTTTATTTCACTCTAACTAGAAATATGAGTGACAAACTTTCACAAAATTGTTAAAGAAAAACCAGGCAGTGTAAGTTCGGTTCTGCACTGCATGTGCTTTAAGTAATTTGCTATTTTCTTATTTATATATGAAAGAAAAAAAAATTGTAGTTTATAATTATAGAGTGGTTCATCTGGTAGATTCAAAGGTGGACCCCGTATATCGTGTTAATATCATGCTTATGACGCATAAATCATATGATCATGTTCCCAAATACCTTTTTTCTCCATTTGACAACGTGAGTGAACCGGCTTTCTTTTTTAATATTCGTTACGACTGTGTGTTATCATAATTCCAACTGTTTGGAACGGTTTATGTAAAATAAATCTAGAAGATAAATTTATCACTTGAAGCATCGTCAAACTACAATTTTGAATTATTATTATTTTGTGTGTTTATGGAGTTGAGTTCTAAAGTTTTTTTGGAGTTGAGTTCTAAACTAAAATAAATATTCTTTTGTTTCCTTTTTACAAGGTCAAAACATCATTTAAAGCATACAAGAGAAGAAAGTAAAAAAAAGAGCAACAAACACGTCATAGACAAGGAATAGATAACATCAATTAAAGTAGAGAAAGATGATTATTAGAGTTGAATGAAGCAGAACCAAGTTGAGACTTGGCTTATCATTAACTTGTCTTCTCAACCCTAGAAGAACCAGACATTATGATAAAAACTCAAAAGTATCATGCTCTGATTGGTAATTTGTGAGTAAAAAGAGAGAAAATGAGAAGAAAGGGTTAAGTGGGGAAGAGAAGGAAAAAGGGTGTTATTTATCATAAATTCTAGAGTAAGAATGAGTGTATGTTTTTTTTTTTTTTAAACAGAAATGAGATTAAATGAAAGAAATTCAATTTCACCTGTTTGACAACTGCTTAGAATAATTAAGAATAATAATTTGTCACCATTATAATTTCGATAAAAAATGCTAACCTGTCAAAGCCCATATGTTTCTGTAGGGGTCAAAATGATTATCTTAGTTTTCAAGATTTGTTCATATTCATAAATTTCAAACCAAACCGGTTGTCACAACTAGCTGGTTCTAACGATATTAGTGTGTATTACGACTTGCGAGTATTATCTTTGCTGTGGTGTTTTGAAAGTAGTAACCATTTGCAATCACAACTATAAATTTTAACCTTAGAAAACGATAAAACTGTATAGTTTTTTGTTCGACCAGTATTGGGAGATCGATGAGATCGACCATATCAAGATTATGAAAAACATGAAGATAAAGAAAGATATAGAAGATCGAGACGAATCTAGAAAAATCTGGAAAGACCAAGAAGAATAGAAAGTTGACATTTATCTAATATATTATTTCATATTAGTTTAGGAAATTAGGTTTGATTATTCATTATATAAGTCTATGCATCTTGTACTTTATTCTTATGAGAGTCTAATATAATTCTTCCATAAACACTTTGTGTTCTTTACTCTCATTAATTTGTCATTTTTACTCTATATATGGTACATCACTTATAAATTTCATGGTGAATTTGGAAAAAAAAAGGAAAAAATCTTATAGAAAACCTTATTCAACCTATAAGGTTGCGTAATAAAAGTCAAAGGTAATATGTAAAATGAACGTCATGGATAATGTGTGACTACAAGTCCAAATGTAAAACACAAAATAGATAAGTCATTCCGCCCCAATTCAAACCCAGTAATAATTGGTTGCCTAAAGTTTAGACATCCGGCCCAATTACAACTTCGAACAAAAAAATTCTTATTTATTTACCAAACTAATTTTGTTTGTTTCAACAAATTATTCTTCTTTTACAATTGTTTCTCACACAAAGATATCAGTTATTAACTGGTATTTATATTTTCATTATATTCATTTGGAGACTTAACCCATTGTAATTCCGAACAATTAACTCATAATTTTATGTAAAATTATTGACGGCCAGACTGGTGATTGTGGTTAGATGGTAAGGAAACAATGCTGGAATAATAACACGTTTTGGGTTTTATCCACTTGCTACACGAAACTAATAGTCTGGATTTCTCCATGGATTTAAGATATTCCCAGATCAATCAAAAACTATGAACAATGCATTTTATTCTTTTATATCATTGCATTTTATTTTTTCAGTATAATGAAAAAAACAATCTAATAAATGAATAAAAAATCAAGTACCAATGAAGATAATCCAAAGCGTGAGAGTGGCTTTCGGATAAACACAGAAGTTGTCTCCGTTTCCTTTGGAAATTTTGGGATCATGGGCTTGTGGGACCCATAATCTCTCAGCCTGCTACTGCCACAGTGTGGGCCCAATTTAAAAGCCCACTCTTGTTTTTTATAGTGACTTCTTTACCATCTCACGTGAAAACCACACAGATAATATTAAGTTAAATAAAAAGTAAAACGGAAAACTTTTTCAAAGTATATATCTGTCAATATTATTGAATAATTGAAATGGATTATAATTTTCTTTTATCAGAACTTGTCGACTAATGATGTCCAAAGAACACGTTCGCTCTCGTTGACGAGAGTAAGAGTCAACAAGTCAAATTTATTTGGAGCTGGAGTTGGATTATTTCTATTCCTAATTATATCATTTTAGGTATTAGTATTTTTTTATTTAATTAACTTTTCATTTGAAATGAACCTTTACATATAATAGAAGTGGGGCCTGGATCTTTGATGCAGTGAAGAACTCGAGCACCTCCAATAAAAATTTATAGTTTTTGGATTCTCAAAATATATATTTGTATGTATAAATTTAAATTAGTATATAATCATAGAGTTTTTAATTTTATGAGAAGTTTAATTTTTAAAAAAATTTAAAGATATTTTGAATTGAATTTTTTATAAAATTAATATTTTATAATTAAATATTAATATTATATATATGTATTGAGAATCTCGTAAGTAAAAATCTACATTGAAAAAATTAGGAGAAAATAGAAAGAGACGTGCAAATATTTTGTTTCCTGTTTTTCAACTCTCCCAACCGCCAAACTTAGCCGTCCCATTTGGTTTTATTTATTTTGTTGTTTCTTATTTGATAACATTTTGTATATTTATTTTTATACGTAAAGATTCAAATAGTTTTTGTCTTCCTCTAGCCCACACTCTTAAACTTTATCCTCCAAGTTGGATAAAATTTTGAAAGTGTTATATCTATCATGTTAGTAAGATTATGTATATTCTAAGTTTTAGACTTTCTAAGTATTGTGAATCACGATAATTATGCAATAGTCGATAGTTCAACACCATCAATAATATGAATGTGATTGATAAATAAATGTGGCAAGTGCAGTTTAATTTGAACAGTGCATAAGATAACAACAAATAGTATTACATATAGAAAGTTAGCTATATGTAAATCCTCAAAACTTATGTGCATGAACTGTTTTAAATTAAGGTTATTTGTTTCTATTATTGAACTTCCAGTTTAGTTAAATGAATATACTGGCGTATTTTGTCAACGTGAATTTATTGGTTGCTTGTGATTTTCAACATATAATTGAGAAATTAATATTGTCGGTCCAAGTCTAAGATATCGGCTGCATAATGGTTTTATTTATATCTGAATAGTGCAGATATTTTTAGTATGTAGAGTGGTCCTCTCCCTCCGCATGCATAAACCTTGGTTTCATATAAAAGTTTAACAAATAGTTTGGTCCCCTACAAATAAGAAATAGATATATAAAACAATATGCGAACGAATATTATCATCAGGTGTATTAAACTCAACAGGTAAATTTATGTTCTAGTAAATCTTATATTATCTTACTCAAAATATATGGAATCGACTTAGTTGGTAGACATCCCTAAAATTAAATTCCAAATTTTCTTATTCAGAGTTACTATCTCTACATAAATTAAGTGAAGGTACCATGTTCAAGTTTCAGCAGCTTCAAAATAAAATTTAACAACCGACTCTTATATTTGACTCAAAAATATGGATTTGGGTCCAAATTTTTTTACAATTAAAAAAAAAAAGTCTGAAGCTTGTTTAACGTTCAAGTTCATCTCTACAAAAAAAAAATAGTTTCGTCCAAAGAATGTGAGATTTACTGGTAAAATCTAAGTTATATTGTTAAATACTTAGTAGTTGTTCTTAACCCTTATTAACGCTCAAAACATGTGAATAGTCATAGCTAGGGTTAATTCTTAATTATCTCGATTGGCTTCAACATGATTTGCATCATTTAATGCAGAGTACGTTTTTGTCTTATAATAATATTACGATAAGGGAATTGATATTACGTAATCAAAACTAAAAGGAAAAATAGAAATTTACAGTTCATAAAGTGGTCTTTAATTTGCTAGGGAATGGAGAAAATGTCAGGAATAGTAATAATAAAAGCAAAAGTAGCAACTTACCCTGAGTTTCATGAAGCTTCTCGCAACACTTTCCAAAAATAACAAAATAGTTATGCCGTCTACTAAACATTTTAATTTTATATAAAGAAGTGTAGATTTATCATTTTAGGAACCATCCACGAATTGCAGGGCAGATTCCTCTCGTGCCTTTTCTTTGTGCTCATTATTTTTTTCTTGTGATCTATTTCCATGCCTGAGTAATGGGTATATACTAACTAGTATATACCTATGGTATTTAATATAAATATGTGATTGTAATTTATGAAGCAGCTATATAATCTTTGTATCTACAATAATGTTTTGGATGATATTAATCATTTATATATCGTAGCAAAGGGTTGACAATACTTTGAGTGGTGTTAATTATTTGCCTGTGAAAGTTTCGTTTAGTATGGTTACATGCGGCCAATTAAGTGAAATCCTGTGAATTAATGGTCATCATTTGTTGAAAACTTGTCATCACGATACGTAAACACAATTTTTTCGCATTTCTTATAAGAATCATACATGATTAAAGTAATTATCAAGTTGTTTTTTAATAAACAAACTATCTAATTCTCTCTTTTAGTTTTAGTTGTTTAAGACTAAATACTTCTGACAAATACTTTTTAAAAATAATCAAATGTTTGAAAGGAAAAACCCTTCACTATATGCTTTCAGATCTTTGCCTAATTAAGAGCCTACGTTGCATTCGTTTTTTCGAGTTATTCTAACAAAAGAAAATATCTATTAGTTTATAGGAAGTTTCATTCACGTCGTAACACGAAAATCCATATTAAATAGTTGAAATGACGATTTTGGTGAAAAAGTTGTGTGACCGTTTGAGACGGTGACGTACCTTATGAAGCTATAATGTTTGTTGAAAGGGGAGATTAATGTGATTAGGACTCTTGTTGAAAAGTTTGTTCATTAGACCAAGTTAATTAACATGTGTTTTAATATCAAATATTAAATCTATTTTCTATATCTTGCAATGTAGACATTTTAGAAACGTGATTAAGCGAATAAAATCGACTCTCAAATTATATCTTTACGTCTTTATACAATTAAAAATTATATTAATCTAGTCACAAGACTTGAGCTGATCATGGATCGGTGGTAATTATAGAACCCATTTTAGCATGCGCTTATAGTCTTATTTAGCAAAGGCAGTTGTTTTGGGAGGAACTTATTCGTTAGAAGATTATTGTTGACGAATATCACTGGTACTCGTATTATTTTTGTGAGGAAATATAGAAATGTGTAAGCACTAATGATAGACTCCTGAAAGCAGGTGACATCTCATGGTCATATAATTCTACAGATGGCAATATATTAAAAAAAACACACACTTTGGAAAAGTTCGACGAAAATATAGAAGATCAGACCACGTACGTAACATTTGCACCTCCAGTTAAGTCGTATATATATATATATATTTTTTTACTTTTTTAGAAAGGTTTATATTTATTTATTTACTTACTTATTTCGCTCACTAAACAATTTTCTTAAACTCACGACTTAATTAATATAATAATATGCTAATGTTGACATGAAAAATTACCCCTTTCGTTAATCAAGAAAGAAATCTCTACTCAAGTATATCTAGACCAAAATTGGTTCCATCATTAATATAATAATTAAGCTATATAATGTTAATGTAATATCAAATGAGTGATAGTCTAGTGTTTTTAAAAGTGAATATCAAAGTCATTAACTCAATTTTATTTGAGAAGAGTAATTTACATCTTAGATGTTGTATAAAAAACGAATGATTCCAAGAGATTATTTCATAATTACTTGTATACATTTGCTACTATTTTCACTTCCAATTAGAAAACAAAAATAGATGTGTAACCATAGATAATAATTCAACTTGCTAAACTATTGCACTTCGATGGTATTTTTATATAGCACATAGTTAGAAAAAAAAATAGTTAAATTGATTTCTATTAATTAGACGTATGGCCCTTATTTAATGACTAACGAGACCAGACTTTTATGTTTTTTTTTTAACGCCACCAAAGTTGAAGACATATCTAGGATATAATTCATGGTAGCTTGATTTGTGTTGTTACTTTTACTCACTACATCGCTATATATTACTACTGTTATCCAAAATGATCATCTTGGTTTGGTGAATTATATGTTTTTTTGTTAACAAAAGGGTTAAACCTAAGTTTATTAAAGATACATACCTAATTTTTAGGTAAGAGATGCAGCCCATGGATAGATTTTCTTTTGGATATTCAAATGATCCTCTCTCGCATGACCACATGTTAACTAATAATTTTCTATTAGAGGGGAATCGATCTTTGGCTTCGACGAACATGACAATTCTTCTTTTAGTGGAAATCACTAAATCACCACGATGTGGTTTCACTATATATTACTACTGTTATCCAAAATGATCATCTTGGTGAATTATATGTTGGGGGTTATATAGTTTATCTCTGCATGTTGAGTATTAATTTGCATTGATGGTGGTGGTTGTTCAATATTATAAACAAGAAAAGGAGAAACATGGCCACAAAGTCAAGTCCATTTCACAAATAGTTTATTAAGTCTTTATCCTTCTGGATTATAAAATGATTAGAAAAATGAAAAAAAAATGTGTAAGAAGAGGGGAAAGAGAAAGAAACATAAGGGAAGGTATGAAGTAGAAGTGAAGATGCATGCGGTGGTGTGTCGGAAAGGCAAAAGCCACATGCCCCATAACTTCAACTTCTCACTTGCGTCAGGGTTAAGTATCCTCTCTACTTTCTTACTTTTACTTATTACGTACCACCTCACTTCTCTGCCGCTGGTTCTTGCTAGAAGATCTTAAAGAAATCAACTTAAATGGAAAGTTAGCTTTCTGTTTATATCTTTATTGTTAAACATGTAAATTTTATATTATCAGATATGTAAATAATTTGTTTATCAAATTAAACTTTGTATACACATCTATCTTATTAAAACAAAATCATAGTTTTGGACTTAATTTTTCTTTTGTAAGTTTTAAATTACATTTCTATTTTATAGTTAAACTTATCTTAAATCATTAATATTTATTCTAATATATTTTATCTATGTTTTCAAACAACACTATATTCCTTCTTTTATATTAGCTATCTGTGTTTTCAAACAACACTACTATAGTTAATTTTGTGTCCAAACAATATAAAAATTAGATCTTTTCTTTTTAATAATTTTGTTAAAAAAAATTCTTTCCAACTATTTTCAGAACTAAAATAATTAAAAAATTAAAATAATTTATAAAAACAGCGAAAACAAGTAGAATTTATTTTTGGATACTACAAAAAATTCTAATCAATAACAAATACAGAAAAGTTAAATAAAATAATGATTGAAAAGAAATATCATCACGCAAAACCTTAAAAGCACTATCGATGTCGTGTCCTCCTCCTCTTCATGTACATCAAAATAGTTTTTTTCTTTTAACATCAAATAGTTCCCACAGTTTTCACATCAACTTTTAACCCTTTTCACTTTTTCTGTTACCTTCGTATAATACTATATTTAGTACCACTCTTTCACCACCAAACCTCTGCACATCCTCTCTCTCTCTCTCTCTCTCTCTCTCTCTCTCTCTCTCTCTCTCTCTCTCTCTCTCTCTCTCTCTCTCTCTCTCTCTCTCTCTCTCTCTCTCTCTCTCTCTCTCTCTCTCTCTCCAAGAAAAACAATCACAAAATGTCAGTCAACAACCATAACTCAAGAGACATCAACCACAACACACTCTCATTGCACCCTCACCACAACGACCATAAAGAGTCTTTGTTCGAGAAGTCACTCACACCAAGCGACGTCGGAAAGCTAAACCGTTTAGTCATACCAAAACAACACGCCGAGAGATACTTCCCTCTTGGCGGCGGCGATAACATGACGGCGGAGTCTACGGAGAAAGGGGTGCTTCTTAGCTTCGAGGACGAGTCAGGAAAGTCTTGGAAATTCAGATACTCTTATTGGAACAGTAGTCAAAGCTACGTGTTGACCAAAGGATGGAGCAGGTACGTCAAAGACAAGCACCTCAATGCAGGCGACGTTGTTTTATTTCAACGTCACCGTTTTGATCTCCATAGACTCTTCATTGCCTGGCGGAGACACGGCGAGGCTTCTTCCTCTTCCGCCGTCTCCGCCTTGTCTCAAGATGCACGAGTTAACACGACGGCGTACTGCAACGGTTTGAGTATACCTTATCGTCAAGTACACGCGTCAACTAGTTCTTACCCTAACATCCACCAAGAGTATTCACATTATGGTAAAACTCTTTATCTCTTTGTTGTTTGTTTCTTTCTTGTCTATAATGTTAGATTTATACTCTTTCTGTTTTTTTATTTTAAGGTATTTGTCCTACATAATTTTTTCTTTCCACAAAATATATATTTAGTAGCTTTTATAATTTATCCTAGATTATTATTTTATGCATTGTGTTTTAGATTGTTATTCAATTCACATGGTATTTTTTTAAAGACCGTTCATCTTTTAAAAGCGAAATGTTTAATTTTCTTTAGAAATATTTCATCTTTAGAAATATTTCTTGTACTTTATTGGTTTTTTAAAGTGTGAATATTTCTAGGAAATATATATAGGAAAAAGACTCTGAGAGAGCTCAACCATTTTAGCTGGTGGAGTTTCTTTTCTTATAAATCTTGTCGGAATTAAATTATTTTCTTTATCCTAAAATATGTGACGATTAGTTTAGTTGCGTGTGTATACACGTAAAATAACAACCTGAGATAACATTTTGTTATCTATAGATATCTCTTTGTTTTTTCGTCATGTCTTTTTAATTATGGACAAGAAAATAAACCCCGACCATTTCAATAATCTTTGCCAAGTTGTAACTAATCCGTTACAAGCTCGTGAGGACAACCGTCCAATCAACTTAGACTAACGTGTTCATTATTTCTTCCTTTTAATTCATTTTAAAATATAATGTAACTAAAAGAGACGTAAACGTGTTGCGACGGTGGAAAATTGTAGGCGCCGACTCTGAGACACCGACGGTAGCCGCAGGGAGCTCGAGGACGGTGAGGCTATTTGGAGTTAACCTTGAATGTCACGGTGATGTTGTCGAGCCACCACCTTGTCACGACGGCTACAACGGCCAACACATTTACTATTACCCAACTCCTCATCCCATGGTAAATAATTTTTGTATTCTTGGCATAATCAGTTTGCTGACGTTAGTACGTGCATGCTACTATGTGAATAAAATAATGATATAAAATTGAGTTGATTTAAGTAGTAAAACAGATGTCGTGTCTGCTTCTCGACACGAGACAGATGAAATTAATTTTTATTAGATTAATAGACATGGAAGAGCTTCAGTTTAATAAATTATATAAATAAGGAATCATGGAGAATAATACTACACTTGACTGTAAACGCACATGGCCAATTTGTAGATAACTTGTAGCCTACCATGATTTTGATATTTTCTTCTGGCCTATCAGCTAATTTAGTCGTACCATTGTTATTTGTTTGGCACCGTCATGTTTTTGCACAAGTCAAAGACTGATGCTAAAACTGTCGTTTCATTGTTACTTAGACTTGTATTAGTACTACATCATTAATGTTAACTAGCTGGAATATAGTACATACAGTAAGTTTAAGTTAAATTGTTTAAATTACCATAACCAAATAACATTTTTTGAAAATATCATTGATCAAAAGTTATATTAACATTTTTGTTTATGTTTTGTCTAGTGTTTAGTATTAAGAGGTTGGGTTTAAAAATGTTTTATAATTATTTATAAAGATTAGTTTAGTGTTATTTTATCACAAATTTAAAGTATTTATGAAAATAGTCATTTATTAATGGTAAATTTGAAAAGTAGTATCAAATTTGTAGTAGAATTGAAATTTTCCCCTTCAACTATTAGAAATTATGATAAAATAAGTTTTGAGCCGAATAATGAAACTTACATTGTGGATTTTTTAGAAATTATGAGATATATATATTGTTAAAATATCGCATAAAAATGGAAAACTAAGGTCATCTTTAACGCGAGTCTCTTATGAAGGAGTTTTTAACTTGATTGACCTTTTTTTTTTACACTTTTCGGATAATAGACGTCTCTTATAGTGATTCCTAAGTTTTCTTAGTTAAAATTAAGAAACGTCTTTTAAGAAAAAAAAGAATCCTTGCTAAGATTTGTTGTCTTGAATATTTTTAATCATTCTCGTATAATGCTATGCAGACAACAAAATTATAATAATCAATAATATAGCTGTCTGGTTGTTTTGTGAAACAGAATATCTCATTTGTTGGGGAAGCAGTGGAGCAGGTAGGAGATGGACGAGGTTGATGATATCCAAAAAGAAGTGACAACGTTTAAGATGTTGACTTTAGATTATAGGCCCCATATTTGGCCCAACCCTCATAGAGAAACACCCCAAAAAAGAGAGGAGAATTAATAAACCAGTATAACTACGTTGTGTATCTAGTTATTTACTAAACTAAAACACGTATAAGATAACAAAGAGGAGATTCTCTTCCTACATTTGAGGCAAAGAGGATACAAAAAAAGTGTTTGTTGTTTGATGCCTGAGAATCTGAGATAATTCAATGAAGCTTGTAAAAAGTCATTTGAGAGCTTGTAAATGTATATGTGCATATATGAAGAATCAGTGATGATGAAAAATGATTTGGGAGGTGGTGAGAATCATGGGATTAGATTAAAAATTGAAGAGTCTGGGGCTTCTAACCAAATGATTAAAGAAGATAGCATAGCATGTGCTTAAAATGTAATGTTGTTACTTGTGTACAACTTATTACGTCGTCTTTTCTATCTGGTCCAAAGCAAAAGCTAAGGACCATTTGTATTCGATTTTTGTTCTCTTTTTTTTTTCTTTTGCATCGCAAAGAAAGTGTAGAAGGAATATCTGAATCATTTTTACAGGATATGTTGACAAAAATGAGTTTAGGTCCGAATTGTTTGTTTGAGTTTGGGCTTGCCTTTGTATTTCTATGATTAGAATATAATATGGTAACGCAATGGTAAACGTTAGCTGAAACGAAACGATCGGGACTCTTTTTTATTCTTGAATTCTCATGGGTATTTGTATTTAGATAAAATATTGGCCATAGGCCTTCAAATTAATAAAAGAAATTCATAGATATAATAAACCCAAAAAAAAAGAATTAAGTTCCAAAATTTGTAAAAAAAATAGTTGAATAATTTTTACGAATTATCTATAGTCCTTAGATCTCGGGGCCAGCCCTAGCTTATAAAAAACAATCTCTTTCATTATATAACTTTCTCTTTTTATAAGGACATAATTTGTAAAGTGAACCACGTTGATTATCAGAAGAAAATTATCAAATTGATGTATAAATAGCTTTGTTTTGTTGTTCAGATGAAAAAGAATACTTTTATTAACTCTGCAAACTGATATAAACACATGTAACTTCTTCTATTATTAATTGATTTAGTGGAATGAATCTATTAATATTTGTGTCTGTCACATGCATGAATTTATAGTGAATCTATTAATTATTAGTTATGGAGTATATTTTTATAACTATTTATTTATTAAAACTTTCCTTTGGCAAAAGAAGAACGCATACACAATATATTCACGTCTCTTCTTTTACAAAGAGAAGCGATAAAGATCAAATCTTATGCAGACATGGATCATCAAGAAGAATCTAATTCTATGAAGCAGCTCTTCCCTCTATCTTCATCTCCTTTCTTCTCAACCTTCAAGATCAAGAAACATATTTTCGTGGGAACCTCTCTTCTCATCGGTTTCCTAATATTATCCGTTATCTTAGTCGATCTTGCCGGCTTCGAGCCTCATCTATATTTTGGATTCTTATCTTCATCATCGAAAACCCTAACCAAGGAACAAAGAAACAACAACAACGTATGCGACTATTCGTATGGAAAATGGGTTCGTACACAACAACAACGTGACATGCACGAAACCTATTACGGAGAAGAGTGTCGGTTCCTGGATCCTGGCTTTCGTTGTCTGAATAACGGAAGGGAAGATTCTGGTTTCCTACAATGGCGATGGCAACCACACGGCTGCGATCTTCCACGGTATGTTGTCTCACACTCTTTATACATTTTTTTGCTTGGAACTTAAGGTATTGGTATGTTAAAACAAAAATTTAGGGTTACAAGCAGTTCACTGATACATTAGACTTTTAGACCTTTGGATATGAATCTCCCGCCAATCAAGTTCCTTTGTTTTAAACGATTTATAGATTCAACGCGAGAGATTTTCTGGAGAGGAGTAGGAACGGGAGGATAGTGTTCGTCGGAGATTCTATCGGAAGAAACCAATGGGAATCTCTGATGTGTATGCTGTCACAAGCCGTGTCTAACAAGTCTGAGATATATGAAGTGAATGGAAACCCTATAAGCAAGCATAAGGGCTTCCTTTCGATGAGATTTCCCCAACAAAACTTAACGGTTGAATATCATAGAACACCGTTTCTGGTCGTGGTTGCTAGACCACCTGAGAACTCACCGGGAGATGTCAAGATGACGGTTAGAGTCGACGAGTTTAACTGGCAGTCGAAAAGATGGGTCGGGTCTGATGTTCTGGTCTTTAACACAGGACATTGGTGGAACGAAGACAAAACACTTAACTCGTAAAGATCTTCATGTTGAATTATACATTCTGAGAAAGAAGATGAAGGTGATGATAATTACTCTTACTGGATGTTTTTCGGTTGTTGCAGAGGTTGTTACTTTCAGGAGGGAGGTAAATTGAACAAGACAATGAGGGTAATGGAGGGTTTTGCGAAGTCTTTGAAGACATGGAAGTCATGGATTTTAGAAAAGCTAGATTCTGAGAGTAGCTATGTCTTTTTCAGAAGCTTTTCTCCTGTCCATTACAGGTCTGTTTCACAACAATCTATCAGACTAGAATCTGGAGTTTATTAAGCTTTTTTGGGTGTTGCAGGAATGGGACATGGAACTTGGGTGGTTTGTGTGATGCAGATACAGAGCCAGAGACTGATATGAAGAAGATGGAACCTGACCCTATCCACAACAGTTATATCTCTGAAGTAATACAAGAAATGAGATATGAACATAGTAAGGTTAAGTTTTTGAACATTACATATCTGACCGAGTTCAGGAAAGATGCTCATCCTTCGCGGTATCGAGAGCCAGGAACTCCTGAAGATGCTCCTCAAGATTGCAGTCACTGGTGCTTACCTGGTGTGCCTGACACATGGAATGAGATCCTCTATGCGCAGCTATTGGCAATGAATTACCGAACAAAATGAAAAGAGGTACACAAGTGTTCTCAGTCATATGCTATTTTCTCGATGCTTTCTTCGGGCTCAGTTTCATTTGTTTGCAGTTCCTTGACTTTCTCAAGCTGTCTCAATAGGTTCAACCTTTCTGGCCCGTATGTGGAAGGAATCTGAATGAAGACGGATACTATCAAAACTGATTCAAAGAAATGTTTTTTTTTTTTGAATTCTGATGGATTATGAAGAGAAGGTGTGCGTACCAGGCCTGGGACATATCTCTGAATTGCAGCCAGCATAGCTGCGTGACCAACCGCTGTAACCTGTTCAGTATAGCTTACTCATTACATACTAAAAAAAAAATGGAGCTGTGAATGACAAATGTTAAGCTTCACAGTTTTGTACAAAGTAACTAACTGAAGATGTAACTCGGGGTGACTCAGACAGTGTATAATTTGTCAGAATAGCAAAGAAGTGAAGTAAACTTGTCTTTGAGGATAATTTTTGACTTACAGGAAGAAGCATCAGAATACCAATGGGAATGACTGATGCCAAGTCAGTCATGGTTCTGCGCAGAGCTTTCTTTTCTTTTTGTGTTAATTCATCACCAATGAGAGACCGCCGAAGTAGCTTCATAGCAGCTGCTGAATCAATAGCAAGAAGCTGAGTACCTTGCCACACGTCCTGTAAATGGAGAAAAGTTAACAAAGCTGACAGAGGAAAAGAAAATGACCCATAAAAAGAAACACGCCATATAGCTTCAGTCTTTAGGGGAGATATTGATACCGTTGTGGTTTCTCTTAGCTTGTGAAGAGTTTTCTCGATCATGTTTTCCTTCTTTGAAATTTGTACCAACTGAACGCTTGCTGGTCTACTGCTTGTCTGAGGAGGATCTTCAGAGATTCTTTCCTGCAGAATATGAAGAAACAATTCTAAGCTTGTACCGGTGATACATAGGCTTAAGACACAACATTTCGGTTGACTAAATAGGAGCTGATGGGTCATTTTCTACCATGTTGAGAAGCTTAATCATGAACGTAATAGAGTTGAGAGCACAACAAAGGATTATGCTAATATCGAATTATTATTCATCATACAAGCCTTGACTTAAAAGTTTCTAAAACGATGGTTTGCATGAAGAAAATTCCCACTATCCTCTTATAATTTTCAGCTAATCTAACTGAAACTCACTAAATGGTAAACGTGACATTCATTATCCGTTTTGGTTATCTGTATTTTTAATCAACTTGGAGGAAATAAGTGCACTTTCGAAACTAGAATTGTACACTTAAAAGAAATTTTGCAGCAGCAGCTGTTTACTAACCTCATCATCAATTGACTGAGCAGTGCTTCTTTTAACCCGCATTTCCAGTTCCATCAGTTCGTTCCTTAGGGTTTCAAATCGACTGATCTCATTTGGTTTTGAGTCAACTGGAAGTAAGTTTCCACTGGATTTCCCAAGGAATTCATCCCCCTGCACATGTGAAAAAAAGATTCTTAAAGCTTTATAAATGATTGTAGAAATGGCTGAATTTAGATGTGAATCATCTTCTTTAAACAACGAAAACCAAAGAGTTATATATACCAAGTAACTGACTTGACAAAACACAGAGTACTATGCAGAAGAAAACTCGATAGACTTCAAGATACTATGTCTTCACATCCGGCTGGCAGAACAACTGAGATAAGATAACAGAATGGTACTTACAGATAACTCAGGATCAGGATTACTCTTTGGAGGCCGTACAAAGAATCCCCAGAATCCACGACTCATACTACAGCAGAGGAAATAACAAAGCAGAGTTGAAAAAGATTACTCGCACTTGTATCGTTCCAACTAACAAGGTAGACGCGAAGATGAATAATATCAAGCGTTACATGACTTACCTTTTTCCTTCATCTTCAGAACTAGTTGCATTCTTTGTGTCTTTCCCTATAAAATACCGTTTTTGTACCTCGAAGGATTTCCGAGAATCGTTTTTTTCACCTTCCTGAGTTAACCCCATATAGGTATTAGTTTCCCACACGATTTAAAAACACAAAATCCACTTTGTAATTCTTCGACTGATGCTGCAGCGCTTAAAGAGGCATACAATAAATCTGTTTTGGTCCATCTGGCAACCTTAGCATTCAGATATATCATACTCGAATCTGGACAGAACCAAACAAAATGACAAATGAGATATGAAAACCTGTTGCAGGGAAGCTGTTTTGGCTCTGAAAGTTGCCTCCAAAAACTCAGCCTCTTTTTTAAGCTTCCGTATTTTCTCTAGGTCAGAGCAAGCGGCTTTTATTTGTTCCTTTCCAGACGATGAGTTGGATACATACAGCTCCTGTAGCAGGCTTTCCAGTCTCACGAGGGCTTCATCTACACTTTCCAGGGCCTGGGCACTATGTACTGTTAGTATATATATATTGTATTAAATGGATCAGATCCAAGTAGTGTACAGAGTATAGTGGTCCTTCACAAAAAAACAATTGATAGAAAACCAACCTTGTCAAATGAGTCCGACTCTCTAACAGCTGATGACGCATTCCTGCAAAAACTGGTTTATGTTACTTCCATCGAGCATTATTCAAATGCTTACAGTCTACTGAATCGATAGTAACTGATAAAGGAAGGCCCCAAAAGTTATATTTTCCACACACTTTATTGTAGCTACAGCAAAACTGCAGATATCCAAGAAGTCTAAAATTTCGCTTGACGTAATTTTCTCGCAGCTACTACTATTATGCATTATAAGTGCATTCTCCAGTATTAGTACAATACACCAATCAGGCAGGAGAGTAATCTCCAAATGGAGGCATGAGTGCATAGAACAGAGAGTGGGGGTTTCCGTTATCTTACTTTGATATCGCCAGTTCTTCCCTGCACTGAATCACACTCTTGTGCCTAACATTAAGAAACAAAGTCAACAAGGTTCCTTATTACTTCAACTATGATCCAAATATTGAGTAGACTATGTCAAATACCCCTTGGATAGAAATTTTGCTGCCTTGACATTAGAAGGGTTCTCTGGCCATTTACTATGTTTAATGAAGCTCTGCAGCCAATAAGAACAAACATCCAGCACTTGGGGAATAACTTCGTAATTAGGTGCCCCTTCTGGTTTGCTCCTATGCCCGTGCTGTTTTGGAGGCTGTGCGCCAGTACTGTTTGGATAGAAAGGAATCCATTCTAGTTCTTCGCAAACAACCTATATAACAACAGTTTCATGATAAGACATCAAAATGGTTGAAGGAAGTTTCCACCGATGATTTGATTATGCCTACCTCTACATACAGTTGGTATGAACTGATGGCTGAAAGTTGTGGATAGTACAGGACGCTGCCCCAATGAGATGCCTGAAATAAAGAAGTTGAACAAGTATGAATCAAGACTGTGATAAGCAAACACAAACTTACAAAAGTTAGTGGGAATGGAAAGAGAGTATAACAATGACAGTTACCTAACAAGGTCTTCCAAAGGGTTCTCAAGAGAATCAAAACCATTTGCAGCTAAATAGGACTGCGTGCTCCTGCCCAAGGCAATGAAGAATCCAAAGATGGCTAAATCCCTCTCCAAAACCTGCAAGGCACCGACAGGTCCCAATTAACCCCAGAAGAACTATACAAAAGTATACTGCCATAAATCTTTCAACACAATAAAACAGAGACAAACTTGAATTACTGTTTTTTACTTGAAAAAATCTATAAACTAAAGTCTTCCAATAACCTTTATGTTTCTATAAGCGTCACTTTATCTTAGATCATGTAGCAGTTTCCCTTCAATTTATAAACTGTTTGCGTGACTTCCTCATGTTCAAAAAGTAGAGTAAGCTAGACAGTATATTATGTTCCTGATAAGTCAAAACATTTAAGAACTCATATGATAACTGCAAAAAAAGCTAAAAGCTACTTATGTGTGCCCTCTAATTTTTACCTCTATACTTTCGGAAGTTGTTAACCTTGACCATATTTTCTCCCGATCTATAGCCCGCTGCAGTTGTTTCTGTATAAGATCGACCCAGAAAACAACTTCATCTGTAGAAAAGTCACCTTTTACTCTACCCAATGCTGCCCGAGGACCAAAATGAGTAAGAAATTCTCTTTGTAGGCCTATGCTTTTGATTGAATGATACGCTTGAGGTAGTGGAACGAAGTCTACAAATTTTTCAATCAATCTTCCAGTTGTGTCTGGAAGCGAAACAAAGAAGGGCGGGCATGCAAATTTTGCCGGGCCAAGTTTGGTGATTGCTGCAATGGAATTGAGCACAAGCATGAGAAGTGACACCTCAATCTCATTACTTGCAGCGGAGGACTTTCCTTTAGTATACCTGGAATGAACCATAAAGCACCGTCACTTCATCAGAACTCCACAGTCAAACTAGTGTTCTATAGAACTTATTAATAAAGAGGTAAGATTCGAGTAAGTTTAACCGAAAAGGAGATTTAAAAGAGAGAACATACAAAGAAGTGGCGGCAAGAAATCGTTGATCCCCCTCAATATAATTTACAAAAGATGTCACCACAAAAGGAACTTGCTCAGACCAAAACCATTCATAGACTTCAGGATGTTTGGATGATAGAGTATCCCGCATCATATTCTCTAGGGGAGCAGATTGGCGTGATAAGCTGTAAAGCGCAAAAAAATTTGAACAAAGAAACTAAAACGAATTCAAAGGTTAAGTTCTAGATAGCACGGGATTTCCGACATTGATGGCTATGCAGGAAAACAAATACCAAGAAGCAAAGCCAACCCAAATCTCACAGAATTTTATTGTTAATTGTCTGCAAAGACTAGAGAGTTTATGTTCACTAGTTAACAATTAACATAGCTATGTTGAGATTCATTAGGAATGCTTAGCTGGAGAAGATGTATGAATCAGAAAGCCAACTTAGACGTTGCATAAATAGCTAAACTAATTAACAGTCTACCAGCGCCGTAAGAGCAACATAACCTCTTGAAAAGGAAGCATTTGAGATAATTTACAGGAAGGAAAAACATATAAAAATGCAAGATTAAAAGGTAAATCACGCAGTACCTCCTCTGAACGAAGACGTTAACATCCTCATCTCTGTTATTTCCTCTCGATGAAATCTCATTTACCCCTTGTAGTAAGGAGTATAAAGAAGCCTGCAAATCAAGTATGTGAGATGAATTGAGCATACTGAGGACAAAACATTGAAAAATAGGAAACTGTAACAAAAAGGCACGGACCTGATAGGAAAGAGTCTTCAACCATGCATCTCTATCAGCTCCCAGCCAAACAGCTGAAAACCATGAAAACCTGGGCGGAGTAATCTTCTCTTTGACAGCAAACTCAAGAGTTCTTGCAGCATCGTGCAGAGACTGGATGAGTCCATTACAGTAGCTTTCCTCTTGCAACGATCCCGCGAGCTTGGCCCTAACCTCACCAACACCACTGCTAGATCTTGTCTGAGGACTTCCATTAACAGCTACTCCATCTTCAGCAGAAGCCAGGAGAAAAGGATGAACCACCCTCCGTGCTTTCTTCTTGTAATCCGAACCATTCCTACTCCAACCATATCTTACAAACAATTGGCTCCTAGGATTGCTCAAACAATTTGATAAACTATCCAACTGCACCGCCTTTTTGCAGGAAACGAAAGATACATAGGATATCTTTGGCTGACATGGAGTTGAAGAGCTACAAAAGAAGAAGATCATTGATTAAGCACTAAGAACAATCAGATTCCTAGGAAGAAGTCACTGTACAAATAAGAAGTTCTGAAGAACAATCAATCTCACTTTCTCTTTCTAGCTACTGCTTAAACTAGAAAGCAATCGAAAACCCTATCCACCAAGACTTGGATCCTCATCAAATTTATTCCTAACCTCTAATTTCAAAATCCCAAAACCATCAGTTTGTTAGCTCACAAGGCTCATAAACCTTGAGGTCACGGGTTAAAATCCTGTATAAAACGAACTACGCCCAGGATCATCCTCAGGAACAATCGCGATAGATATTTATAAGCGAACACTGTTGAAGATGATCCACAAGGGGGAGATTGATTTACCTAGATGATACAGTAGCAGGTGGATGTAGTTTAGCTGCCATCTACATGAAACTTTTACTCAAAAACCAGCGGGAAAAATATATTTTCCACGATTTTGGTTGGTCAGAGAGAAACTGGTGAAGATTGACGAGAAAACGATGAAGAAGATGAAGAATAAAAAGGAGGTGACGTGGCACCATGAAGACTCTTTATCCTTGTTAGACTGCGTGACGGTCCATTAACTAACTGGGTGACGGCTCACTCAAATAACGCCACGTAGGATATTTTTTGGCTACTCTCCGTAGCATTATCCTTACTCAGCATCTCGGAAAAACAAAAATATCCATAAGCGACGACGATGACAGGTTAACAAATAAATAGTGATTAATGAGACAGTTGTTCAGAAAAAATATATTAATGAGACATTTTAAATTGGATAACTCTCTTAAATATATTTTTAAAATTTAATCACAAAAATAGAATTTAAAGAGAAAAAGTTATTTAAATCAACTTATTTTCTATGAAAATTTTCATATTTTTATTTTAAACATCATTTTCAAAATTTCACCTCTAATTTTATTTTCCTTCAAATCTATTTTGGTCACAATTTTTTTTAAAGTTTATGTTTGATATTCATTTTAAAAATTTAGAATAATACGGAGATAAATTTTGAGAAAATCATTTTTTTTCTTTCACACAAAACAGAGCTACAAGCACACTTTCATTTTACATTTCAGAAAATATTAATACAAAACATTAACAAGGCAAGATGAATAATTACACATGACAATAGTTATACAAGAATGACCACATTTTATAAAGAGTTTTTGGATTAGTGCCTTTTGAGAGCGACGCCGGAGAGGACGATCAGGATTATGAAGAATACGACGGCGACAAAGGAGGAGACAACAGCTCCGCTGGTTTTCTGACAGAAGTCACCAAACTGTTGGCAAATGGGAAGCCAGTTCGTGTTCTGGTTTCCGTTGTGTGCTACATAAGATATCGCTGCCGCAGATGATGCAGCCGCCATGGTAAACGCCATAGCCGCCTGTCCACCAATACAGTTATATTATATGTAACGCATTATTATACTTGTGTAATAATGTTGAAGTGTTTTGAGTGTGTATACAGTGTCAAGAACAAGCAAGAGGAGTCTTGGAGCGGCGGCGAGAGGGCGAACTATGGTGACTACGGAGATAGGAAGTGAAAGGACGATGTATCCTGCAACCATTGACATAGCAATCACAAAGAACCTGAAAGAGAGACATGACCTAATTAGTTAACTTGGTGCACAAGGAAGCTAAACATCAGTATAAGTCGTAACTGGAAAGTTGGTAGATCGTCGTAGCCAGCTTCGAACTGTAAGAACTGTGTAAAGAAAGGAAGAGTCTCTTCGCTAGTAAACATCGTTCCAGCGGCCACTGATGCTGCAACAATGGCAGCTAAACGGAGGAGGAAGTCGAAGATTGAGAGACCTCTATTGTATCCACCTGAGCCACTAGTACTGTGGTCTTTAGCTACACCTATTAGAGGAGCCTTCCCTTTCATTGCTGAGCTGGACTCTGCAGGAACGTCAATGAATGTAGATTCGTTCTTCATATCTCTTGATTTGGTTGCTTGAGACTAATCTTTTGTTTAGTTTTTGAAAGGAGAATCAAAGAAAGTTTGATGGTTTTGGTGGTGAGGGGAGTTATTGAGATTTAGGTTTTTATAGGAAGTTTAGGGTTTTGGTGGAGCAGAAGAAATGGATAATGAAGAGTAGTTGCTTGCTTTTTACTCTCTCCAAACTAAATAAACAAAGAGATATGGAGTTGGCAGGCAAACAATATTACAAAGTCAAAAGTCTGTAGATTTAACTACATAAAAGTGGTTTTCATAATGTATGATCTTCACTTGTCTCCTTTCATGCCAACTACTTTGGCTATAAAACTAGTGAAACAGTTTAGTTACTGAAAAGCTTTGGCTATAAAACTATATTTACTGTCATATGATTCATTACCCAACACATTAAAACAAGAAACAGAAAAAGCCTTAAAACCTAATTGATACAACAACTTGATCTCTCAAATGAGAAGAAAAACTCCAAATCCACATCCACCTATTACACTTCCCAAGAATCATTGTCAAGCTAAACTAAGAGTTGGTAGGGAGACATAACCAAACAAAGAAGAATTTTACTGTTCTTTTTACTACACAAGCAGTGATCTAAAAGTCTAGTTCCTATTGGAAGTAAAAAAGGGAGGAACATCTCATGGTCTCTCTTTCACATCTTCACCCATATGGGTACAGAATCTGCAAACTCATTGAGGTTTCTTACATTCTATTTTACCGCAACAGCTTGGTTTGCAAATGTCTCTGGTTTTTCTGTTCTTGACTCTTAACTAATGGAGTCCATTCTCTTTGAGAGCTGCGAGGATTGTGTTGGTAAGGTGGAAGGTACAGGAGCAGAACCATTGGCCTTGAGAGAAGGGGTGGCTTCTCCAGTAACGTTGAGTCTTGATGATCCCAAGTCTTGTGAGATTAAGGGATCTTCTTGGAGCTCTTTCTGCAGCATTTCCATTCGCTTTAAGGAAGGTACTTCACCTTTGCAGTACTTCTTCCACATATTTCTGTATGCAGATTCAAGAGCAATAGTAAAGGAAGGACCGTTACAAACAGGAGATCCTGCCATTAGATCCCGGAGACTCATTCTCAGTTTTGAAAGAGCGGTGATATCAGAAGCTAGATCAACAGATAACTGCACATACTCATCCTCATTTTTAGCAACCAGGTGTCCTAAACCTGAATCAAAGAAACGGTTGCATAAGATAAACGATGTCAAGAGTAGTAACCAATTTTGACAAGAAACCAAACTTGACCAAGAGCTTACCAACTTTACTGAGAAGACTAACACCAACATTATGAGCATGTACTGAACCAGCCATAGTAACACATGGAACACCCATGTAGAGAGATTCGCAGGTAGTGGTAGTTCCAGCATAAGGGAATGTGTCCAAACTGCGTGAAATGTGAATCATATTCATATGTAAATATAGTGGCCACAGCGTTTTTTAGCCCTACGATGTGTCAAAACTGACCTTATATCCATTAAGGAATAAGCTTGCATATGATCATGGTTGAAAAGAATCAGCGGCAAGAGATCAACGCGCTTAGATTCTAACCCAAGCTGCTCCAGCGTCGTGAGAAACCTCTGCCTAATGCTATCGCAGCAGAAAGGTTTGCATTTTACCACCAGACGAGAATTGGGAACTGAACACAGTATCCTAGCCCACACTTGCAGCACCTTAGGAGTGATCTGATTCCAGAAACGCAGAGATAAACCCTTCAAACCATTACAAGAGATACTACGGGAGGTTGGTTAGTGTGTATGATCCAGGGACAAGTATATCTAACCTTTGCGAGATTGTTGAAACTACCAAATGTGACAAAGCCATTGGAAAGGGCGGGTGTTGGACAAACAGGACCAGCCTCTGGAGATGGTGTATAGCAAAGAAAACACTCCGGAAGCCTAACCAGCTCCTCGACCTGTCTGCAATTAAATACACACAAAAAGATATACTATTTAGATCACTCTGAAACCCAAGAAAACCATCCTGTCATGAAAAAGAACGTACTTCTGTTTGGTATTTGGTGGATCAGCCAACGAATCCGTAATTCTGTAATCAACAGTGGGCAAACCCGTCGTATTTGGATAGCCGATCCAAGTAACCTGGTATTTCAACCAATAAAAGTGAATTTGAAATGGAAAGTCACAAAAAAGTTCCGAAAGAACATGATAAATTATTTATATCCGCTTACCTGAACAGGTGCTGGCCTGCAGGCCATTGTTCCCAACTTGTTGTTCGCTGTATGGCCAGTGAGTTCTACCAAAATGTCGATTTTGTCTTCTCGGACCATACTTGCAATCTTTTTCTCATCTATTCCGTATATATCTTTCCAAACTCCACCTTTCTTCAACACTTTGTCCCTAAATCTGTATGTTTTTGCATCTGCCTGTAAAACCATGAGAGAGAAAGGATCGCTCAAAAGGGGAAAAACGCAACGAGAAACAACGAAATGAATTGCTTGGCCAAAAATATATTCATACAGGAGAATCTTTTTCAACAAAAACCATACCTTGACTACCGCTGAATAAACCACAACTTTGTACTTTGTGTAATCATGATGCGTGAGGGGCGCTTCAATGAAATATGATACTGAATGAGTGAAGAAATCTGGGGAGATATATCCAATGGTGATAGGTCGCTCTGGATCTTGAAGATTGTCCCACGAAGTGTACTGTGGGTGTAATCTTGTGAAGCGCCAACCCCAGTCTCTGTTTTCATAAGAGTTTCTCACTGTAAGTTCCATAAAAGCAACAAAAAAAAAAAGAAATCCAAGCTCCTCTTAATATATGTTATAACCTGTGCGCCTCAAATAGTTTGTCATCGAGTCCTTCATTTATGTAGTTCATGGCAAGCAATCGATTCTACATAATGGAAAGGTAGGTTTCACACGCATATATCTTTCAACGTCATATCAAGAAGAGCACGCTAATTTACCTGGCCAGCATTGCGAGAATCTGGATCGATCTTAAGGCATTCCTCATAAGCATCAATAGCAGCAGTTATATTTCCAGCGTCTCTGTAAAGAACGCCTACATTTGAATCGCACCATGAAACTGGTTAAAACTGAAACTAAACACCACTTAGTCTCCAGGAAAGTAGGAAAAGAAAAACATTAAATCTAAAGCTCATAAAGGAATATAATTTACAAGCAGTGGTCTCACGTAAGGAACAGAACAGAAGAGAGGAATCAAACCTAAGTTGTTAAAAGCTTCTGCATAAGTGGGATTTGCAAGGATTGCCTTCTCGATCATGCTGGCAGCAGCATCCATTTTCCCCTATAGAATCAAAGAAAAAGCATTCTATTGACTGTATATATGCTATTAAGAAAACATTAAGCCACGCTTAATCAATATCAAACCTGGACTGTGTAGACGACACCAAGGTTATTAAGCGACTGTGCGAAATTTGGTTTGATTGATAGAGCCATCTACAAAGGTTGGGGATATTGTTAGCCACAAGAGACAATGAATAATCATGAAACCACTGCAGTTTTCCGCATAAATAATACCTGATAACACTCCACGGCTTTATCAAGGTTGTCACGGTCTTTGTAAAGTACTCCCAAATTGTTGCAAGCCTCAGCACAATGTGGATTGAAGTGGAAAGCAAGCTCGTAGAATACAATTGCCTGCACACAAAGAACACAGGCATAACCACATACATATCTCATTATTTTGGCTCCTTCCAATAATTAGGAATCTACGTACAGACTTTTGTATTGATTATGAGAACATGGACAGAAGGATGCAACTATAGGTAGACAAAGTTAACAAGATATCTATCAGTTATATCCTGCAAATACCGATGATAAGAATTTTATAAACATTACAGAAATGAATAAATCACAAATTAAATACCATGTCAAACTTCAGCATTTCACCATAAGCAACCCCGAGATTATACATAGCATCTGCATAGTGCCAATTATAATAGAGAGCCTTCTTGTAATATGCGACTCCTTGGCTCACATCGCCTTCAAGTTTAACCTGAAATATCATTGACAACTCAGATGTACTCACAGCTGGACAGGTACTCGCCAATGTGAAAAGAAGGATTAACAAAACTGTGAACTGCAAAAAGTTCCTACGGCGGATATCTTCACTACTAAATCACAGAAGCATATTCCAATGCCAATGCCGCGACAAAATTGAAAAACATTTATTACCAAAGCTAGGCAGAAAAAAAAAAGAATTTTCCAGAAGTTAAGAATTATTACCTTTGTTCCTAAATCGGTCAGAGCTATGGCCATATTATTCTTCGCAATCTCAAAGTTTGGAGATACAGCTAGACATCTAATTGCACGAGAAGAAAAAAAATCAATGTCCACTTGTACGTTCAACAAAGCAGCAAGCCAGCAACATAATAATTAAAACTTAGCAATGAAATAACAGATATGTTACCTCTCATAACAAGTAATTGCCATCTCCAAGTCACCACGGTTCTTATAGATGACACCCATGTTACAATATGCTTCGGCATACATAGGCCTCTCAAGTGCAGCCTTCTCGTAGCAGCCCAATGCACTGTCATATTGCATCATCTCGGAATACACAACACCTAAGTTGTAATATGCAGGCTGCATAACGAAATTTTAGCGTTATTGATTAGAGTAGAAGTAAAATGGTTCCAGGGATCACATAAAACAGAGTGAAAAAGTAAAGGATCAAAAAAATTTACAGCATAGTGAGGGTCAATCTTAAGGGCTTCACAATACTTTTGAATTCCCTCCTGCGTATTCCCAGCCAGCTTCAGGCTAGTTCCAAGGTCGGTCAAAACAATGGCTAAACACTCCGCCGCTGGCTTGTATGATGCGTCTGCCATCAGTGCTTTCTGGTAGGACTGTACAAAGTATGACCATTTTAAGTTAGAAACTGTCCTAACTAGTAAAAACTATATCTAAATGTGTATCACCAAGTAAGCAAGTTTTACACTTTAACTAAATCAGCAATTCAACATAGATATAAGGAAGCTAATGTCACACCTCAGCAGCTTCCACGAGCCGCCCTTCTTCTTTATGAAGTATACCACAGTGCGTGAGGGCACAAGCATTATGCGGATCCAACCTGATTGCTTCGGAAAAACAATCAAAAGCTAGATTCCCTTTGTTTTGCGTCTGCAAGCATATCCCTTTTCCAATGTGAGCTTCAACATTCTTGCAATCTTTCTCCAGCATAGCCTCGTAGAGAGCAAGTGCATCAGCAAATTTGTTTCTCGCCCGAAGAATATTGGCATAGGAAAGTGTATCATTCCCTTGAGTAGCCTCTGGCGACGGAGACAAAACATCTGTGGTCGGAGAAGACAGAGACCCATTGGCAAAACCATTCTCTACGACTGGTGACCTCTCCCTCTCAGTATTATCTTCTAGCCCGGCCATTGCTTGAGCCTGAAAGCTAAAGAAGAAAACAATATAAGAAGAAAAATTACATCTTTACATAAAAAACGAAGTTCCAATGAAGCTAAAGCTTTGATCTTTCACAGTATCAGCCCCAAACACATGACAAAACCCCAAGATTACATCACACAACCAGATAAGATTTAACAAAAAAAAACCTAAAAATCCAAGCTTTAAACTGCCCATTATTAGGGTTTAACAAAAAAAAGCTTACCGGGTGAGAGATGAACTTGGATGTCTAGTGATGAAAGTATGTAGCCGCTAGAGACGAAATCGAGCAGCTAAGGAATGATAAAAGGAGGAGTGGTGACAGCGAGGTGGCATAGGAGAGGCTGATCTCCGCGTCGCTCCTCCGAGAAAACAGAAAGCGTTGATCAGGTAAGTAGCAAAAATTTGGGGAGTTATAGCTCTCGTGAGAAGCCAGGCCCGAACCAAAGCGGTGGAGACGTTCTTTTGTCCGTGAATTGGACGGAGAGGAGGCGGCGACGGCGTAGCGTCTGAGCTCCGGGACAAAACAGGCGAAGGTACGAGGTCGGTCCGAGCCAGCTGACGGAGGCTCTTTTTTATTTTATTAAACGATATAGTGCTTTTGTTTTAAAACATTCGAGATTGAAAATAAATAGTAATATTTGGAGTTAAAAGAAAAAGGCAGAAAATAAGTAATTTTATGCCAGAAAAAAAATCTAAGCTCTTTAATGTTTTTTTTAAAGAAAAAAATCCGATTTTTTTGTCTTTATCAAATGAGGAATATCTATATAACTTAGATTTCAAAATAATTAAAGAGATAGACAAATTAAAAACGTTTTTCTAATTTAATAAAACCCAAGATCACTCTTATAATAGATTTGCGCCTACTCTGACACTATATGTACCATTACACCTATGAAGTTTATGACTTGTAATTATGATCCTGCTGAACCTATTGCACGCTCCTATTTGCATTTGAAATTGCAGTTTCCATTTTTTAAAGAAAAAACACTAAAATAGATCTAATTTTTTTTGTCATCAAGATAATATTTAAAATTTTTTTAAAAAATCAAAATAAAAATATCTATTTTAATCATTTTTTCTTATAATCTATTTTTGTGATAAACAAATTTCAAAAAAATATTTGAGAAATTTACCCTTTTATTAATTACTTGTATTTTTTTCTCTTTCTCTCATTTTCACTTTTTCTATGTTTACAATATCAATTATCTCTCACTTACGAGCGATTGATACTTTATAATCCAAAACATTATCACTTCTCTTAAACTTTATAATCCAAACATCCAGTTATGCAAATACATATCTTTTATGCATGATTACTTAATTACCTTTTCAAATATGGATATTGAGCTAAATAGGCCATAATTAAATTACTATAGAACAATTAAAAGTTGGTCTTTCAACCAACCTTGTGAGAAAATTACTAAAGAAAAATAACTCTAGCGTGCAAAAAGAGTGGGCAATGAACAGAGAAGCTGCACAAGTGGGCGTCAAATAGTTAGGATCGTGTCGGCCCACTTGCGTTGGCGTTCCTACTTTGGTTTAACGATCACTTTGTTCTCCTAGTGGTTTGCAATGTCAAATCAGTGTGGAATAATAACTGGACCATGCTGTTTTGTTTTGATCAAAGCATTATGCTATTTTGTATATCCGACTTAGACTTATTAACTGCAAAAACAAAACAAAACAAAAAAAAAAAACTTAAAAAACAACACCATATGTAGTGTAAGAACCAACAATAACAATTGCTTTGTGTTGATGCTGATATTGTCAATGTCCATTTCAAAGTTCAAACCTTTGAGCAAAAAAGAAAACCCACAAAATGTCTTCAACTAAAAACCATAACAATATTTTTTCAAAAAAAAGACGTAACTATTTGGGTTCCAACAATCTTGAAAAGCTAATACTGTAGCATGGTTAATTTACCTTTTGATTAAGAGAAACTAGCCTTTGATCCGCGCGCCCGCGCGGGTGTTATTTTGTGAAAGTCTAATATTTTAAGAGATTTGTTTGATATAATTGTATATATGAATTGAATTTAATATTCAATATCCGTTACCCGATTCGGGATCTTATTCTCTTCGAAAAACGAATATTCATGGATCATGATAATAATTTTACGGATTCGATTGATCCAATTATAAATTCAGATAACAAAATTTTAAGTCTGAATATTCAGATCCAGATATTAAATATTAAAATTTAATTATAGTTATCTATGTATATTATATATTTTTTATATAAAATAACTAAAATTTAATTTTATTAAATTTTAATGATTCTTAAGCTTTTTAAATAATAATTTTAAATATACTAAATAGATGGTTAATAGTTAGTTTTTAATTTATTTTAAATTAAAAAAACAGGTTCGGATGTCTGCGTGTATTTGGATTTTAGAATGAATATTCTAACCCCAAATATCCGAATCCGGATAACAATTTTACGAATCCGACAAATGCATATTCGAATCCGTATATCCTAGAATACCCTAGATATTTGATCCGTCCTAAACCGAATTGTATATATGTATTATAGGGTAACTATTTTTTTTAAAATTTATAAATTACTTTAGTTATTCTTATTAGATATATATCTTACAAATGATAATACATTGTATTTGTTTGTATATATAACCATTTCTAATAAATATTAGTATGTATTTTAGTCATTAATTTTTTATGGACAATTACATGATTTTGTTATTGTAAATGAATAAGTTTAGATTATAATAAAAAAATATTAACATTATTATCTTTTTATAGTTCAAATATAGTTGGTAGCTTATATGAATATAAATAAAAATAAAACTAATTTAATGCTATATATATGTATAATTTTGTTTTTATTATAATTTTTTGAATAATACATATTCACTTTTTTATGAAATATTCAATTCTAATGACAAAAAATGTTAATGGACTTAGCCCAGATTTATTTTTCTCTTATTAAGAATTAGTGTTTGGATGCAAAGATAATATCAGTCGCTTTCAATGGTAATTATTTAGAAAATGTTAGGGTTAAATACTAAATGTACTTCAGTTTTAATAGTTTAGATAGTTACATCTAGGAGGAATTAATTATTTTGTCTAATCTTCCTTTTTAAAATTTTATTTTCACAAATCTAATGCTACAAATTATCACAGTTGTTATTATAGATTAGTTTGTAATAAATTAAAATTGAATATCATGATCAAGTAGCAAAGTAAAATTAAACCGTTCACAGATGGTATTGTAAACCCACTAATAACCAAACCAAAAGGATTAGAATAAATCAATCAATCAATGAATGAAAAGTAGAAAACCAACATTGGCCGGTCTTGGTTCGGGTTAGACTTTGTGTGTTCGGTTTTGCTCCCAATCGCAGAGTCCATTTCCTCCCTTCTCTCGCTTGGTAACAACGAAATCTCACCGGCGATTCGGTCAAGACTCAATCTCCGTTAACCAGAAATTTTATTCAGTCGCCGACATGGTGATGACCATCGAAGGTAAAAATTTCACCTATCTCACAGAATCGAATCAGATTCCATATGGCTTTCCCCTCTTTCCTTCAATCTCTTTGCTTCGTGTTCGTTTCTTCAGTACGTTTAGGGCTTCATGATTTTGTGAGCTAGGGTTTTGAATTTTTCAAACTTACTCATTGTTTTTGCTAATTTTGATTTTCATTTTTTTCTGATGTGGATATCTTCTGGAATGCTCAAATTGCTGTTTTGGTACAGTGTAAGTTTAAGACCAGAAGCTCTTCTATTACTTTGTTGTCATGTGTATTCTCGTGATCTTATAGTATTGTTTTGTTTGATACACAGACTTGCTGGACTTGCCTTCATGTTTTCATCGAGTATCCTCCTACAGATCCTGGTATGGTTATATATAGCAACTCTACTTACGTTACGTCCTGGTTGCTCAATATCATGACTTGTTAGCTTTACTTCTGTAAGCCAAGGCTTAGATCATTCTTCTCATATTAGGTTTTTTTGTTGGTTATTTACGCACCTACTTGTCACACTTGCACCATTTTTTTTGCTGTGATCTTACGAGTTGATTGTATACCAAAAGAGCTGTGATTATAGGTCCATTTTTACACATGGGGAAGATATTTTGTGCAGTGCAATGTTTTATCTTTTCTGATGTTCTGCATATTTCAAAGTTTTGAGCTTTACTCTTTTGTATGTTGATTTAATGTCTCTGAACCTCAACAACAATCCAACACCAAGATAATATATAGAACTGTTGTCCTTGTTACCTTTCCACACTAACCAGCCTACAGTTTCGTAGATGCTAAGCTGGAAATTTCAACTGCAGCCCTATTCAGATTGGTAGCTATAGTAAGCTTGCTGAAAAATCCTAGGCAGTGCAGGTGCTAACTCTAATGTCTTACTTGCTAATGACTATAGTATTTCTGAACAACTTCTCCAAACCCAAGCATCTTCCCTCCTGAACTCTTATAAGATCCTTATTTAGGTGTAGTTTTTCATTTGCAATTCATTTCAAGATGCAAGGTTTGTCAGATCTTACATATTTGATAAGTTTATTATATGATTCCTTCTTAATTGATTGTATCATTTGATGAGTAGCACAAACTCTAGTCATCTGAGAAAACAATATAGCATTTACTTTTTTTTTGTGTGTGTCTAATGGCCAGGCTTGCGCGATATATGGTAACTGGTGGCCAATGCTATCAGCACTCATGTATGTGGTTGTGCCGATGCCATGTATGTTCTTTGGAGGAGGATCAACCCAATTCCTAATTAGTCGAGATGGTGGAGGGTCAGTTAACTTATAGCCTTTACTACTAATCCAAAAAAAAAAAATTACAAAACATCAAACAGCAACCAAGTTTGCTCCTTGTTAAAACGCAGGTGGATAGATGCAGCGAAGTTCTTGACAGGAGCATCAACAGTGGGAAGCCTGGCGATTCCAATCATATTAAGGCATGCAGGAATGATAGAGACGGGTGCAATGCTGATAGAATTCACATCGTTCTTCATATTCATATGCACTGTCTTGTGTTTTCACAGGGCTAGCCTGGATGATGATTGGTAACAGATAAGCTGTTGTTTAAGATATACTAATTGGCCTCGCATGAGGAAGAGAAATAGAGAGGAGAGAGAGTTGAAGTGTGATGTGTTTTCTCCCTCGTTTGTAAAGCTTTGTATCAATCAGTGTCTTGTGTAAAAATCTATTCATCATAGTGAATGTGATGCTTTGTGTTTTTCGTATAAGTTACTCTCTCTTGAAACAAGTAACAAAGACAGACAAGGTACCAATCTCACTGTCAATAAGTAGAAGGTACTCACGGACAAAGAACCAATCTAATTATCAATTGGGTCAGGGCCCATTTTTCTCTTTGAGAATAATATAGATTATTTCCTCGTACAAAAAAAGCCCATGGGGCCTATTATTGAGCCCGATAAGGGTAGAAACGTAGTTTCAATAGGGCTTACCCTGCATATATATATATACCCTCGAGGTTCTTCCCTAAGATCACAAATGGTCTAGCCGTCTTCTAGGGTTTCGTCTACGTAACTTAGGTTACATTGCTTTCTCTTGGGTTTGTGTTCGGTTGCTGTGAAAGTATTTTCTGAATTCATTTTTGTTTCTGTTGATGTTGAAACGGCGAGGATGATGATTCAATTAGATGTGCGAATGGAGTTCATCTCCATGCTGAGCTTAAAAACTTAATTTGGCAATTATTAATCTGACTTCGCCGTCATCTTCTGTTTTTTTTTTAAATTCTCTTGGGAATTGGAGGAATGGATTGTGAGTGATGATTCAATTAGATGTGCGAATGGTTTCATTATGAGCACACAAAATTAAAATTTGGCAATTTTTTATCTGACACTTCCCTTCCTCCCAATTTTTTCCCAGATTTTTAAAACGCATTCTTTGATTCTATTCCGACCGTGTATGGAGTATTATCCACAAACTGTGAGATTGCTGTATCAGTGCACACTGTAGTTATGAACAGAAATATAACAAACTTAATTGGACTTCAGAACATGTTCCTAACCTCAAATTTTATATATTTACCTATTCATAAAGAGAGGATTAACTAATTTTCTGAAGAAGATTAAATCAAAAGTTAAACTAATGTGAAGATCTGTATATATTACAATGGTCTTAATTGACAATTGTGAACAAAACTGAGTACAGGTCTAGATTACAGAAAACATTTCCATTGAAACATTTGTCATCTAACGTAGGGGGCAGGAACAATGTATAGTCTAAGGACAATATGTGGTGTATGATTTGATTCAATCACTGAATAATTTTAACACTGTTAAAATATGATTCTGCTAAAACAATCCATTATAAAAAAACAGAAATTTTGCAAAACTAGACAATTCTATTTGAACGTGAAGCACAAAAATATTTTAAGTTGTTATGGTGTCTGCAGTCAAGTCTCTTCATACATGGCAGTCTGGAGAGCAAGCTACCCGCTGTGTACAAGAAATATTCGAAACTAAACCGGAAATATGTTCATTAGAGAAATTTTGTAAATGTTTTGTTTTACTTGTTGATAATATTTGCATTCCCTATTTGATTCAAAAGTATTTATATTTGTAGTATGTTGCATTATACTTATATCAAGAGTATGGGTCAAATTCAATTTGAAGATTCTTGATGATATATATGTCAACCAACTTTTGTTCACACCAAATTTGTATTTAACATCATTCGTTTATTGAGGTTTTAAAACAATGGTTTAATCACAAGTTATAAAACATTTGTAAATTGAAAAAGTGTTCAAAATTCTCCACAAAACATCGATCAAACGACGACGCATCGAGGAATATGTCTTTTTTCTAAAAAAAATAATAATTGTAGTGTGATGAAACGACGACGTGGCAAGGAATCCAGGAGCGGAGGGTAATTACGTCAATTGACATAGTGGTTTCGATGTAACCCTAATCTATAAAGACGATTTGTAGCGCCGAGTGTATGACACTGCCACAGCTTCCAGAGACGACCAGCATCCGATAGCTCTAGCATTTCGTATCTTGTCGTCCATCGTTGATCATCATGGTAAACTCTCTCTCTTCATGGCTAATCGAGAAGCTTGTTTACAGCTAGGAACCGAACTCTGCGATTGGATTATTTCTTAGATTCCGCATAGGTTATCCTGCTAGATTCCGATTCTCCATATTCTTAGCTTCTGAATCGTAAGTATGGTTATGTAGAGTAGTGATATTTGATGTGATGATCATCGGTAGTAGATGAGTTTACGATTTGATGTTTCTCATATCCGTTTTGCTACATATCCGAGGAGAAAAGAGGAGATAGCTCAATGAGTAGTGATATTGATATATTCTTAGATTCTTGATCGTATGTGTAGAGTAGTGATATTGATGTGACTGGTCAGTGGTGTTAGATGAGTTCACGTTTAGATGTTTCTCATATCCGATTTGGTCTATAGTCGAGGAGAAAGACGAGAGAGCCCAAGGAGGAAACTGTCACTCTCGGACCTACTGTTCGTGACGGAGAGCAAGTTTTCGGCGTTGTTCACATCTTTGCTTCTTTCAATGACACTTTCATCGTAAGCTATCTTAATTGTTTGTATAGTTTGTAATTATCCTCTGCATTCAATCCGACTCATGTGATTCTTTTGTTGTTGCAGCATGTGACTGATCTTTCTGGGAGAGAAACTCTTGTTCGTATCACTGGTATGTTCTCTTTGTAGTTCCTGTTTATGTTTGAATAAGTTGTCTGATTGTTTTTTCTATTTGGTACAGTTGTATGATTACGCGAATTGAATCTCTAACTACATATTTTTTTTTTGCGCAGGTGGGATGAAGGTCAAGGCTGACCGTGATGAGTCCTCTCCTTATGCTGCTATGCTTGCAGCTCAAGATGTTGCTCAAAGATGCAAGGTCTGCAAACTGTTGAGGATTTATTCTTTTTTTTATAATGCTTCTGGATATTATGATCATCATCATAATCTATAATGCTATATATGTGACAGGAGCTTGGCATTACAGCCATGCACGTGAAGCTCCGTGCCACTGGAGGAAACAAAACCAAGACTCCAGGCCCTGGTGCTCAGTCTGCTCTCAGAGCACTTGCTCGTTCTGGCATGAAGATTGGTCGTATAGGTAAACATAGAAACTGAACACTCTCTCTTTAAGTTCCGACAATTGTGCGTTTTGGTTTAGAGGAATCTTGCTTGAATGTGTTTGCAGAGGATGTGACTCCAATTCCCACCGACAGTACACGTAGAAAGAGTGGACGTAGAGGAAGAAGACTTTGATTTGCCAATGAGCCTCATCATCGTTCTGTTGTTGTGCTCTTGACTTTGGTTGTTTGTTGGGTACACACTTCGAATTTAGTGTCTCGTTCCAATTTATCTTTTCATGTTGCTTCGAAAACATTGTAACTTTTGCATTTTGGAGTTTTGGGGAATGAGAAGAAAAGAAGACTAATCACGTTATGTTTTGCTGGAGTTTTAGTGATCATGTTTTATATATTCATTGGTAATCTTTTGAATAAACGATTTTCACATGAATTCAATAATTTAAGTTTCAACCAAAGTAAGAATATGCTACAGTCTTGTAAAAACAAATTAAACCCATCGTCATATAATAAATTTTAAAAAAGAACTGTGAGAATGCAATGAAAATTAGAGATAAGTATCTGCATTAATTGAACAAGGGTGTTTGGTCTAGTGGTATGATTCTCGCTTCGGGTGCGAGAGGTCCCGAGTTCGATTCTCGGAACACCCCATATTGTTTTGCTTATCAAGTGAAAGGCAAAGGCTTGTTTGGGCCTCTCTCCAATAAATACTGGGCCTTCAACGAAGGCAGTTTTTTCACTCTTGATTTGCTGACCAACGTCAGTCTTCAAATAAGTCTATCAATCGAGTGAGTTGTGAGCTGAGCCTAAACCCTAATCTCTCCTTTTTCATCGTCTTCTCCGCTTCCCGCAAGAATGAGTCGATCAGGTCAGCCTCCGGATCTCAAGAAGTAAGCTCTTCTCGCCACTTGTTCTCCTTTTTGATTTTGAGTTCTTCTCTTCGTGTTTCTTATTTGATTCTTCGTTGATTTGATGTGTGATACAGGTACATGGACAAGAAACTCCAAAGTAAGTCCAATCTCTTCTTTGCTCGATCTACAAATATTCCTTGTTTTCACTGATTCGCTTGCAATATGAATTCCTTTTTCAAGTTATATATATTTTGTTTGATTGCGTGATTTTTTGTATGGATTAAACTTGTATTTATAGCTTCAGTATATGATACAATGCTACAAGTTTAGCATAGATCTTGCTATCATATGTTCAGTGTTGTGATTGCTACTTATATTTAACCATATAACATCAAGATTTGTAACTGTTTGTTTACTCAGGTAGCAAATGGTATATTATAGAGATAGATTCCTTGGTCTTGTTGTTTCTCCTTCTTGTTTTATTTGAAATTTTTGCTGGAGTTTATTTCTCGTCCTCTCATCTTATTGTAACTTGGTATGGTCTCATTTACTTTCTTTCTCCCAATTGTAGTCAAGCTTAACGCAAACAGAATGGTTGTGGGAACTCTCCGTGGGTTTGACCAGTTCATGAATCTTGTTGTGGATAACACTGTTGAAGTCAATGGTGATGACAAAACCGACATTGGCATGGTGGTACGTTTCTCTAACTCTTCTTCTCTGTCTCCAAAACCCTTATAATCATTTGTCTTGTTTTAATTATGTTCTATGATTCTTCGATGCAGGTGATAAGAGGAAACAGCATTGTCACCGTTGAAGCTCTTGAACCGGTTGGAAGATCTTAAGCTTTTTTTATTACTTTGCACTATCGGTAATGATTTCCTGTATTTTGACTGAATTTTACTCTCTTTATTGGAACTTAATTAGTAGACTATCAACATGAATCGATCTTCACGAAGTTTGACATGATATGTATTCCTCTTCTTTGTACACTCCTATGTTCTTAAGATCTCTATGTGTAGAAGCCTGAAAACCGAATCAATACAAACGATATAAATAAAACGATGTTAAGGAAATATTCGATTCAAAAGACGAGATAAAAACTGAATAGAATTAGACCATGGAGTCGAAACAAATTTATTTCTTTAACTTTTAATATTCGCTCCGTATTGAGACAAACTTGTATGAATGAGAGCCCAGGATACAATCATGATAGACGATTCACGCTTCACTCGTGAACGTTCCTAACGAACTAATAAATCTACGAATACTCTCTAAAACTTACGCCGGAGATTTGCTGGTTTTCGTTAAGAAATGAAGAAGAGGATTCATGTTTATTTAAAGAGAAAGACGAGAGCCACTTCCCGTAACCACTACTGCACGTGGGCGGAAATCTCGCGGAGATCGAGAGAAAATATCTGAGAGGAAAAATTGCGTGTCGTTTTTTTATTTGCTAGACAAACTACATGTCGTTTTAAAACTAATTGCTTGTTGTTTTTTATGGGAATTAAAGGGCAAAAACGTTAGACTTAATTGGGCCCAAAAAGATCATTTTTTAGTGCGGCACGCGCGTGGGATGCCTTCTCTCTCTGAGCTGTTTATTCTATGCTATCAAAGAGTTATATATATACAACTCAAAATCATCTTTTTTAACCAATGTGAGACAAAACTCAACTTGTGAGTTTCATGTGTAGTTATCATTTCAAGATCACAACTTCATCACATCATTTCTCATTCAATTTAAATCTGTTTTTGACGTTTCAATATATCAGATTGTAGTACCCGTTACAAGCTTTACAATGATTTATTAACATGATCAAGACGATCACCGGTTTAGCCGGAAAAACCACCGGAAAAGTCGAAAAAATCACTGTGTCAAAAACTGTTTCCGAACCTCTTAGATGGTTATAAGCCGATTTATCTTTGCTTCTTTTTTTTATTGTAATCAGTAATTACTGTCCTTGAGTTGTGCCAGGTTAAACGGGTGCTCTCTCCGTTGGTTCTATGATCCTTAGAGTTTAGATATTTTGTTCCTAGTTTTTTGTTTGGATTGTAACAAAACTTTTACAAGAGAAAAGCTAATGAGCTGCACGAAGCTATGGGAAAAAAAAGATAATTTTGATTGGGCCAAAGGGTCACACAAAGCAAAAGCCTTGTGGGGATTTGGATTTTGGGTAAATGAGCTCCAAACGGTCATTGCAATGTTCTTTATTGCTGAACCCATCTTTTTTATTTCCATAATTTTCTTTTCATAATTATGGCGTTTGGCTCCTCTATTTGATTGAAAGCTGCTTTAAGAAGTGAAAGTGGAAGGAATAAAGGGGAAGACATGTGACCCACGAAGCCTCGTTGTAAGGCAAATGATACATTTCGAATCTAATAACAACATCACGTACCATACAACGGAATGTTCGGAACGTTGGTCGTCGTCACACGTGGGGTGGTGATGGTGGTGGTGGTGGTCTAGTTCCAAGTTCTCATTCTTTTTTTTTTTATAAAATCGAACAACAAAACTTATAAGTCACATCTACCATGAACTATCATGACTCCATGTACTTTATTGGTAGGTATTTGTGTCTTGTCTACAAAATTCTTACTAAACTTTTGTTGCAAGTCATCTACTACGATTTTGAAAGTAGGTATTACTGTCTGTATCTATGGTCGGGGAATCTCCAACTCATAGGACGGACACAATACTTTATTTGGATCTCTCTACAACTAATCCATAAAGAACTTTCACCAACTTCACTATTCTTTTTTGCACCTTTCTCTTTAGTTATGGGGAAGAGTTAAAATATTCTTGGACATTGCTTCCTTACAACGGTAACAAAGTCTTTTATGAACACATAGATTAGCTTGAACATATAATTGTTAAACTCATGGACCATTGCAAGTAACTAATAAGAGACTCAAACAAGTTGTTTAATGAAACTTCACCATGCTATTTGATTTCTTCAAAATCTTATTACACACTTATCAATCACCAAAGGAAAAACATAAGACTGGTCTTACTGTAGATAATCTTTTACTGTTTCTTCTCAACTGATTCTACTGTAAAAAAATTCACCATTGATGAAAAGGAGTGAAATTGAGATATTTATAGTAAAATTTCATATTTGACATAGAAACAAAAGTTAGTACTGCTACTACTGCTTGATATTCTTTGTGGACCAGAAGCAACAGCAAAATCATTTTAATAAAGAGAGAGAGTCCACATTCATCTTCCTCGTTAGCCCTTCTCTCACCTAACTCCACCAGTCTCTCTCTCCTCTGTGTAGAAGAAAGATAATTGCAAACCCACCAACTAAAAAAAACACCCTTTCTTGAATTCAACTCTACGCGTTGCTTAGTACCCAAAAAGTTTTAATATTTTGAGCTTCCCAACAGCCATTATTAATTACCCATTACTAATCTCTCCTTTTCTAGGTTTATTGTTTCTTTATATCCTTTTTGAGTTTGACCACCATCACTGTTCTTTCTTTCCCTTGAAAGAGAGAGAGAGAGAGAGTACCCATCACTCCAAGTCTTGATTTTTAATAAGGAGGATAAGATGGCTAGAGTACTAAAATCTTCGACCCAATCATGCCACTTCCCTTCACCTTCAAGCTCCTACGGTGGCAATGATGGTAACAGAGACCCACATTCTCTTTTTAACATTCCCCGTGAGGAAGAAGACGAAAGAAGCGAGAAAGAGAGAGAAAGGTTCGAGCTTTCGTCTTCCTTGGAGATTCTTGTTTCTGCTATCAGAAGGTCTGTGATTGGTGGGTGTGTTGGTGAAGAGAATCTTTGCTCAATGGAGATTGGTGTCCCTACTGATGTTAGACATGTCGCTCATGTCACCTTTGATCGTTTCCATGGCTTCCTTGGCTTGCCTGTTGAGTTTGAACCTGAAGTCCCTAGACGTGCTCCTAGTGCAAGGTTCGTTTTCTTTTATCTATTGTTAAGGATCTTGAGTGAAGTGTCTTATGAAGTGAATGTGAATGCAGTGCAACGGTGTTTGGTGTGTCGACTGAGTCAATGCAGCTATCTTATGATAATAGAGGGAACGTTGTGCCTACTATACTCTTGATGATGCAGAGTCACTTGTACAGTAGAGGCGGATTAAGGGTAAGTGTGTAATGTGTATTGTTTAGAACTTACTTGCATCTGGTTTTTAGGACAATGGGTCAGTAAGTATTCATTTGTTGCCTGTCATATAGGTAGAAGGAATCTTCAGGATTAATGGTGAGAATGCTCAAGAGGAGTACATAAGAGAAGAGTTGAATAAAGGTGTTGTACCTGATAACATTGATGTCCATTGCTTGGCAAGTCTCATTAAGGTATAAACCATAGGATCTTACTCTCTTGTTGTTTCTTTCTATCTTTCTAACTTTTTGGCTTTTGTTTTCCACTTAGGCTTGGTTTAGGGAACTTCCAACTGGTGTGTTGGACTCACTCTCACCAGAGAAAGTGATGGAGTCTGAAAGTGAAGAGGAGTGTGTGGAGCTTGTAAGGCTTCTTCCTTCAACAGAAGCTTCATTGTTAGATTGGTCAATCAATCTGATGGCAGATGTTGTAGAGATGGAACATCTTAACAAGATGAATGCAAGAAACATAGCAATGGTTTTCGCACCTAACATGACTCAGGTTAGTTTTTAGAAAGAATCTATAAAAAGAGTGCTTACTTGTGGAGCTTTTGGCAAATGAAGTTAACTTTGATTGCAGATGTTGGATCCACTAACAGCTCTAATGTATGCTGTGCAAGTCATGAACTTTCTCAAGACACTTATTGTAAAGACGCTTAAGGAAAGGAAAGAGTCTCGAGATAGGTTGATTCAAGCCTCAAAACCAGGTCCAAGGGACGAGAATGGTGATCAGAGCAGCAGACAGTTGTTGCATCTCATGGAAGCTAACAAGGAGGAAGCTGTAGATAGCTTTGAGGTTGTAATGAAAGACAAAGAAGAGTCTGCAGAAGAACCTAGAGAAATTCTTGGCGTAAAGTCGTGTCTGATCAATAACAATGGAGGGTTTGGACAGAAACAGAAAGGTTGGGAGGAGAAGAGGAAGATGAAGAGGACAATGTCGAATGCTAGTAGTATTGTGGGACGTGTGAATTACAGAGTTGAGCTTTTTGAAGCTTGGAGATGAAAAAACAAAAAAAGATTTCATTCATTCATGTTTTTGATTGATCCAAATTTTGGATTTTTCTTGATTTTAGGTTTTGTGGTATGGTTTTTGATGATGGTTGCTTGTGTATCAAGAAATGCTGCATTTCTGCATATAATGTCAAAGATAAGTTTTTTTTGAAAGAAGGGTAGAGTGTGCATCATACATGATGTATGTTTTAGTCAAATGATCTGTAAGGATATTCCTTTTTTTTGATGAAAAACTTTGATTGATCTTATAAACCTAACTCACAAGGATAAACTACATGTATAAGATGAATGAATGTAAGATTATTATATTTATATGTGGAATACATGTTTGTCCTTTTCTTATCAGAGGTTGTTATATAATCATCAATGGTAAAAATGCAAGATCAATTTAGTGTATTTGAAAAAAATTATGACCTAAACCACATTATAAATAATACTCTTATAGAAAACTCCTAATACTATTTTTTTTTTTAAATGTAGAAACATAAGTATTATTGTTTCACCAAATTGATCTTGCATTTTTATCATTGATGATTATTACATATCTTACATATATTGAGAAAGAGATCTTACAATCACACATAGAACATATAAGTACAACATATTACATTCACAATATATATTTTCCAGTACATCACGTGAGGGGCAAGTCTTAGAATTTATTAACGGAAATAATAGGGAAATAATAATAAGTAAATATAATAGAAGCACCAAAAGCTGTTTTTTTATTTTTTAGTCAACGCGAGGACAAGAGTGACAGTCGTTTTGTTTGTGCAGGTGGAGTGTTGTGTCACATGGCGAGCATACTTATCAAACAAGAGATCGATAACATCTTCTCCAAAATGAGCAACGAGCATTGGTTCAGTAACGGCTCTTATACAATTGGCTTCATTGTATCCTGTTTCATTGTTGTCGCAGTTACTATGGCAAAGATCGTATCCATGTGTCTTCAAGTCATTTATTTCAAAAGAACCTTCGTTTTGTATCACATCTTTGAGTTCTTGTTCGTTCGGATCATAAAACGGCATGTTGAATGCATCTAGTTTTGATTTGCTATGATGAGATTCAGCCAAATACAGAGATTTGTTAATACAGAGATTTGTTAATACAGAGATTTGATATGATCAGAGATCCCTATGATGAGATTCAGCCAAATAAAATAATATTCCACCCGTTTCAATTCATCTAATGTCTAAAGTTTTTATACACCAATTAAAAAAATATTTTTTTTTTAATTAACTAAACTTATTTCAACTAATAAAAAAATCATACAAGTTAAATATAAATGATGAAAAAAGTCGAATAGTATTAGAGTTTTGCATAAAAATCTGAAAATATCATTTAAAATAGAACAAAAATAAAATCTTAAAGGAGTAATAATAGTGGGGTTTGTCATAAGACCGTATCAAAGGAAATATTTAAAAATGAGAATGAAAAATTTGGTTTTATATATTGTATAAATATACCTCGAAGACTAGGTCAGAGAGAGATTTTGATAGCAGTGTCCAAAAGTGACAACAATCTCTAAACAATGGATCATTGTTAAGAGTGTTTCTACATATGAAGGTAAGAACCATTCGTCCATTAGAGACAATTTCTTCAGAACGTAACCTTAAAAACATAGTGAAATCTCGGTTGAATTGATTCAAGTAAGCTTTATATGCACTTTGAGAACTTGAGTTTGTGATGTACACATTATCCTTGTCATTTTCGAGTTTTTCTGGTACCTATTATAATAGTACACAAATTAACTACACCGTTTAATCATCATATAATATATAACAAAAGTCTTAAAAAGTAAGTACCTTAGAGAGCCAATGGAGAGCGTAAGAAGAATGTATAAAATGGAGGCTATTACGTGAGAAGAGCCTAGAGTAGAAGGAACCTGGTGCTCCATAGACGAAACACGATGCTTGGTTTGTGATCATGAGCTCCTTCTTGTTGAAGAATGGTATGGATTTGAACGTTGTGTTGAAATCGTTTTCAGGAAGATCATTCAGACAACAATCGATATCTGGAGGGTTTTGGTTCGATTGTTGGCACAATACATTGATGGTGTTGACGATGTTAGAGATAGCCAAAAACGTGTTTTGTCCCGAAGAACAACCCAATTCAGCAACTTTGATATAACTAGGAAAGTTTAAATTCATCATCATTTCTTCTGTGTTCTGTACCAACACTGGTTTGGCCATTGATAGAACTCTTCTCTACATACCAAAAAAAAATAAAAAAAAATAAGAGGCAGATACTTTAAAAAAACTCTCGAGACTATAATCATGTTTCATATTTAAAAAATCGTCCAGACAAATTTGAGTTTTAACGATAACGATAATTAACGACAACAACAACGAGATGATTTTATATATTAGAATATTCATTCACATTCGAGTTTATGTATCTCATTCTGTTATAAGTATATTATTAAGTAACCTCGTTTTAAAAATATGAACCTTTTTTTTTTTGATAAATAACTTGTTTCCACATATCATATAGCAATAACTGCACATTAATTTTCAACATCGTCCTAATTCTAAATATTAAAATATTAAAATATATATATTTTCAGTTCTAAAGATTGTATCATTATATTGTATTAAGTGAAAACTAAAACTGACAAAATCCAATTTAGATTAGTTTCATATTCATAAATTGAAAACATAACAAATGAGTAACTTAATTAAACTGACACAATCCAATTTTTTTAACTTTACGTTTGATTTCGAGGTTGAGACGTGTTTGTATATAGATTTCAGGTAGATTCAAATTTTAAATTCGATTCCAAACATATGACTTGATATCGGCTTAAGTTTAAAATCATTAAAACCAAAGAACACTTTGTCTATAGAAATAAAGATATCAACTTTTCGGATTGGGGAGAAACAAATTTTAATATTTATAACGTGAAGAGGGGTTAAAATTAAGAAATAATGTTTAATTTTTGATATACGATACTTTTGACGTGTAATTATGTCGTTTCTTTATTTTCTTTTTTTTTCTGACATGAAATTGTGTCTAGCACTAACATGACGTATATGCCTATAATACTAAGTTACACGAAAATATATTTGCATTTTGATTGATTCACAATTTCATATGAGCAAGTATAGATATCTTCTTATATAGCACCTTAAATTTTTCTTGGTTAATATTTAAATTAAAACTTCACCACTAAGAAATGATTTTTTTTTCCATTGCTTTACCAAAATAATACTATTAAGTTCTTAATAAGCTAAAAGGAAAAGAATATTGAAGAACCTGAAGAAGAGAATTGGCGGAGTAACTGTTGGCTCCATCTCCACCACTCATACGTAAAGCTTTCACAAATTCATATCCATCGTCACTCTTTTCATCATCAACATACCTGCATCGCGATATACATATAATAATAGTGGAAATATACATTAACTAGCATATATGTATGTATATTTGAAATAACTAAATCAAAGCAAATAAGTTTACTAAGTGTTGTAATGATGAATTAGAGAGACGAACACCTCAAGGAAGGAATAGTTTTGTTGAATCTTGAATCCATTTTTATCGTACTTGTTATTAGAAGATGTGTGTTAAAAATGCACAACAAACTTCAATTTATAGAGAGATGGAACTTAGAGCACCGGAGGTGCTTAATGGGTGCTTAAGGTGGGTGGATCCACCAAAACCATAAACATTACTTCTTAAAGCTTTTAATTAAGTATCAGTTCTTGTTCTGTTCACGGGCTCCACCGACACGTAGCGATCCGTGATTGATTCGTTTAAAAAAAAAAAAAAAAAAAGCATCCCAAATGGATTGTTAGGGTTGAAGATGATCTTAATCAACTAGCATACTAAAAGAAGTACAAAAGACACGTCATGTGTAGCAAAGCGTGTCCCTTCTGTTTCTATGCAATTTTATTAGTTAATCATGCTAAATTGTAAACTAAAAAATGTGTTTAGAAAAAAACTAGTATTGGTTTAGAATTATGAAAACAACTAATTCCAATAAATAAATTTATATCGAATTTCAGTAAGTCTTCTTAATATAGTTGAAACACATAACATAAATTTAAGAAAAATAAAGTCTAATTAACATTAGACCCTAAAATAATAAATTTATGCATTTATTATATGTTTTTAATGTGCGTGAAAAATTTATGATATGCACCATATTAAAAATGAAGGAACTATATGTTTATATTATGTTAATTAAGAAACGCAAAACAAAACAGAAAAAAAAATGATTAAGGTGAACATCAGTTTGTTTTTTGATTGTATTAATGAATAATATATTATTTTTAAAGTCTGTATACATATATTTCTGAAATATTCATTTTGAGCTCTTAATGAAATTAGGTTGAGATGTTTCTGAACCTAAAAAGCTATGTATGTATACTAAGTCCTAACAAATGTGTCATTTTGTGTCTGCACCTAAATACCGAAGTTTAAGTCACTAGAATCAAAAGGTTCCATGCCACACACACATAGACCTCACATCAAAGTGGAACATCAAACTCCGGTTTAGACAAAAGTTTCTTTTATTTCTGCCCATAGAATTTGTCGTAGGCTACGATCGATTAATTATGTGCACTCAATTTTCTTCATATAAAAGAGCCAAAAAAACAGGTGGGCAGCATGCATGGTCCATCAAATATGCAATATGTGGCTTATACAGTACAATTATTGAGTGTCGAATAATTAATAACTAATAAGCTATTTTATTAAAAAAAAATTAAAAGTTAATAACTAAAAATGCTTCTCAACAGTTTTTGCTCTTCATTTGCTTTTTAGTTTATCAAAACTGGAGAATAGAAACTACAAAATACACATACAAAATACACAATTATTAAATGGTCGATCTTCACCAAAATACTAATAGTGATTGCCATTTGCCAATTTAAATTTCATGCTGTGTTTACACGTTAAGAGAAATTTGTTTTCTTTAGTTGTAGAAAAATACTAATTCACAATTGTTAAAGATGTGATTATTCATCACATATGAACATATGTCCTAGTCTTAATGATTGTGTATTCTTGTCATTATGCATGTGTCTAGTCTTCCTTTACTAGATTCTTACTATAAATAGAGTTGTTTGTACGAGAAAAGAGGTTGCTCTCTTCTTCTCTGCCTTTTCTCACATACAAATAATATATATATAAAAAATATACTAGCTCACATTCTTATTACATAACAACAGAAACCGTTTGTTCAATGGGTCAGATTAATTAATAACAAAGATTTAGAATTTTAACAAGCCAAACAGCCGCAACTGCAAATAACTATATATTGAGCAATACTATAATGCAAGCTTTTATTCAAAACAAAAAATCCAAATATTTTCAATTAAAATTTCGACTTTTGTTTATAAAACTCGATATTTTTGACAACAAAAGACTAATACCAATGGTAATATGAAATGTATGGTCTTACAATATGTGCATGCTGATCTGTCCCAAATATAATCCGTAACACAACCATGAAGAACATGAAAGTCCCAATTTAAATTTATTTTCATAACTTCACGTTCTCCTTAAAGAGAAAATCCGTAATCAATCTCAATTACATACGTTAAAGTTTTCTCGTACAAAAAGAATAGATGAATGGTTTTTTTAAATCAAATAAAAATAATTCATTCAGAAAACTAATTAAACTTTTAACGAACGGAACCGGAACAAAAAAAGAAATCGGTTTAGTTCAGTTTTAAGTATTAAGCAAAATCGCTCGGTTTAAAATGGTTTGGTTCGGTACAGTTCTATTATGATTTCAGAATCCTAGCTGATAAATGTATTCCATCTTCCCGGTGTTACCGCCGCATCTGACCTCCGTCACCGACTCACCGTGAATTAGCCGGTGAATTATCTGTGATTGCTACCTCTAAGTTGATTTTTTGTTCTGGGTATGTCAAAAGCCTTGAACTTTTTTATTCTTAGCCGGTGAATTATCTGTGATTGTTGGCTATTAGCAGGTGATTCTTCAACAGAATCTGAGCTGATGAGAATCAGTGTCATGTCTCAAATGCAGCGAAGCTTCTCGATCGATTTGCCTTCACTGCTTCCTCTGCAACTTCCATCTCGTAGGTACGTACGCTCTCCTCATTGCGTTGTATTTTTTATTAGGGATCCATAGGGTTTGAAGCTTGTCTCTTGTAGGGAAACTCACCTATGGTATATACTACCAGATGAAGTGCAAAGTTCATCTCTTTTGAAACGCTACTCTCTACTTCTCTCACCGAACGAGAGAGATAGAGTTGATCAGATGCGAGGCGATGAGCTCAAGAAAAATGCTTTGCTTGCTCGTACCTTGGTTCGGACCACCATTGCTAGATGTATGTTCATTCTCTTTTATCAGAATGCATTTAATCTATTCCCTGAAGATTTGATCATCTAGTCTTCTAAAGGCTTAGCCTTTCTATATGATAAGCTGTTAACTAGTCTCTAAGGTCAAAGAACACTGAAGACTTTTTACCTGAACTTGTGAGCTTATTTGGTTTTTACTATGTGGTGATTAGGTACAACTTTTCTCATAGAAACTCAACTGTAATGTTGGTTTTGTTATTAGATCAGACAAACAAGACGGTCGATCCTAGATCCTTGATGTTCAAGAAGAATATGTATGGGAAGCCTGAGGTGAGTGAGATGGTTGTTTGGGAGTAGACTAAGAGTCTCATTGTCTGGCTTTAGGGCAGGAAACTCATTTGTTCTTGTTTGAATTTCTCACAGGTAGATTGGCAGAACTGTAAGGACTGTAAGCAGCCACTGCATTTCAACATATCCCATACAGGTTCTTTAATTGCCTGTGGGGTGACAGTACATGCGCCGGTAAGTCTTCTTATTGGGCAAATTACATATAGTTTTTGTCCAAATTAGCTGTCTCAATGTTTCTTGATTATTATTTTTATGTTTCTTGTAGGTTGGTATTGACGTTGAAGACAAGGATAGGAAGATAAAACATGATGTCTTAGCATTCGCAAAAAGATTTTACACGATTGATGAAGTAAACTTTTTGGCAACTATACCGGACCAGGAAATTCAGAGAAAGGAATTTATTAAGCTATGGACTCTTAAGGTAGTTTCTACTAGCAACAGATAACACTTTGTTACTTCTCAAAAGCTAGAAACTTATGTGGTGATTCTGTATCCAGGAGGCATATGTGAAAGCATTAGGAAAAGGCTTCTCCGCTGCACCTTTTAATACCTTCACAATCCAGTCTATGCCTGGAGCAGATGGAGGCTACAGTCTCTGCAAGGTATGTTTTTAGACTTAGCTCAGATTCTGTTCACTTCCTTCCTTAAAAAACTTTGATTGTTTTCTGTAGACATCTGAAATGACTGCCGATCCACCGAAGGAGACAAAGAACTGCAACGGAGGATGGAAGTTTGTGCTTTTGGAGTTGGCTAATTCTCATTACGCTGCAGTCTGTGTTGAAGATGATGACCAAGCTAATGGAGGTGCAATTTCATTTGACATTGAATCCATTTGTTTAGTGGTATCTTCATGACATCTTTTTCTTCTTGCAGGAGCTCCTATGAGGGTAATTGTTCGGAAAACCATCCCCTTTGTAGAAGACCAACTTATTTCTGAAAGAATATTTTTGTAGTTAAGTGCAAAACCTTCAATCTTCTGTAATCATTTTGTTTTATATACATCATCTGCAGTACACTACCTGAGCATTATTTTTGTGAGACTCCTGGAAAATCACCAGTAATCCTTGCACGAGCAGAGCCCATCTTCGAAATAGTGGAACCTTGATGCATCTCTTACAACAAACCGACGATCTACAATCTTGCTAACCATCTTGATGAACACATGACAATCTTCACAAACCCTCAGGTTCTTTATCACAAGAATCTCTGTCCCTGGACTAGTGTTGAGGATCGCATATGCTACTGCTAACCTCTCGCTATGCTCACGTCTACTGCTCGAAACCTCTCCGCCACTATCACAGTCTGTGTTTCCGGTGATCTCCATCACAGAAGTATCTAACTCATCCAGCATTCTATAGACTTCCTCTGTTTGCTCATGACTTCTATCGCCAGCCAAGAACAAGTGAACTCTTCCCTTGTGTTCCACGTAACTATACCCAGGCTCTTTCTTGAATCCTCTCTCTCTCATCATCACCCGTATTCTCCAGATTCCTTCTTGATTTTTTCGAGTCTGTATATATATTCGACATCAATACATAGTAGCCAATGTTCATAGGCTCAAACTCAATCACCTTTGCAAAAGCTACCTCTGCCATATCCACATTCTTATGGATTTTACAGGCACCCAACAGAGCGCCCCAAACAGCACCATCCGGTTCAATAGGCATGGATTCTATAAACTCCATGGCTTCATCTATGCGACCAGCTCTCCCAAGTAGATCAACTACGCAAGCGTAGTGTTCACAACCAGGCTCCAGCTTATACTCTCTCTTCATCGCATCAAACAACTCTAAACCTTTATTTGTTAAACCTGAATGGCTGCATGTAGACAAAACCATCACAAAGATTGTCCCATCTGGTCTTATCCCATTTCTGATCATATCATCGAAAAGCTTAAGCCCAGTCTCAGCCATTCCATGCATCCCATAGCAACCTATCATAGCTGTCCACGACACTAAGCTTCTCACAGGCATCATGTCGAAAACACCCCGTGCCTTTGCCAAGTTACCGCATCTAGCATACATACTGATCAACGCATTGCTAACAAACACATTAGATACAAACCCACTCGCCTCAACTAACTTCTCCACCTCCTGACCAATCCTCTGAGCTCCAAGATGAGCACAAGAAGACAGAACACTAACCAAAGTGACAGGATCAGGACGAACACCCGACGATTTCATCTTCTCATAAACCTCCAAAACATCGTAAGCCAATCCGTTTTGCGCATACCCAGAGATCACAGCGTTCCATGTAATCAAACCCTTCACAGACACTTCATCAAACAACCTCTTACCAGACTCCACCGATCCGCATTTCATGTACATGGTGATGAAGCTATTTAAAACAGCTAACTCAACATCCATCCCTCCTTTAACGCATTGTCCGTGAAGAGACATCCCCAAACCAGATGTACTCAGGAACAGTGCATACAGGGACAAGTCCAAGCATTGTAACTGAATCAACTGAAACACCTGTCTCCTTCATTCTCCGAAACAGACACATAGCATCAGATACCTTCGCATTTACCGTATAACCAGAGATCAAAGCGTTGTAACAAACGCTAAGCTGATGTGATTGAGTATTTTCGTCGAACACTTTACGTGCATCTTTTACTAAACCGCATTTACAGTACATCGAGATGAGAGCGGTCAAAACGAACGGCTCAGCGACGCAGCCTTCTCTGATGACGTGGCAGTGGAGCTGTTGGCCGGAGAGAGGGAGCGAAAGCGCGGCGCATGACTTGAGAGTGAAAGGGTATGAGAAAGCGTCGGGAGAGGAACCTGAACGGAGCATTGACCGATAGAGAGAGATCGATTCGGCGAATAGTGACTGGGAAGCGAGCTCTCGAAGACGCGCGTTCCATGGCGTCGAAGCCACTCGCCGTACAAGGCTCACGGTGGCAGCAGCGACGGTCATTGCTTCTCCGGATGTGATGACTTGTAACGTATATAGTAATATCCTATACTGGAGTAAGGCCTACTAATAGGCTATATGGGCCTAGCCCAATAAGTGAATAAATGAGCGTAGCCCAAACTATTTGCGAGATGGTAAAGTTGAAAGAATATACTGTTTATTAGGAGAACCAAACAGGTTTTAATCTGATAAACCTATTCCTCTCCCGTCAGCGGAGCAAATCGTTGCCGCCGCCAGTTCCTGTGAACGCAGATTGAACTTGTCTTCTTCTTCCTCCTCTCCCCTCTCTACCTCGCGGGTTGGAGGAAGCTCGACCGACGGATCGGAGCTTCTGGTAAGAAAAGTGGATTTAACACTGTTGTTTTCGAGTTATGGTTGCTATCAGATCTTTTGTTAAGTTTCTTAAGATCGAAATTATCATATTGTGTAGGGTTTTTAATTGTATCTGCTTTGTAAAAATCATAACTTTGAGAAATCACTATCCGTAAGAGATGGATTTGGTGTTAATAATCCTATTTTTGTACACCGAGTTGTGTTGGTGGTTTGAGTTATGTCTTGTGAAAACATTGGCTTTGGATGATATTGTAACACCAAATGAGTTTGTAATCTGTTGGGATTGTGATTTGAGACTTGGCTTGTGTATCATTTTTTCAAGTCATAGCTTTTGCTAATTGATGAGTCTAGATTTGTCTACTACTGCTGGTAGTGGTAGGTTAACGTATGTAGATGGATATTGACCCGACCCGTTTAAATTGCTGCCCAATGCTAACAATATCTCTGTAATCTTTGTGACAGATATCAGCGTGATTTGCAGCTTCTGAACCATTTTTCATCATGCCGAGCGTGAGAAGTGAATCTTCCATTAAGCTGATTACATACTTTGAGGAGCTTGTGGATGGAAAACCGTTGTATGCTTCTTCCAATTCTCTTCCTGTGAAGGCTTTAAACCGTGAACCTGCTGGTCATGCCTTCCACTCTGCTGCTCTCAAACTGCATGGCTGTGCAGAGGAACCCACTGACAGTGAAGATAATGATAAGAAAGTGGGAGATGATAAAGAGAAGGAATATGTTCCTTCATTCAACTCATATTCCAACAAAGGAAAGAAGAAGTCTGGTACACAACAGCAAGACCACTATGCGTTGTTGGGTTTGAGCAACTTGAGATATCTTGCTACAGAAGATCAGATTAGGAAAAGCTATCGTGAAGCTGCGTTGAAGCATCATCCTGATAAGCTCGCTAGTCTCCTTTTGACAGAGGAGACTGAAGAAGCCAAGGAGGCAAAGAAAGAGGAGATAGAAACTCGCTTCAAAGCAATTCAAGGAGCTTATGAGGTGTTGATGGATCCAACAAGGAGAAGAATTTTTGACTCCACTGATGAGTTCGATGACGAGGTCCCCACGGATTGTGCCCCACAAGACTTTTTCAAGGTGTTTGGTCCAGCTTTTAAGAGAAATGCTAGGTGGTCAGTGAATCAGCGTATACCAGATTTAGGAGATGAAAACACAAAGCTTAAAGATGTTGATAAGTTCTACAAGTTCTGGTACGCTTTCAAGAGTTGGAGAGAGTTTCCTGATGAAGAGGAGCATGATCTTGAACAAGCAGATTCCCGTGACGAACGGAGGTGGATGGAGAAGGAGAATGCTAAATTAACGGCCAAGGCTAGAAAGGAGGAACATGCTCGGATCCGGACTCTTGTTGACAATGCATATAGGAAAGACCCTAGAATTGTGAAAAGAAAAGAAGAAGAAAAGGCTGAGAAGCAACAGAAGAAAGACGCAAAGCTTATGGCCAAGAAGAAGCAGGAAGAGGAAGTTGCTATTGCTGCTGCAGAAGAGAAAAGGCGAAAAGAAGAAGAAGAAAAGCGAGCAGCAGAATCTGCACAGCAACAAAAGAAAGCCAAGGAAAAGGAGAAGAAGCTCTTACGCAAAGAACGTAACCGTCTCAGAACTCTCTCAGCTCCTCTGGTGGCTCAGCGTCTGCTTGACATCTCCCAGGAAGATATAGAGAATCTATGCATGACACTTAACATCGAGCAGTTGCAGAATCTATGTGATAAGATGGGAAACAAAGAAGGGCTAGAATTGGCTAAGGTGATCAAAGATGGTTGCAACAGTAGTAGAGACCAAGAAGCAAACTCTAAAGAAAAAGAAAGTGAGAAAACTAACGGTGGCGCAGATCGAGTTTCTGTGTTAGAGAGCACTCAGAAGAAACAACCATGGAGCAAGGAAGAGATTGATATGCTGAGAAAAGGAATGATAAAATACCCAAAGGGGACATCTCGTAGATGGGAAGTTATATCAGAGTACATCGGTACAGGAAGATCCGTAGAGGAGATACTGAAAGCAACTAAAACCGTTCTTCTCCAAAAACCAGATTCTGCCAAAGCATTTGACTCATTCCTCGAGAAGAGGAAACCCACTGCTACAATCGCCTCTCCTCTCTCCACAAGAGAGGAGCTCGGAGAATCTCTACCGACCACAACAAAGGTTAAGCCACCCTCTAAAGAGACTCTTGTTGGTCAAAGCTCAGACAACAATGGTGAAGCAAGTGGAAGTTCAGACACAGATGGTTGGTCTGCTGTGCAAGAAAGTGCTTTGGTTCAGGCTTTGAAGACATTCCCTAAAGAGACAAGTCAAAGATGGGAGAGAGTAGCTGCAGCGGTTCCTGGGAAGACGGTGATTCAGTGCAAGAGGAAGTTTGCAGAGCTTAAGGAAATCATCAGAAGCAAGAAAACCGGAGTCTAAATCTTATCGGAGCTCCATGAGAATTTTGGGTTTGAATCCTCTTGAGGGCACACCATTACTTTGCGAGATGAAGACCTTGAAACTTTTTATTATTATTTGTAATGATTCATCTGCTTCTGATATATTAAGCCACTGTCACAAACTTAATCTTTACCTATTCTTATGTATTGTTTGAGTATGATTTTGATTTGGAATATCCAAAATATAACGAACGAGATGGACAGATAAATGAAATCAAACAGAGTTTTACTAATCTTGTCTCATGTCTCAACTATAGCAAACCGCCAAGTCCTCAAAATGAAGTGAAGCAGCATGAAAATAAAGAAAGATCAAATTGTGATGTGGTTCATTTTTGTTACGAGGACCAAACAGGAGGCATAGTAGTCCATGTGCAAGATCCAACTCCTTGTTGTGCTCGACCTGATGATGACCCAACAGTCACGTAACTGTTTTCAATGTCTTCACCATCGAGAAGAAACGCAAGTGCATCACTCATGCTGCTTGAGTCTCTAACAATCCCCAGACAGCCTTGTTGGTCTAGCCAGCTCGATGCAAGTAAAACATCAGGCCGTGTTATATCAACTCTCTTTGGTTCCCAAACCTGATCCAACTCCTCTGTCTTTACAACGTTCCCTGCAGAATTTTCAACCAAATATGAAAAAGGGGACTCTCAGCAACTAAAGAATCAGTAAGGGAATAGAATATAGATTAGATACCAATCAACGAGTGACTTTGATCTCACCTGGTGAACTTTCACCTGCACTAAGTTGCGTTGGAACTGGAATCTCGGGGCGCTTCGCAGTAGCTTTGATCTTGGCATTGGGAAGTAACATATCTAGTAGGCCAGTGTCGCATGACGAGAAACAGTTTGACTCATCTTCCTCTATCTCCAATGGTGGCGGAGATTGAATATAAGCATCAACGGAGTCAAGAGGATCGGAGTGTGGAGGTGACGGTGTCGTCTTCCACTGATCAAATGCACTAGTTTCTGAATATTGGAATGAAGGGAGCTCCAGCTTCACTGCCCCAAATAAGGGCTTAGAAGTAGGAAGCATGCCATCCGGAAAGGTATGGCTATCTGGAATCAACACATCAGATGGATGTTGGTTTCCGTAAGGAGGATGGCCAACATCACAAGGCGAGATACTGCAAGATCTGGGACTCATTCGTGGAGCAGCGTTCTGAAAATGTTCCGGAGAGTGGTATTCTTGCTTTATGTTACTGCTGCACATGGGAAACAGAGATCCAGATTCCCGGAGTTGCTTCGGGGAAGGCAAGATTGGTGGCATGTACGGGGAACTACTTGCACCAGTTCCTAGCATGTGGCATGTGAACATATCTGATACGTCAGAAGCTCCAGGTAACAAGTTGGTAGCAAAATTTAGATCATCAAACAAGACATCTGCTTTGGAATTCCCCAACAGCAAGAAATCTTGATGTCTTCTTCTATCTACCGCAGTGATATTGCTCGTGAGATACTCCTCACTCCACTGCAGGTCTTCAACATGGAGTTCAGGAGGGTAAAGCGGTAAGCCTGCTCGGTGGCGCCTCTTGATACGAGTGTTCCAATAATTCTTTATCTCATTATCTGTTCGGCCAGGCAACTGGTAACAGAAGAAAAAGACAATATATGAAATGAACACCATAATCAAGTAGCAACCACAAAATGTTCTACTTACATGCTCAGCCATCTGTGCCCATTTATTCCCCATCTTGGCGTGCATTTGAACAATGAGCCGTTCTTCTTGTGGGCTAAATGCTCCTTTCTTCAAGTTTGGCCTGAGATGATTAGCCCACCTGAGACGACAGCTTTTCCCACAACGGGCCAGGCTAGTGTGTTTCTGCACAGCACTCCAGTTACCCTCACCGTGCTTCTTGACATAATTAATCAAAATCCCGTCTTCAGTAGAGGTCCATGGTCCTTTCTTCAGGACACTTCCTTTCCCTCTACTTGTGCAGCTATTATCACCAGCTGGTGAATCGTCATAGATGCTGGGGTGCATAAGATCATCACTCTCAGCCGTGTAGTAACTCATCTCTTTCTATTTAAATCAGAAACTCAATAACCATATAGACATCAAGCTCCCCACCTGAACCAGTATAGAGAACACAAGAGACACCCTTTTAATTACCAGGCATTCATGTAGTTTTCTAAAGGAGAGGAAAGCTCAAAATGATGAATCCACAGCATAGAAACCAGAAAAAAGAGCTAAGAACAGCACTTGGAAAGCACTAGATTTAGTAAGTCCCTAAAGTAGCATTTAGATTTCTAGTTGGATCCTAGCTCTTACACTTGAAACGATTCCATAATTGAACTTATTAATTCCAATTCCCAAAAAGTTAAATTCGATGCTCGATTACCCAGAAACTACGATTCAACTAAAAGTACACACACAAACCCTAGCTGAGCTCAAAGGTAACCTGAATAATAAAAAAAAAAAATAGTATCCGATGAAGACGAGATCTGCGTTAGAGCTTCTTAAAAAATCGGAGCTCGAGTTTGAGCTGAAGATAAAATAACAAAAGCTATTCGATTTGGTATTCAAAACAACGAAGATCCTTACAAATAAGTCTGTCCACTGATCATCGACACAGGGATTGAAGATCAGAGAAGATCTGTGCAAACGGGATCAAGATCTACTGAGAATAGTAACGGAAGAGCAACCTAGAAAGAAGTAAACAAAGTAAAGAGAGAGAGAGATAGATTACGCGGGAAAGCTTCGCCGTTGTTTTCTCAGAGAATCAATCCACAGATCAACGATAGATCACAGCAGCTCGGGATGCTCAACAGAAGTGGAAAAAAGAATCAAATAAAAATAAAAAAATAAAACACTCTCCTGTTTATTTTAATTTTTCTTTTATTACACCAAACTCTCCTATTTATTTTCCTTTTTTCTTTCCGATATAAATTAATCAATTGTGTGTATGTACCAACAAATACAAAAATATTTAATTTTCCAAAGGCAGAATAATATTAGCATTATTTAAGGCAAGTTTATCAAATAGTATTTTTAATTTTTGTCACAAAATAACTCTAAAAAAATAACTAAAATATTTGTTTCTATTTTAATTTTTTTTTAAGTTTAAACTTCACTTCTAAAACTTCATCATATAATTTTAAAACTTAGTCTATATTAATTAACCCAACAGATATAAATGTATATTTACATCTTTTAATAAAATTTATTTGGATAATTTTAATGCAATTTTTTTAACAACAATTTTTTTAGATCGATCTTAAAGTATTCAAAAAATGTGTCAAAAATGCAATATATACTATATTGGTATAATCGTATATACGTCTTGATGAAAAGGAACCTACCACACCAAAAGACTCTTTGCAGTTTATACTTCACTAATGACGAGATTTTGAGTCTGATGAAGTTGATATTGTGAGCTTAACAAAGCTTATATAAGATATTATAATGCAATTTTATTTTCTCTTCTTAGATATCTTGGTAAACTCTAATTTGTAAATTTTAACAAAGCTTCTGGAAAAGAATGTGTTTGAATAAAAGGTGATGCCAAATTAGTGATTATCCTTGGGCATGATTACACTTTGGAATAGTCTGAACCACATTGCGATATGTGTTTATGTTAGTGAAGAGGTAGTAGCCAAGTGAGATATAAAGCATTTTTAGAGTGTCACCAAGAACAAAGTGATCCTCCAGCCTTGATATTTCATAAGATACCAATATCAAATTCAAATGTTTAGATGACAAAAATAAAATAATTAATCTTCACCTGGCATTTGAATGCATCCTTTCCTGGATATCATTGTATAATCAGATTTCTCAAGTTTCATATATTTGCTACGTAAATATAGTTATAAATCAACCCTTTTTTTTTAAGAGCGTAACTACAATGCAATGTCCATTGATTTATTTTTTACCTCAAATCAAATTAATAAAATATCAAGTTCTATTGAATTTCAAAATACATAAACTAAAACAAAGTGTGATGATTGTAACTTTCGAGCAAGAAATATTTAATTAACAGAAAATAATCCTTGTAACTTTTTTGAAAAAAATCAACAATTCACATTAACAAAACTATTCATCCCCAAATACTTATTCAATAATACTTATGGGGAGAATTGGTTTCATAACTGAAAAATAAATTTATGAACAAAAACAAAAATACAAACACAGACATCTATTAAAACAATAAATAAAGAGGAAGGCATTGAAAAAGAGAAAATTATCGAACCGAATAGGAGTTTACTAGTTTGATTTCAATGGAGAAAAGGCTCGAAAGTGCTCACCACCTTCTTCAACTGGTCAAGAAACGATAAATACGACACCGTTCCATCGTTTCCCGCAAGAACCCTATACTTATCCTTCCTCGTGAAGTTAGTGCACTCAAACCCTAACGTAGCAGCCAAGATTCTCTGAACATAGTTCGCCACATCATGCGGACTCTTCCCTGACGAACACGTAGCCTCCATCGGAAGCTGGTTCAAGAACGTAACCTCGTAAACCGGTCTCGGGTTCATGAAGAAGAAAATCGGGTCTAAACCTTTCCAGCCTCTCGCCGTGGTCGCGTGGAAGAATCCAACTCTATAGTTCATAGCAACCGGAACAATCCTATCCGTTAACTCGGCGAAAAGCGCGCTAAACCTTAGCAAGAACGGTTCACGACAAGTGGTTCCCTCGGGACAAACAACTAGATCGCCTTTAGACAACTGTTGTTTGATCTTTGCGGCGTCTACGTCACGGATTCTTGTTAACCTGACGGTTGGAATGGGAGATAAGATCTCGGATAAGCGTGAGATTGAGTAAGTAACAGCTGGGATGCTGCGTCCGAGCACATAGGATAACACCACCGGGTCCATTAGGGTTCTGTGTGTGCACACGAAGAGAACACCGGAGTGTCCGGGCGCTGGTGGCTGAGGAGGCTTGCCTTTGACGATGATCTGGCCGCCGAATATCTTTGAGACGTACGGTGTTGCCCACAATGGGAGGACGGTTCCAAGAAGGATCCTGATGGCGGCGAGAATGATTCCGAATGGAATCCAAATGAGGATGAGGAGAGCGGTGGCTGGAGTTGGCCGCTTCACAAGGCGTCCGTCGTGGAAGATCACCGGAAGTGGTCGTAAGTCAAGTTGTTGGGTATGGTGGTTGTAGCCCTCCGGAATAGGTGCATGAATACACTCCTATATATATAAATGAAAATTTAAAATTTAATTTTGGTTATAATTAATAGAAATAAATGTATTTTCGCTACAAAATCCACAAAGATTCGTGTAGTTTACACTATATAATAAACCAACTTGTTGAGACAAAAAAAAAACATTTCAATTTATCTACGTAAATTTTCATGCAACAATGCAATTTCAAACATTTCAATTTTTTTGACCAGGTGATTGTGGTCGAGTGGTAAGGAGACGGGACTGGGACGCCAACACGTTTCAGGTTCGATCCACCTGCTGCGCGAAACTAAGTCACAATTATCCTGGTCACCTTACACGGATATGGGCCTATGCTTTAGGGCCCATTTGAATACCCGGAGAGAGGGTCTATCCGTGGGCTGCACCTCCCCTTGGGGATTAGTCTGGGCCTCTCCATGGGCCTGGGATACCCCCAGGTTAATCAAAAAAAAAAAAAAACAATGCAATTTTTACCTCACATAACGACAAGAACGTTGTGGAAACCGTCTTGCGCGGTCTTGCAAGACCTATACGAGGCCTTTCATCAAGAAACAAATCAGCGACACGGCTCAAAACAGATCGATCGATATCGGTTTCACGTATCAAACCAGTGACAAAACCAAACCGGTTTACGATCAGCTCTGAACCAATAACTTCATCGGCCTTAAGATGCTCCTTTGCAAACATCTCCACCATAACTCTAGGCATTCTCGTCACCACGACTTTCTTTTTGCACGAGCTGAAAACCTTCCATGTGTCCATGCTTACGTCATCCATGTAAAACTTTGGCAAGACGGCTCTAGCCACGGATTCAATCTCCGGTTCGCGTAAACCAACCGTGGCTACAAAGATCATGAGCTTGAGGGCAGGGTTTTTGTAAGTGAAAACGTTCAGGAGTGTGATTACGGGCCAGAGAAGTAGCAAGACGGCGAAACGAATAAGACCAGATGCTTCGAAAGCTACGAGCATGAAGTAAGAGAATGGATCTTCGTTGTTTAGTATTGTCCCTTCAAATTCTGACACGACAGAATCCGAAGTAGTTCTAGCTTGCTCCATCTCGTCTTGATCGAATATTAGTTTTGACTTGATTGAAGATGGAAGAGAATGGATTATAACGTTTTATGTTATAAAGGTCTGGACTGGCTCATCTTTAATGCAATGGCAGTTTATCAATATTGCACCTACCGTAACTGTACATGTTTTTTTTTTAAGTTGAATATTTGGTTACTCAATATTATATATAGAGAGAGATGTGAAGAAAATACGATTATATATACACGTCATCTGTTTTTCTCCTGGTGAAGTAGTTCACGTAATGTTATGTGGACAGCAAGAAAAAAAAATGATGGTTTAAAATTAACCAATCTTGTCCTAATTGTTGGCATAATGCACCGAAATTAGGCCTTGATAACAGGCAAATATACGATTAATTAGTTTACTGACCGTATCATATGAGAACATCATATAGTTTATGCATGTTAATTTAACTGGAGAGAACTTATGATATATACTCCAACAGAATTGATTTTTGGTTCAGTTTATCTTACTCTGGTCAGTTTTTCTTATGTTGGTCTGTGAGATTATTTTGTAAAAGTAAAGTATTTTTAATATATACCAGAATTTCTGGGTTTAAACCAATATTCTAAAAATTGTTAGGTGGTGATTAAGCCTTCTATAGATGATTATTGGTTAGACGGGTGTTTTAACCGATTTTTTGAACATTTAGAACAATTTTTTTTTAAAATTAATGTGAAAAAATCGTTTCGCTTATGCTTAAACAAATTCTTAGAACATTGATATAAACCGTTCACAATACTTAGAAACCACAATATGTAATGTTTGCATATGATACTTTTCCAGTTGAACTAATTAATCTTATCACAATTCAGCTTAATTAATCTGGTCCGGTTTGGTTGCCTACCTGGCCGATAATGCTACCGCTGATCGATGAGATAGCTTGTAAATCTCAGTACATAAGCATAACAAAAACCATGTTGTAATAGTTTTTTATTTTTCTTACAGATAATTTAAGTTGTTATGATAAATTAGTTATTTACACAAGACCTGGAGTCGATTATATTTTTTGTTATAAACTTGCGTGTTTACAAGCCTTTATCCTTTATGCAAATTCCTATCCGTCTCTCTAACTATGTTAGCTGAGGTTTGGTTGGAAACAAATCGTCTAACAGAGACACGTTTATTTGCTTACAGGTAACCAGTTTTTTTTGTTGGTTTGGTTTGGTTGGTTTGATTTTAATAAAACAATAATTAAATTGTTAGAATTCCGCTAGGCTGTCTTACATTTCTTATCAACTAAATTTGATAGAACAAATACTAAGCAAAATGTAGTTAATTAGATAAATATCTCATAATTCTCAAATTGTTTTGGTTCGATTGTAGTGGTATAGTGACATCAATCTCATAATTATAATCTCATAGTTAGGTACACCTTTAAGCAAATTATTAGCAACGATTAAATCCAGGTTACTTACTATGCATATGTATAAGCATAGCTATCGAGTTTCGGGTTTGAGTTGCAGGGGATATTATTTTTGACTAAATACAAATGTTTGCATATTGAAATAAATACAGAGTGGAGGTATTAATAGAGTAAATCGTCATCTCATAGTACTAGTAATTTAGGAAACCAAACTATGATCGAATCTAAATGAAGTCTCGTATGTGCAAAATGTATCTCTCTAACCAAAACGTTGTTCTCATATCATCTCCGAAGATCTGCACTTTCTAATCCTTATTGACATTTCTTTCTCGTTCCTTCTTCCTCCTCCTTCCATCACCTCGCAACACTGTCTCCGTGGTGCCTGTCAACAACAACAATAATGTAAATAAAAGCGCTTCACAACCTCATTACATTCAAAAATATGAACACTAACCTTGTTCCAGTACTCAGGATCCATCTTCATTGACGTCACCAATATCCTCTTCACTTTGGTCACCCGAGAATGCTCACTCTTTCCGCAATGCCCATACTTCTTATCCCCTAAGCTATACCAAGTTTTCGTCCCACTATCCCTCACATCCTCTGCTCCATCCATGAAATAAGTCACGGGACGCTCACACGGGTCAGGTTTCAAGGGCCGTGTGTTAAACGTGAAAGGCCCATCGCTCCAAGACCGCCAAGTTTTAAAGGTCTGCAACGGCGTATCCAGCTCCTTAGCGGTCAAGAAGTAAGTGTATATCTGAATAGAGTATCCCCAAGAGATGGATATGGACCACTGACGCTTGCGATCATAGCAATGAATCTGTTGTAGTATTCTATGCGGGTCTAAGGTGTAGGGTTTCATAAGGGATTGTAAAGACTCGATGGGGGTTTTGTTAGGGAACAAGGGATCTAAGTAAACGAGGTGATGCAGGGATACAAGCGGTGCCAATGGATGCGCTGCTAGAAACCCGTATGGATCTCCTCTTATGTCAAGCTGCAATACATTTTTGTTTTCAACACAACACAAAGATTGTTAGTCCAAATACAAAACAATGATCGATATTTATGATTCTTTTAATAACATAATGGACCAAGGCAACATGCAGTTACTGAGTTTTCTCTCTGACATGGGCTGAGTCAGGCAGAGCTTGAGGGACATTACATGTGGTGTCGCAGTAATGATGACACGCACATATACAGTTCAGGAATTAAATTAATATCTCAGAAACAAAGATTTGATTAACAAAAAGGTTTTAACTGAAACAATAGATTTAAAACAAAGCAGGCATGATTACAAGCTTTATATCCTAACGTGACAGAATCATGTGCTCCACCAGTAAACTTAAAACCCCAATAAATAAATAAATCATTTTCTCCAACATTCATAGGACCACAAGCAATTAAAACCATTCATTTAAACAAAAAACAAATGAAAGATAAAAACGGTCGGATAGTATTCATTTAAACATAAACTATCACTTCAATTTGAAAATTACTTAATCGTCATATTATGTCAGATTTTAGAGGCAGAAGTACTAATGTGACACTTATTTTCTTATCTAGGGTCAACATTTGTGTGACTTATTCAATAAATGAACTCCTAACACTACCTAAAGTGATGATTAATTATTACGTTTGACCACTAAGATTGCTTTAGCTCTATTCACAAATAAGTCAAGAAAATCCACGTGGCAAGAATCTACTTAACTCAAGCACTTCTACAACATCTAGCTCCAACAAACGAGTTTCAAACAGCTCCACACGTGTAATCCAAACAACCAATCCCAACCGCGACACGTGCCAAACAGAAACGTACCTGGTGAAACCCGCGTTCTTCGGTGAACGGAACGCCGATCTCGCTAACGCAAGCCGCGATTCTCTGATCCGAACCGTAGAAGTAGAAATAACGTTGGAGACAACCGTCCATGGCGTTCGCCAAACGCGCCGCAAGCGGACGGCTGATCGCGAAACCGCCGCCGCCGAAGGCCATGTCGTAGGCGTGCATCACGTCCTGCTCGACGCTCTCCGAGTTCCCTCCGATGTACCACATCTGCTCGTGATCGTACTTGGAGAGAACCTTGACGAGATTATCGGTGAAGAAGACGGTGTCGTCGTCTCCCATCACGAACCACCGCACGTCGGGGAGATTGAGGCGATAGCTATCCCAGATCACACGAGCGATCCGAACCGCGGCCTTTGAGCTGGAGAATCTGAACCGAGTCCATCCCGAATCGGAAACTCGAACCGGGATCGAGAATCGGTTATCATCGGAGTGGTTTTGAGGGAACTTAACCGGTTTATCGAGCCAGACGAATCCACGGGTGGTGTTTCGCCACCATAAGGAGGTGTATTGGCTCCGATCGAGCCAGGTCTCTGCTGCTCCGGCGATACAGAACTGGATGTGGGAGATGGTAATCGGTCCGGCGGATCTTGTCGGCGGGAGAGCTATGGCTTTCTGTGGCACGGCGGGGAAACGGAGACCGTAAGAGGAGGAATATTCCGGTGCGGAGGAGGATAAAAAAGTGGTGCGGAGAACGAGAGAGACGGAGACGATGAGGCACGTGAGGACGGAGAAGCGAGTGAAAAGCACGAGATACTCACGTGGACGCTCCGGCATGAAGAAGAAACTGGAAAACTTCAGTGCCTCGTGGTGGTGGTGGTGCTCTCCACCGCCTCCGCGATTCAATTTCATGTTTGCTGGAAATGAGAGAAAACGACACCGTTTGATTAACTCCGCCGAGTGGATATTGCTTAATTTACAAAACTACCCTCTTGCTACGCCGCGGGAATGAGTACTGTTGGGATTTGACGGAATTACCCCCGACGGTGGGTGAAATATTTTTATTTTTAGAAGCTATTTTTGTGTTTTCCCCCTTTTTTTTTGGTTTGGGAGTGACAACTCTGAGATTAACACAACATAAAAGGAAGAAGAAGAGGTAGACACGTGATTGAAATACACAAATGACGGAGATAGCCTCAGTCAACGATGTTAAGATGACTTTCGAATATATGCGTTTATCTAGATTTTTTATAATTAACTTATAACAAAACGAACAGAAAACAGGATGTAACGGGATGGATAAAATGTTATAGTTGAGAAAAAGTAGGAAAGCGTTATAGCAAAAGTATATAAATAGAAAGTACTATATTTGGACTATTTGATATATAGGAGGAGGCGTGGAAACGGAGCTTAATGTATGTGATAAAACTCAACTCATAGATTTTGATATTAATGGAGACAATGCTTTGATGCACTATGCATTAACCATCCTAATATTGATAGCACATGTCGTTATGAAACTGGGTTTCCTAAAAGGAAAAACTAGTTGTTTCCTGTGTTTACGTACCAACTATATAAATAAATAAATAGATAGATATTAGTAGCAAGGGGTGCTCCACTAGGAATGGTTTTGTGTGGTGCTGGCTGGTGAAAGTGATGGATATAAGTCTATCTCCGAACCATACGTCAAGATATATTAGAGTGTGCTGAGGTTCAAATGAGAATAGCTGTCTGGGAGTATAACGGACGTAATACATGATAATTTGATTCAATATCTATAACTTATGGCTAATTCATCACAGACTGTTAAGTTATACTAAGTTGCGATCTTTCTTTCTCAAGAAAAAGTAAGGTTGTGTTTCTAAATTCGTAAAGTTCGTTCTTGCTGCTTTATTATTTTTATTCTGTACAAAGAGCAAAGATTGGTGAAACTTGCACCCAAAAAAAAAAAAAGCAGAGAAGGTGAAACATGTAAACAGATAGGCTATTAAAATGGCACGTCTCTAAGAAACAAGGCTTTTATTAGCCAATCGTATTGGGCCACTGTATGGGCTTTAATAAGAGCCGCTTTCCAAATTGGATTTGCCATATAACACTTGGGTCATGATCTATTGAGGATTGTAAACATTGATGATAAGATGATAACAATGACTCCTGGCTCCGGCTGCATCCTTCTGTATCAGATTCAGTCCTGACTCCTGAGCCCAAACTAAGGAAGTTAGGCTTTAAGCTAAATAATACCCTAGAAAATCTTCTATTCATATTTTAAAATATATATAAGCTCGAATTTCTTTGCATGTTTTTCCATACGTATCTTTAGGTTTCATAAGATCAGTTTCGTGAAGTCTTGTCTTACGTTTTGGTTTGGTTTAGAGTCTTTTCTGTCACTGTTTATTACGTTATATTTAAACTGGTGACTAGAGAATACTAGAATACAGATTCTATATGAGATTAAAGTGATATATAAACTATAATGGTCGTATACGCTAAATTAGTTGTTCTGGTTCATATTGTTGTTCTAAGGACTTAACAATTTACCATTTCTATTGTATCAAATGACTGATCACAATTTATACTTCGCAGTGAATGTTGTAGGACCCTTCGTCCCAGGTTCTGGAGTTTAATTCGATGAAAACAATACTAGAAAACTGTTGAAGATTTTTAAATACATTCTATATGCTTGCATGTTGGGAAAATGTCACGGTGCATGCTGATTCCACGGCGATGTTATTTTCTGTATTATATTATTATTTCAAAACAGGTGTCAGAGAAGACGCAATTAATTAAATAGCAAACAGTTTTTTTCATTTGTTTATTTAGTATATCTTCAAAGAATCAACATATATATACAACAAGGCACCAGCTGTGTTCTAAGAGCATCTCCAAGAAGGAACCTCATTTTAAGGGTGGAAAATCCTCAAAATGAAGATTTGAAGGTGGTATACTCCAAGAAGAAACCTCAAATTTATCTTTGAAGTTTTATGTAATTTGTATCTTAGTCCTCAACTTTAATATAAATTAATTATAGTCTTTAAATTTTATAGAAATAGATAATATATACACATTAAAAATATAAAACACAATATTTATAAATACAATTTATTACAGTACAATATAGCTGTGTGTAATATTTAGTGTAAAATATTTAATCTTGTACTTTTGATCTTTAATTTGTAATATTTCTTCAATGTAATATAATTTTTTGTGAAATAATAAATATCTTTTAAGTAATATTATTTTTATTTATTTTATTTTAGTTTTAACATTTTTATATATTTTATATATTAATAATACATATATATATGTATATATAAGATATATTTGAATATTTAAGTGAAATATAGTCATAAGGATTAAAGTGATAAGAAAATTAATGTTATTACAAATATATGTGAATTATAAATTTATAAGGACTTAAATGTAAAGTAAATAGTGTTTTGAGGGCTTGAATAGTGGAACCTCAAATTTGAGGTTTCACTATTCACGCTCTCAAAATTTGAAGATTTGAGGGTCTCTTGGAGAGTAAAAAACTTCAAAATTTGAGGGTTTGAGGGTCTCTTGGAGATGCTTAAGTAACTTACGGTAGATTTCATGCCTAGAGAATTTTTGGGTCAGCATTTCATAAACATGTTTAACAAGCATAGTTGATTGAGGTTTTAGAACATTGACGTAATCATCTTGACGTTTAACAACGATTTAAGTATGAAAACAAAAAAAAAACTGGACGGCTAATCAGATGTTATTTAAATGTCTGGCAGTAGACTAAAATTAGTTAAACTAATCATATAATAATATTAATCTATAGGACGAAGTGCCGTATTCCTTCTGCTGAATCATCATCATATGGAAAGAAGTTTCCAAGACAATTAAGTAAGGTTACGTGTCCAAATTAGTACAGATAGTTTTAGTCTCCTTAATTCGAAATATTTAATGTAATCAACCTAACTGGCCAACTCTTTGTACTTATTGATTAATAGTATTAGAAGAAAAAAAAAAGCGAAAGAGTTATTTAAACGAAGAAGAAAAACATGCAAACGTGTCGAGCGAAACCGGTCGATTCTGGCGATGTGTTAGGTTCGTCCCGGTGATCTCTTCTTTAATAGTTTGGCCACACGCCTTTCCTTTGACCGTCACGTGGCGGTAGCGGTAGGTCTGTCTCGTGACAGCTGAAACATGCAACGTGTTGTAGTACAACTGGTTTGTCGTGCTTTCCTGCTGTCCTAAGCTTTTGGTGAAATTAGACCTGCTCCTTTTAGACCAAAAGAGGAGGACATGTGTAACAATCTCCTTGCTTTATTAAAAAAAAAATCTATCATTTGGAAATTCAGTATTCTACTATACTACATTGTTTTGTGCTCTCATGGAGTCCATACAAGAGAAGGACTTGTTTTGAATATTTGCATATTACGATTAATATATGTAGCTTAATACGGTAATTTTTCTTATTAATGTTTGAATGATATTACTATATCAAATAATCAGTTAAACTATAATTTAATTTAAATTTGTTTCTTTATCTATTATACATTTTATAAAAGTTTTAGAGAAATACTTTAAGATATTTTTAAAAAGTTTTTTCACAAAATAACTTTTAACGAAAAAAATATCAAAATAGATATTATTAAATAGTGAAAATATATAAAGTTTATATTTCTGTAGAACTTATAAAAATTATATTTCGGTGATGGAGTAAATATGAATTTTAAAATATAGTTGGAAACAAGAATAACGTAAAAAAAAAGAATAAACTCTTCGATGAAGGGACCCGAACTGGAATTGTCATATAAATTCACTAATTTAGGGTTATAAATTAACACGCAAAACAATATAACTGTACATACAATAAATAATAACTATGAGGTCTAAAAGATAAATATGAAAAACAACATAGGAAAGTAATATGCGAGTAATTAACGGAAACGTGGATAAGCGCCGAATTCGAGTCATGGAGAAGTCACCGAGGAAGCATCACACAGCATCCACGTCAGACTGCAACACGTGTCGTTCAAACCTCGTCTCGGAGGCTAAAGAAAAATCTCAAAAAAAGAAAAAACAAGATACTTTGAGCAGGCAGGCAGGAGTCAGTTTCAGACTAAGTTGGGTCCCAGCAAAAAAAGAGGCGCGTGTTACGCACTTTCTCACGGGCTTACGTAGACGCATTCAATTCTGGTCACAGCTGGAGTTAGTAGTGTGTGTGTGCAGATGCAGCATATCATGCCCCACAACTTGTCCAAAGCATAAAAATGCAAAGGAGTACTAGTGACATATTCTCTTCCACGCGCGATTTCATCGCGTGACTGTTTTCGCTTGTGTTTAGATTTTTTTCGTTATATTTGTGTGATATGACTTCTCTCTGATCAAGAAAAGAAGATTGATTGAAACAAATTAACGTACTTGAATTTGATAATCAGGTTATGAATGGAGGGGCAGAACAAAAGCAGTTCTCCCGCACATGCAGTTCTCCCGTACTAAATTCACCATTCACGTTTTTCTGTTTTGAAAATGTAATTAGCGGGAGATCTGCATGCAGTTCAATATTTTTTGTCTTTTTGTGAAAAAAGCAGGAGATCTGCATGCAGTTCTCACCCACTATACAAATCAAGCGGATCAAGTGCAGATCATGTGTGAGAAAGCAGATCAAACATATCAAATAATTTATTATAATTAGAATAGTAAAAACAATTCAAATTAAATAGATTATCTATTTAAATAATAATAATTACAATAAAATTTAAAATACATTATACAATATAATACATAAATAGTAATAAATGTTGAACTAAATTCATGTTATTATAGTTTTAAAATCAAAATACGAATAACAGTAGCAATTAACAAAATACATCCATTTTCATTAATAGATTTAAATCATGATGTTGTACATTGACATAATACATATTATAATTTTTTTTCACTAATACATATTTTAATTAAAAACACAATAATTGTATAAATAATTTTACTAAATATAATATTTGTATGATGAAAAATAATAGTAGAGATGAATAGACATGAGAGTTTTTTGTATTATCAAAGTTGTAAGTAAAATAGAATGAAAATGTGTTATTGATAGAAGAAGATTAAATATATTAATAATTTGTAGCAAAATCATTTACTATATATGATGTCAGTGTTTTAATTATAATAGGTAAAATGTAATTGCATAGTATTGTGATTTAAATATATATATTAACGGAAGATATATGTATTTCGTTAATTGCTAATATTTTTAACATTTTAATTTTAAAATTACATTAACATGACTCTAGTGAAATATTTATTATTTTATGTATTGTGTTTATATATTTAATTTTTTTAATAATTTATATATATAATCTATTTAATTTGAATTGCTTTTATCATTCTAAACTGTATTAAATTGTTTGATCTGCTTGATCTGCCTTTCTCCTGCATGATCTACTTGATCTGCACTTGATCCGCTTGATCTGCATGATCAGCTTGATCTGCAACGCTTGAACTGCTTTTACCATTCGAAGCCTCAGTAGATAAGCTGAATATTTTGATGAAAATGTTTTCACGTTGATGGAAAATTATACAACTGGCTGATTTGTTCCGCAGACCATTGTATTCACGCAAGTTAAGCCTTTCCAGCTTATTTTAGAAACATAAGTCCATGATACCATTTGTTGTATTTTTAGTTTAGTATAAATCATATTTCTACTTTTCAAATTGATTGTTGTGAGTCCTTCATAATTTACTCCAAAGCGAAATAAAAAGTAGAGTGATGAACAAAAAATAAAATATCATTTTATAAATGGAATAATACTTTTATTTTTTATTCATTAATCAATTTCCCGTTTTTTTTTGAATAAAATTGAGTAAATTATGGATAAGAAATGGAAATGCTTTTATAGAGTTTTAAATTGTTTCATTTTATATGTAATTTTATGTTTTCGATGCATTAATCTGTTAGTTTTCTAATTTTATTCATATTTTTAGTTTATCAATTAACATAATTAAATAAAATAATATATTAATTAGAAATAAAATATGAAATTTAATATTTTTTTTAATATGTGTTAAAAACCTATAACAATATATAATGAAAGCAAGGGAGTATAAACTGTTACAACATTTGAGAACTTAAACTTTTATTTGCTTTTAATCACCAGGAAAACTTAAACTTTTGATCATTATATTTTTTTCAGTTTCCCCCAACAGTGATGATCGATCTCATCTACAGTAAGTATTTGTAATCCCAGGGATAAAACAGAGATACAGCAAATTGATCACATAGAAGGATTTTACATCCAACTTTTCTTTCATTCAGACAAAACTTAAGAGATTTTGATTACCAAAAAAACTTAAAGATATTTTGAAAAGCTCACTGATATATTCTCTCCGTTTCTTAATAGATGAAGTTTTGGTCTAGTGTACAAAGATTAAGAAATTTACATTTATCTAAAAAGTATTTTTAAAGATATAATTTTAAAATTATTCAACCAATTATAAAAAAGACTGTAAAAGTTTATTGGTTGAACAGTTTCCAATAAAGTTAAAGTTAACCTTAAAATCTCAAAACATACCTTAAAATCTTATAACATCATCTATTTTGAAACAACATAAACTTTCTAAAACATTATGTAAAAAAAAAATGGAGGAAGTTTCATTCTTATAATATAATATATACATATGTATCTTCTTGGTTTCAGTACATATATATATATATTCAAAATTAATATTCAAGTTTTCTTCATAATAAACAAGAATTCGAGGACGAATTATATAGACGTGGTCACGTGGTCGTATACACTCTCCACCTCTTCGTGAAAGGTGAATCGGTGATGCAAGTTGAGTCTAGGTACAAGTGGGAAATGAACATTACTACGTGTCGATCATCCAACACTTGAATCGACTAAGCAAAGGAGAAAGCATAAACAAAATAAAAAAGTATAATTCAGTCATCATTCGAAAACCAAAATATCTAAAGCATTTTCTTTATTGATAAAGAATCATCTCAAAACGTTTTTGAATTTTGCATGTATTATGAAAGAATCGGATATAATTAGTGCTGCATGCAGAATGCGTTGGACTGAACTGAATTATCTTAGACAAAGGATTTTAAATCCTGCATATGTGATATATGTAGTAATCTCATTTATTTTAAATATAATTATTATTTAAATAGATATAATTAAAGATAATTTTCTTAAAATAACTCCTACATATGTGACATATGTAGTAATCTCATTTATTTAAAATATTATTATTATTTTAAACAGATATAATTAAAGATAATTTTCTTAAAATAACATTTTTATAGTTTCTAAAATGATGAAAATATTTTTTTTTGTAATTTTTTTTTTTTAATTTAAAATTATAAATTTATTCTAAACTCTACTCAGTAATTCTAAACCTTAAATCTAAATTAATTATAACCATAGTAATATAAATGTATATTTATATTTTTAATAAAAAAATGATTTTTTTTATAAACTATTTTCTTGACAATAATTTTTTTAACGTTATTATAATATATTTTATCTATAATGAATGCACATACATATCTTTAAATTATTTCTAATTGTAAAACTCTTTTTATTTTGGAATTCAAAACCAATAATTATGAATTTGTTAATGCCAAAATTAAATGACCAAGAGATAACTCGATTTTTCCTTACGATTTTCAACATAAAACTACTAAATCTAAATCTTTAACTTTTTATAGCGTGCACGTTTTAGTTGTGAAGGGTGGATATTAACTCATTGTCGGAATTTTTTTGGGTATCAATAATTTATTTTCTATAGAATCGTATTTATTTTTGGATTATTTAGAACTACTAAAAGTATTATCCGCATAAAATTGTCATGAAACAGCGTCAGATCAAATCTAATACTAATACAGAATATTTATCGAAATAGTATATA